>KN549266.1:58548-74602 GCA_000797555.1 Oesophagostomum dentatum | reverse complement strand
GGTAAACTTTTTTTGCACATTTGCAATTTTGTGGATGTCTTTTTTCAAGTATAGACTCCATACAGGACTGCAGTATTCTACTAGCTATTTGTATCTTCTCTAACTCTGCTATTCGCTTTGCTTCCGCACTTATGCTTGACTTCCTTTTTTCTTAGCTTCCAGGCTTGCCCTTCCCACTGAATCTTCCTTCGGATTGTCGTCCTCTTCTTCACTACTCCTCTGCCTTCCTGAGCTTCCTTTCTTCGCTGTATATACAGCTGGTTCGTTCTCAACATCTCGTCCCCGAACGACAGCCTTCGAGGATTTCAATATCTCTATCATGCTATCATGCCACTGCTTGTTGCTCCTATCAAACCTGTCCTTATTTTTTTCTTACCCTGAGCCTTCTGTCTATCTCCTCCTGCTTTTTGGGTCGGTTGTTCTTTCCCCTGAATTCTCCATTCGGTCATTTTTCTGGATACAGTGTTGTTCTCAAAAATTCTTGCTTCTTAGAAAAACAAAATCACCTTTATGCACAACTTTTTAATGGTGAGGACATAGGGACCCTGTGCTCACAACAGTTTCGAAGATAAATATTTTATTAATATAATGCATTCAGTAACCATGATTGCTGTCATTTGTAAACTAATGCTTCATTCTACAGAGTGAATACTTCTTTACTGTCCTTGTAAGAACTGGGTTAAAGGCAGCGCCCACTCTAAAAAGGGATTTCGAGATTCAGGTAGTTTATGAAACCTCGGTGGCTGAATAGCCAAAAGCCAAAGTAAGAGCGCCGGTAGGCTGCTCGTTGCGGAGAAAACGGCCGAAACGTCGGGTACTCATTGGACTAGTTATGAAGGATGCGGGGACGAGTTGTCCGGTGACTTTATTTTCCACACTAGTTGGAGCGCTGCAACCATTTGGTATGAGTAGAGTTGTGCAAGCTTTCCATGTCCTCGCAAGTGAGGCGGTAGGCAACTCCAAAAGAAAGAGGGCGACGAAATGGAAAACTCGTCCACGAAATCGCCGACGATTCTTCTGGAGCGAATTTCTCGGTCGGGAATGAGTTCTGAGCCAAGAAATTTAAACCTTAACCTATTTTTGAGTTCGTCTTTCGGAATCCATCGAGAACTCAGAAGGCATTCTGAGAGTGGGTGCTGCCTTTAATGTGCTCCTTTCTGTATCGCTTCACAGTTTTATTCAATATCTGACGGCAGATTTTGTTCCTAAATTAGCTTGTGTTAATATTGGCTGTGAGTTTCCAAAATAGTTTTCTATAAATCACCTCTTCCCAGATGTTACTGTGTACACCATCGTGCCTAGTCGTGCCTACCAGCTCTTCTGTCCGTGTAGATACTCCACGTGTTCCATGGCTTTGAGCATCTTATACCTTGTATGCGCTCATCTCTGTGGGATATTGTAGCGTAGGCTTGCGAGAGGTTTCGGGACGACTGGAGATATTGTAAAAATAAGTGCTCGATATTTCGTCCTTCGTTGGCGCTCCATCCGATATCCTAAACGTTTATTTAGTATACTTATTCTTTTGCTATTCTATTAAAGTTTTGTTGGACCAAAATCTACAAGTAAACGCCGCTTCACTTACTAGGTGGGCTGGTAATCATTTTTTTAACATCATTTAAAGATTTGTGTTACTTTACGTTGTTCTTTTCTATATACGACGTTTACATACCACTGTTTCCACACCGGTCACGCTATATGGTTCCATCACGTGTCGGGCATGCACGTCTAGTTTTTCCGCAGATTTACTTTCTCGTACAGCTCCACCTTCCTGTTGGTCGTCCTCCACCTTTACCTGCACTTTTTTTAACCACCTTTACTCATGTTTCTATAAGACTGCAAGAGTTGTTGATACGCTATTCTAGAGATTCGACAATCAGATAAAACATGTGTCTGTACAGGATTATTCATCTGTGCAATGCTTAGGAAATAAGGCTAGATATTTATCAAATACATCAATGATTATATACTGGAATTACAAATGCTATGATGTTGTTTAATTCCATTTCTTAAATGGAAAAACGTATTGAAGTGCAAACACTATGATCTTGTTAAATCTTACTGTTTTCTGGGAAAGCTACATTCTATCACCACCTTCTATTCTCAAGCTTTGTTTTTCTGTTGTTTATTTCTATAGAATTTTTATTTTAGTATTTAACTTTTTGCTTTACCACGTTTTAGCACACACAGTCTTTCAAAGCTATCTCTAAAACTCTCTATTTCTCTGCACCGCTTGTAAAATTTTCTTCCAAAAACTACAGTTGGAGGAGTAAGCAAACAGACTGTAAAGATCACTCCAAGTAAGCCGTGATAAATTGCGATAAACCAAGCAGAGCTGTGCCACTTCCCCCCCCCCCTCTCCCCCATTTCCCCTTTGGACTTTCAGGATGTTCGACGAGTAATGCAGCTGGAGCAAATTTCGGTCCTGGAAACTTAAACATGGCTATTGTTTCCCTGCGATTATATATTAGACTACATTTCCTTTTTTTGCTGACCGGAACAGTAATGTTTACGCTTACGGCGAAGTTTCCAGTTGCCACAAGTAATCTCAGGGACTTTTCTCCATAGTATAGAGTCATTCCGATTGGGACTTCCACCACGAATATTCCATCAGTGATTCGGGCTGCTGCTTATGCTGCTACTTTAAATTAAGGGATCTGTACCTCATTGTAGAAGCCTTTGACGCAACAACTGCACTGCGGAACAGTGGCTTGATTTGCTTGAACTATAAAAGATTCATATAAGCCCTTCCTTTATGCATTCGTAGCATAGTTTTTTTTCAAATGAGTTCACCGTGGCATCCGTTGCATTATACTCATCGATTCTGCATGTATCTCGGTGTTCCGCAAGCAAACCGCGTCCCTGATGTTGATCCTCTACGTTGCATAATCGAATGTTGATCATTCTTCTGCACTCCTCTATTGCTTCAATAACTTGTGCTGCAGCCAGCGCGCCTTTTCGCATGCTATTGTCAGCCAGAAGATAGTATTTCGGTATTATATGCATCCAGTACTTGTTCATATCATTTGTGAATTCTCCAAGGAGTACTACCATTAAGAGACGTCCAACGTCGTACTTCAGAGTTGTAAGATAGCAGATCTGTACGAAAATATAGAAGGAATAATACGATCTTGCACTGGTTCTATACGTCTACCTGCACTTGTCGGTCGCTCATCCCAAGCACAGGCGATCATTGCACCACTAGATGTGTTGTGTACGTATGAGTTGCAAACAGGGATTCGTTAAAGATCGGACCCACAGAGGTTGCTGTGAGCTTCAGTAACCCATTCTCGTTATTGTCAAGAAGTCTTGAAAAAATTTTGCCGTAGTTAAAAATGCCTCCAGTGTCTGACGGACAGCTTCGAAAATCTGGCTTCTCGCCATCGCGAATGCCAAGGCGTTTCTTGCACTAGACACAAATATTAGTATCGTTTAGGTACCGCCTCTTCCTGTAAATCTACTTCGCGCACCTCCACACCTCCTGCACCGTGTAGTTCGAAATAACGCTCAATTGCTCCTCGATGTTGGAAAAGCTCTTTTCCTCAGCCTAAAGCATTCTGCCTACGCCAGTCTTGTCACGCTTACACGAATGGGAATTAATCCTTATTTTGGGAGCTTTACTGCACTTACCTCATAGAACAAATAGCGCTCGTCTACCTATGGATGGAACAGGTTGCTGGTATGTTTTTCTAGTAGGACTATCAATGAGGACCCGCTCTATAACCATACCATGGTAGCAACCTTCAAAACCTACTCATTTTGGAGGACAAGTTTTATCAGGCATGAAATCCCTGCTAATAAAAGCTACAGTGCAACAAGAAACAAAACTCGAAGCAAAGCTCTAAACAAAGATTTGCAGCTTTGCCCGTATTGTCTTTTACCCTCATAGAGAGAGGGGTACTCTAACATTGATTCCTGGGCGGTTTCCTGGCTCCTTTTCCTGCTTTCCGCTGATAAAAGCTACGATACCTTGGCGTATCGTAGCTTTTATCAGCAGGAATTTCATTTTTGATAAGGCCCTCTCCAAAATGAGTACGTTTTCGAGGCTGCTACTATGGTAGGGTTATAGAGCAGGCCCTACCTGAAAGTTCTACTAGAAACACTCACCAACCAAATTTTGGTGGTACACTGCCTTTATGTGAGAGCAATACGCCTTTACTAACTTGGATACGTGCTCTTGTGTTTAAAGTTTCACAACTGTCCATCAGCGACATTTCAATTTCATCAGTTATTGCGTCGAAAACGTTTCCTTTTATGTATGCAGTATAGTCTGAACAGTGACGGGTAAAAATTATTAAGGAACTTCCAATGCTTGTATTATTACCCAGCATAACTAGTCCGCAGTCTTCTTAAATGGCGCGATAAGCCCTAGGATTTCTCCGTGAAGTCCATTGCTGTGTAAGGCCTCTTGCTCATGAGCCGGTAAGGCTTCCTTTTCCGCTCTTTCCCTAACAACGTTATCGCTGGCTCTGAATGCGAAACAAAGCGCGGCTCCTGTTACTTGAAGCTAAAAGTAGTATCGCTGTGAGGGTCAGCGCGTTCGTATACATCCACTCCATAACTCTTTCTTCGATGGCTCTCGTATACTGAAACTTTTCCACCATGAGTAAAGTCACTCCGATTTCACCTAGCTAATTTCACTCCGACTTTACTTTGATCTCATGTATTCAGGGCTTTTATCCTGAGAGCACACGAAGCACACAAACAAAGGAGAACTATTTATCTAGAAAAATAAAGGCATATCTAAAAAGATGAAAACAAATAGTATGCAGTAATAGTATGTAATAGGATGACAACAAATAGTATGTAAAACAGAGTTGCCTAGAACGTTGACTGATTCCGAGAGGGCCCTTTAATGGGTTCTTGTTGACGCGAAGGCTGGGGAAGAGGTATGCAGATATTAGAGAGAACAGATTAAGTGATCAGCAGATCACCTGGGCTAGCGGTTTTGGGGTGCTTCTCATAACATGCCCACTTCAGCATCGAAATTCGACCCCGAACTTACCATTAGCTCCTGCATTGCTCTTTCGGCGGCTCGTGCTGCGCTTCTTACTCCTCTTTCTTCATTCCTTTTTTTGCGATTCTTGTTAATTTTCTCTTCTACTGCAATCGGGCAACACGATTGCGATAACTCGTCGGCTTTAGGTGGCTTACCAGCTCCTCCATGGTCGGTGGCGAACGTAGTTTGAAGGAGATAACTCCTCAAGTGCCATGAAACCACTCAGCTGATCTCGAAGCACACTATAAAACTACCTAGCTTTCCTCTTGTATCCTTAAGTAAACATCTTGGACTTTTCCGATAAGGTAAGAGAGAGAAAGCTCTTGTCCAGATCCCCCTCCGACCTAGCCAGCTCATAGATAACATTGCCAGCTAGCTCCATACGGCTTTACGAATATCCAACCATGTGATTCTGGGCTTTCGCCGCGATTCGGTACCAATTGGACGTGTTGGTTCACATCGGTCCAGCAATAAAAAAACAACTCTCACGTCGTAGCCACATATTCAGCGCTTCCACGAACGATAGCCACCCTTCTTTTTTGGCTCTTTGGGCGGCAGTACAAAAATAACATGACCAACATCATCTCGAAACAACTCTTGTCATCTCAGATGAACATGTAAGAACTCACTGTGGTAAAATATGTCGACGTTATTTAGTTTACTGTTACAAAACTTCAATTTCGTCAAAATACACGGCACCGCTGCAATGATTTTCTAATGTTCGCGTTCAAGGCTTCCAGCTAGTCCTACTCGCGATTCTCCATCCTATCTTAGTCATTTTCGTGAGGTCATAAGGCCATCCTGACACTTGCGCATGCCTCATTACAGCATCTGCCAGCATTGTTGCAGCAAACAAGGCAATATATGCACATCTTGTCTTAAGAAATGCATACGCGAGGTCCACGCTGCAAGCTCCGATACGGCGAGTAAACGGATCCTGCATTCACCGCAGTTTTTCCGTCAGCGTGTCACGTCCAATCCGAATTGCCAAAATTCTGGCTACTTCAAGTACGTTCTCTACTCGGTGATGTCTTGCTGGAGGTGGCAACTAAGGAATCAGATCCGATACTCCAATCGCACCGCTGCACCGACATCTACTAGCTACATCAGACGTGATTCCAGGGTGATCCAGCATTATAGGAAACGGCTGTCCCATGCACCGAAACTGACAGTGTAGGAAATGCATAGGGTCTTTCACGTCAAGTATAAACTTTCAAGTATAAACTGATAAACCCTGTAAGGATGAGGTTATATATCGGTCCTCACCTCGAGCATCTGCACTAAATTCTTAGCGTTGTTCATCAGTACTTCTCCAAATGAATACGCGAGAACTTGTGTATTTCCTGTAGGTTTCAGTTTTTGCGAATATCAGTTGATTCATTATCTGCTCTTAGCCTCCACTTTGTATTTTGCCGGAACTCCTGATAGTCCTGCATTTATTCGAAAAGACAGTCAGTTGTTAGCCCACAGTTTATGCAAAAATCGCAGTGACTGATCTCTCTTTGCCCTGCACACCACTCCTTCAACAAAGACAGTTCATCTATTAGGGAGTATTTATCACGGCAGATTTTGCACTACTTCAAGGATATTTTGCAAATCACGATATGCAAATTCAGGTATAATTGCGGATTCTATTATTGACATATTTTTAACCTTGATTGCCTTTATTTCCTTCCCAGTGAAATTGCATCCCTGGATGTATAAAATACTAACCTGAAATCGATAAGCATGATTAGAAATCTGCTTGCGTGCTAATACCACACTTACCTCTGCTTTCCTCTGTGACCCTTACTTCCTCTATTGTACTCCTTCGCTCAGATTCGTTGTCGTTAACGACAAGATTCAATGTCAAAAGTATCTCACACACGCGTTTCAGAAAAAAATTAGAAATATATAAGCAACTAACCTGTAGAAGTTGATCCAATAAATAAGAATACCTGTAGAAAAATAGAAGTAGATGTACCATTTAGATAAAGGAATATAATAGTTCGGCAGAATGGAAAACGAACTGAAATGAGTGTATTTTAATGAAATAGATGCATAAATTGAACTGCTATCGAACTTTTTTCGAGTAGAAGTAGAAGAAATACTACATGAAGTAAGGAGTGGAGGGAAGAGGAGCGAAAGTAACACTGGAACATGTTAGGCAACTTGAAAATCCTTAAGTACCCGTTTTTAGCGCGCATTGCGACCTGGCGGGAATAAAGGACTATTACGGAGGGATAGTTGGAACGCATTATTCGAATGAGGTAGCAGGTGAAATAGAGCAGATATGTACAGGCGAGCATGAAACTAGAGAACGCGAGCATGAGTAGTTGACATTGCTGACACGTTCAAGCGATGCCCTGTATTTGAAAGCATGCGCAACCGTCCGCGCTCCAGTGACTGAGCGAAGGCTGGATGCATCATGAGTTTCGTGGTCGCTGTTACAGATCAAGCACTTGAAGAATTAAGCTTCAATGAATTCGAGTACATAACCTACACTTTTCAACTGAATTTTAAGGTGTTTAATTCTGTTCGTGAAATCTTCAAATAGTCTGCATGTTCTGGAAATTCTAAGAATTTCAGAGTGAACTTCAGCCCTTGTTATGCCTTCGGAAATATTAGGAGAAGAATGTGGAAACCTTTGAACCTTAAAGGCAGTACTCACGATAAGAAATGTTACGAGTTCTTCTTTAAAAAAAACCCTAGCTGGATAGTCTTACACGCAACTAGTGAAATACGGCAACGAATTATGAAGAAGTAAGTAAACTAGACGATTTTATGAGAAGCGATACGAGAGGTAATAGGTTCGAGTTGGTTTCCGCAAAAGGGTATTGGACAAGAAGACCGGCCGGCTACATTACTGGAAAACCGTGATCGATGGGATTATCAGCTGATAGAGCAAGCGGCGCCTCAATCCACCCATGAGGAAGAATGCTTACTTTTAAAGGTACCCATTTCTTACAGAAAACCAAATATTAACAAGTAAAGCGTGGGTGCCAAATTTTAAACAATACACTAACAACAGCAATTTCCAGGATTCTGCTGTACGACATGTCAGTGGTCTAATCTAATCTAATCTGTTTTCGGTTTAGCCGTCCTACCATGCAGCGGTGGAGCATCACAACTGGAACATCGGTGGGTGGGGTCGTAAAGAAGGATTACTGCGGACGCAAAAACCTACAGTAGGCCGAAAAAATAGGCCTAAAATAAGGGAGGGTCCTACGCAACACATGTGACCTGACGATAACAGAACAGAGTACAACGACAGAAAAGACATAAATTTTTTTATAATCTTGCGTACTTCAGAAGATTTAGACGGTTTTCTGTCCATAGGCATGTTTCTCTTCTCGTTTCTGTTCTCACGCTTCTCCCTCTCTTTCTTCTGTGCACCCTTGCCCTATCTACCGCATTCCTAGTAGATACGATTATATCTTTAACCATTTGTCAGTACATAATTCTGCTACTACTGGTTTTTGTGTTCGGTCGGTGCATATCGTCCCTATTCTTGGAGGCTTTCTAAACGTTCATTCAGGAAGGAGTGCTCCACCTGTCTGGTTAAGGTCTGGAAGAGAACAGAAGTAATATGTTATATCGGTTCAATCTTGGCTCAATCTAAGAATTCTGAGGTATATTCCGTATTTAATTCTTACATTTTAAGCATTTTGAAGGCATACATACTCAAGGCATACTCAGACCCATTCTGCCTGACGCGTGGTACTAACAGAAAGCTTCGAGCGATCTTTTCTAGCCAAGCTTTTTGCAAGATAAAACCAGAAATGATGTCTATAGAATTCTGCAGAACTATCAGAAACCGCCTTCTTTTCTCAGAGTGCCAACACTGATATAAACTTCATATGACCTTGAGAAGCTTGTTCTAATGTGGTGACGCAACCATCTTGATTTATGACCCTGCTATCCTTATCTGCATACACGCGAGTGCGTCGAGCGCATGCGTCTGAGTATGAGTATGCCTTAAGTCATTTATGCTTATTTCTTTCAGTTTTTTTAAAATGTGTTGCTATGAAAATGCTTGGGTTTGCTTTTGTTCTGTCAGTCTCAAGCAGCTTTTTATTCCATCGTCGACGATGACGACGAAGTGTATTGATTGCGTACTAGTCATCGATGACGACTGATCGATAGCTATCCAACGCCCTCCATCGTTATCGTCCAACGACGGAGTAAAAACGTTGCTCCATAGAAACTGCACACATTTTTCATCGTAAGATACTTTACCGGAGGATGGGCTAGAGACTTGAAGAATCCTAAAGGCAACGTTCGGTCACAAAATATCGAGTTGTTATGGTAGGGTGTCAGGAGCACCATCTTCTACATCCTTACGACAGAAGATTCGCGTTCTTTAAGTGTAACCTTTAAAAGGCGATCTTCTTTAGCAAACGTGCCATTCTATATACCAAGAAATGCATTAGAACATATCAAGCGGAGATTTTCCAATTTATTCCGTTGTTACATATTTTCGCTGAACCAAAGGCGCATGTTAGCCGAAGAAAACTGTTCTTTAGAAGGAAGGGTTAATAGCAGCGAGTGCTGTTATGATGGAGATGTAGAGGAAGTTGTTCCCCATTCCTAGCAGAATTACTCAGGAACCTAACATTCAGTCCGTTTTCTTACAGCGAAGATAGTGTCCAAGACATTGGCTACTATCAGAGCCGAAGCGATCAATTTGACTAAAACATCTGGACCCGAAAATCTGTCGAGAAAGGCTCTCTCATCCCTGAAGGAAGTGCATGATAACCTTCGCCTGAAGCGTGTGAAAACAGCCCTACCGCGCCGAGTGGAACTACTATCAAGAGGAAGAATGCCGAGCACGCCGCCTATCCGCCTTGCAAAAGTAAGTGCTTCAAAAGAAGTCGGCCTCATCCGACGCATAGCTTTTTATTTTAGCGAACCCAAGTGCGTGCGAAGCGCCGGCGCAAGCTCAATCAGAAAATTCCTGAGTACGAGGCAGATATGTAGTTCTGCATAAATTGCTTCTGGAGAGCTCCTCAGACAGACGAAACAGATGACGAATGGCTTAAATGTACAGCGTGCGGCAAGTGGGCAAACGCTTATTGCACCGACGGGGAAGGGTCATTATGTCCGTATGATAGCGGCGTTTTCCAGTGTTGTCTCCTAATATACCAGGTAGCTGAGTGTTCACACACATCTAATGAAGATTAGCATTTGCTATAGCGTAGTTGTCGAGCCTGAGATTTGTGTCATTTGTCTTTCTCTGTTATCCTTAGCATAATGGTGATTCTATTTGTGACCATAAAATTGCTGTAGTTCTGATGTTGTCCTCTCAATTCGTGTTAAATTGTTGTGTTGTTATTCTAATGACGTTCCACACTAAATACGAGTGCTGGACGAGCCATGTATAGTTCATTCGTAGGATTGGCGGCGGGCGGAGTTTCTAATTGACATTTCTAATCGCATGTACTGAACCTTTACATTATCCTTCTACAATTACATGTAGCAATAGGCTTCAACTAATGAAGATTTTGATTGCTATGAAGTCTTGTTGTTGTCTCCTTTTCTTATCGCGGCAAATACGTGCGCCGAATTATATTACTTCTCTTTTCTGCCACTACGTGACACTTTTGAAGCATTACGTTTTGAACACAAACAACCTAAACAGGTACAAAAAGTGGGAAAGAACTAGCACGAAAGCGCCAAATGATAGAGAAAGCGAAATAAAGACTAAAACGAAGCTTAAAAACAAGTATTTCCTCCAGTGGTAAGCATTTCCTTTATTCCGCCTATTATTCCAGGCGTTTTGGCAAGACACTCTGAACCACACCTTGAAAACGTTGGCAAATTGGGCGTGCATAGACAAAAAAGTCTAAAAAAGGCGCCAGCGGAAAGAAAACTTGTAAAAATGCGTAAAACTACAAAAAACCATTTCTTCTCTGTCGGTTATCGTCAGGTCACGTGTGTTGTGTAGGACCTCCCCTATTTTACGCCTATTTTTTCGGCGTACTGTAGATTCTTGCGTCGGCAATAATCGTTCTTGTTGGGGTCGTTCGGGGTGGGAGCAGTCGTTCATAACTTGTTGAGCGATTACTCCAAAGAAGCTGAGCTTTAGAGTTAGGTTGCCCTAGCAAATATAGCTGTTTGAACCTACGTTTAAGATTCTGGAAAGTTCAGAGAAAATGTTTTTCCCGTGCGTGCTGTCTTTAAAGTTAAAGTAATCTGTTTTATACGTTGCACACATTTTTGTAATGATGGAGTCGTTTACTATATTAATTGTATGGTCAAGATAACTGGTAGTATAATTATCGTTATATATGGTTTTCAACTGCAGTACATTGTTATAAACGTTAAGAAGTATATCAATAGTTCTGCTATTATCTTGATAACTATGTAACACCATGATATCATCCATGTAACAGAAGGGTACAAAGGCAGGGATGAAGCCAGTTCTATAAGCGTAAACGTATTCGAAATAGGAGAGCATGAGACCTGCATGGAGTGGACTAAAATTACTTCCTTGACTCCAATTTCTTGCTTAAAAGTATAATTAGCAAATGTACAAAGCTTTTTTCTAGAAGATATTGATTGTAATAAATTAAATCCACCACTTCATAATATGTGTAAGTATTTTTTGAGTTATCGTTAGTGTAGAACAACATTCTGTTATAACCATTGCTGGCTATATATCTTTCTTCTTGAATTTTTGAAACAAATTTTGAGAATCTCTTTGGTATTACTGATCATGACAGACTGTTGTAGGTTTGTAAACATATTAGTGAAGTCTGCAGAGAAGATTTTAAGGTTACATCTATCTCTATTCAGCGTGTGGCTAATATTAATATCATTAATGGACCAGTACCCTACAAATTTAGGATTCCTAGTTTCAATTGCATTGACATAATTTTGGAAATGAGACCTTATATGGGTGAATACACGAGTAAGTTCTAATGCTAAAGGTTTAAAGGCAGTACCCACTCTAAAAACGGAGTTCGAGATTCAGGTAGTTTATGAAACCTCGCTGGCTGAATAGCCAAAAGCCAAAGTGAGAGCACCAGTAAGCTGCTCGCTGGGAAGAAAACGGCAGAAACGTCGGGTACTCCGTAGACCAAAGGATGTGGGGACGAGTTGTTTTGTCACTTTACTTTCCACACTAGTTGGAGCGCTACAACAATTTGGTATAAGTTCCATGTCCTCGCAAGTGAGGCGGTAGGCGACTCCAAAAGAAAAAGGGCGACGAAATGGAAAACTCGTCCACGAAATCGCCGACGATTCTTCTGGAGCGATTTTCTGGGTCAGGAATGACTTTTGAACCGAGAAATTTGAATCCCAACCCTTTTTTGAGTTCATCTTTCAGAATCCGTGGAGAACTCAGGAAGCGTTTTTAGAGTAGGTGCTTCCTTTAATGCTACTAGTAGCTGCTCCAGTTATGTAACGGAATTTCACAGGTTGGTTGTGTAATTTCGGTATGGCGTAAATAATTGGGTGCAACCTGGACAGGTTCAGGTTACATGTGAAGGTGTTATGTCTAGGAATGATTTGTGCAATGTCTTCTTTTATATACAATTTATATGTGTTAAAGGCAGTGTACCACGAAATCTGAGTTTCTGCGCATTCGGTACCAGTCGACACCTTTTGGTCTCTTCTATCATTTGCAGAGTTTTAGCAAAAAGCTCCCAGAAGTTTTCGAGAAAAAAAATGCGCAACAGCCTCTTGTTTTACAGATGACGTACGAGTTAATATACGGAGATGATGTGTCAAAGGCAGAATGAATGAATGGTTATTGGCTTAGTAGAAATGTTTCGACATGTTTTTTGTTCTACATCGCTTATACATTAGCTTCAGAAATATAGCGCTGTTCCGCGGCTTTTCTCCAAAACGGCTGGGAATTTTCTCTTGAAACTTCTGGAGTGGATAGAAGGTGAAAATGAATGGCGTCGATTGGTACTAAATGCGCAAAAACTCAGATTTCGTGGTACACTGCCTTTAACTGTGCTGTGTATGATAATGGTGTTATTGATAAGATCTATACCCATTTCCTCCTTCCTTCCTTTCCCATGATAGATAAAATATAAAGTTCTTTGCACACTATATCACAGTCATTGCTGGCCTTGTTTAGAGGACAAAACACAAAGTCTCTGCAAATCCGTCAGTTCTCTTTTGGCACTTTTCTAAGTACTTTGCAATGAATAGGACTGAAAATATATGTTTTCAGCCTAACCATAGATGTTGTAATATATGTAATTTTCTATCTCAGTTAGTTTGTCGCTGTTAAGTTTGTATCCTTTATCGATGTTAGTCCTGAAGTTTTTTTGTGGTGCTATTTAACCGGTATAAGATAGTTTCTTTATTAATTTTGTTAGGTGCACGATATTTCGTACCTTTGTCTAATAGGGATCTTATTTGTTGACTGAAGAATATCTTAGTGTTACTTGTCGCGACGTGGTTATAGGCTTTGTCAACATACTGTGAATAGCATTGCTTAAAGCAAGCACAAGGATGTGTGGCTATCTATTTGAGTTCTTCTTTGTCTACATTTTTTAATGTTCTGTTATAGTTGAACACTAATCTTGAAACTGATGTATTGTAGTTATACACAATTCTGAAATGAATATATGCTATAAATGTTTCATTTTGAATGAAATCTTTAATATAATTACTGTTAAGTATCTTGTTAATGTTAATATTATCAAGAAGCCCATGAAGGAAGCGTCTTGAAACGTGTTGAAAAGTTGCAATATTGTTGCTCTTTCTTTTTTGCTAAATCGGATTTTGTGAAAACGAACTTGCATAAAAGGATCAACACTCGTCGACACTGACCAGCAGTCGTAAACATTACATGAAAAAAGCCGTCCGGGCAGGGATTTATGAAATTTTCGGCAAACCAGAACTATAGTTTGGGCTAGCAACAAATGATTTAGAGTGGTTTTCAAGGTTTGCTTAGGAGGTAAAAACAGTCATCGACTATGGAATCAATACTCATTCCAGCCATTCTCGTTAAAGTCAAACCGAATTTATGAATCCCAGCCCCCATTGTCAAACATATCCGTAGAAGTTTGAGTAGCCTCTTACCACGCAAAGACCATAGTTGCAACCGAATATTCGTGTTCAAATAATTATTCGAAAATATTCGACTATTCGAATATTCGAATAGTCGCACATTCGAGAAGACCCCATTATTCGAATATATTCGAATGCGAATATTCGAGGGTAGGTGGTATTCGAATATATTCGAGTTTTCGAACCCGGTATTCGATATTCGAAAACAAGACTATGCTTTTTCCAGATAAGTTGAGAAAAAACTGCCGTAGTTTACATGGAAATGTCCCATTTCGTGTAATTTTCAAACCTTGTTAGTGTGAAAAACACGCAAGATAGCTTTGATTATCTCTAAGATAAGAAAAATCCATTCAAAAACAAAATTTCTATGCCACTCTTACCTGCCGATACAACATTTCATACGGCAGAGTAGGGGAGTGTTAAAGGCAGCACCCATGCTAGAATTTATATTTTCGCTTTCAGCTTCAAAAGAAATCTTCGGGACCTCAGAAGATGACCCTATACTTTGGAAGTTACGAATTCCGCAAAAACCCAAATTCTACGTCCACTATTACCATTTTTGAACGAGTTAGCGGTTGGTCATGCACATCGAAGGTTTTGGAACGGTCACATCTGGATAGTTGCTCGTATTGAGAGTACTACACTAGTGAGGGATCGCGGCGGCTAGCATCCTTCGTTTATGCATGCATAAGCCCTTCGTAGAAATTCTCGGCTGCTGCCTAATTTGGTTTGAAACGATTACAAATGAGTTCAGAATTTGCACCGGACGTTTCTGCTTTACTCTTGATATGTGGTCTTTTAAAAAGTATCTTCCCATGAAAATTCACTCTGCTGCATATTCGTCAGGTGGTGTCCTTGCTGCTGATGGGGTAACTTCCATACCTTTTAACCTACGCAACTAATCCAAAAATTCTGCAGTCGGAGAAATTCTCGGCCAGATTTGACTTTAGAGCGAATTTACTCTGGCCTTGGTATAAAAGGCTAGAATCTCTCGCTTATGAAGAAAATGGGAAGGTACTTTTAGTGTAGTGCGTCCTTTAACCCTTTGATTGGCTGCTCAGCGGTTTACATACTGAGCCATTTATATGTAGACATACGAAGAAGTTAGGATACCGTCACGCAAAGGTTACTACAGCTTCTTGTCGAATTCAACTCAAATAACAAAGTTTAAAGGTTTTGCGACACCTGTTGAAAATAATTCCACCGGACCCGCATTCGCTCAGCTGAGGACGAAAATTTTTTGTACACTTTCACGACTTATTGATGGTTGGTACTACATTTATGTTTTTACTTACTTATCGTTTGCACTTACAGCTCTAGAAATTTCTGCCCAAAAATCTACACATTTCTGGAAAAAGGTACATTTATTTATGAGAAGGGCAAAAAAATTAATTCCAAAGAGGAGCTCCATTTCATACATGTGACAAGCATCTACACTAACTGGTTTCATAGATCCGGATTGGAGTAAATTTCCACTAATTCTTATCTTTGTGATAGATGGTTAACTAAGTTGTAAAGGTGTGAACTCTGAAAAAAGAGACCTCGTATAATTCAAATGTTCCACTTGTAATTGTTTGAGTGCGACTGATGCTTATTTTTGATTCAATTATTTGATGGGATGGTATTTGCTGTTGGTTATAACGATTCAAAGCAATGAAGGATAATATGCATAAATATAAATACTTATAGGGAGAGAGAGGGATGCTAGAAAACTCTTTTTTAACCCTTCAGCTAAAAGTTATATTTATGAAGGAAGCTAGAGCCACGTTTCATTCGAAAACTGTTCGAATATTCGACTATTCGAATATTCGGATATCCTACCACTCGAATATTCGAATAGTCGAATATTCGAAACCTCCAAAATTCGAATATTCGACGAACGGCAGCTTCGAATAATATTCATTCGTTCGAATGTTTGAAAAAAGCTTTGAATATTGAATATTCGAATATTCAACGTCAGATGCCAAATGTACTAACTATAGTAAAGACGTGCGAGCAGCAGAGTATCCCTCACCGTATGAGATGTAGCGTGAATTTGAAGAAGCG
>KN549265.1:216648-228456 GCA_000797555.1 Oesophagostomum dentatum | reverse complement strand
AACGCCATTCGGAGTGATGACCATCGTCTCTTTGGTGATGACTTTTCCAGGAAGAGGCCCTCTTGCTCCGTACGCTGGTTCCGTTCCAGTGAATGTACTCACTGGGGCTACTGGCTGTTGTGGGATCTGCTTCTGTCGCTGCAGCTGCACAATTTGCCTGTGTTGTTGCTCGAGAGGCAACTTTTGTTGTTGCTGTTGTTGGCTGCGGTTGCTGTTGTGGCTGCTGCATTTGTGCTGCGGATGAACTGCCAGAACTGCTAGGCGCCATCGGATCAGGAACAACTTTCACGGAAGAGTATTCACTTTCATGAGTAGAAATCACCTTAGGTTTCAGAAGTAACGCTCCAGTTGAGGTATATATGGGACCAGTGCTTCTTCTAACAGAAATGTCCACATTTGGGCCATCGATCTCGATGGGGACAAAACTAGTGGAGTTGAACGGATACTCCTTCAGGCGACGACGTCCCGTGGATGCAGAAGCGGAAGCAACAGAGGTACTAGCTGAGTCCTCCTCGTCAGTGGACTGAGGTGTCGACTTCGACTGCGAAATTACTCGCTTTACAACTACATTACTAGTGTTACGTTTAGTGTTAAAAGTAGCACTATATGCAGGTCTAGTTGGCACGCCTACGTCGGATTTCGTGGAACGCTCATGATCAGATAGTCTATAGGAATCTTCACTGAGATTATCGTAGTCTGGTCGTATACTATTGAAATTATCACCGGATAACGACTTAGGAGGCTCGGCACTCTCAATTTCTAATTCTCTACAAACAACTTGAATATCGTCACTAAGCACATTCGGTAACGACAGCGACACATTCTCTTTCTCAAGCGGCTGCTCTTTAGGAAGAGCGACTTTTTGTTTTGTACGATGCTTCTGGTGTTCAGCACATTCTTTGTCGTGTCGATGTCCACGCGCATCTAAGGTACCTGCGTTATCGTGAGAGTGTGACTGATTCGGTAGATGAGACACGGAGGGATGTGAGCCTCCGTTCTTCTTCCTTTCGGAGGAGACCATCGAGTAGAGAGCGAACGGAGGAGGGCACCGTGGAGAGGCTGCCGAGCGTAGGGGCCTAGAATATAATCTGCTTAGGTGACAGTGATCTTCATTTTAAAAGAAGCAGATTCAAAGATGACCCGGAAAAATAGCATTATACTTCAGCAAAAAAGACTGACACGGGACATATACTTGGTCAAGGTGCCCAATCGAAGTAGGATGTATACAGCTTAATGCAGCTTCGAATGTTGATTTTGAATCTGCTTCCCAAGTCTGCTAAACGCTTCTCTTGAAGTATGAAAGGTTATATGTCTTTCGAAAAAAGCAGTTCTCCATAGAAAAGCGTGCGGTGACCTGTAGAATGCTAGAAGATTTAAGTAGTTCAGCGTTTGCAAGCCGAACGGTTCGTATGTCTGCCCTAACAGGACAACACACGGTCTTCTCGTGAAAACTATGCTTTCAAAGAATTTGCAGTCGTTCCTAATTCTTCCTGGAAAAGCCTTTTGCAGATTTGCAAACCAGATTTGAAATCAGCATTCAAAGCTGTATTAAGTTCTATGCAACTCATCTCGATCGGCCACTTTGACTAAGTGCGTGTTCCTTGTGAGTTCGAGTTTTCCCAAACTCCAGTTTTTAGAAATTCTAGCGAAATATGCTAAGAATGTGAGGTAATTTTTAGTATTCGCGTGATCCACCTTTTTCCAGAAATAGGAATAGTACCAGTTGTTCTTGCCTGTAGCGAATAAATCTTTTTACATGAACATTTTAATAATTTGAATAAAATGCTGGAGTTCTTCTCTCGTTACTAAGCGATAGTGCTGGGCGGACCGCAGGCTACCGGAAGATTTTGATAAATTTACACTTCTTTTCCTTACCTTCCAAAAGAATGAATCACCCTAAATATTTGAAAAAGATGTCGAAATAACAAAATACGGCATGCATACCATTCTTGTAATCAGCGCTGGTAAGCTTGATGAAGTTTCGAAAATGTGATCGTCATTAGCGATACACACGAGTTCCTTTGCAGCATTTAAAAGCTTAGACGTTGAGCTTACAGTCTCTGTTCACATTCTTTTGAGATCATTAATGTTTTGCAACAGCCTTTAGAAAACTTCTACAAGAAGTCTACGTAATGAATAAGGATAAGATATCCTGGTAATGCTCAATAACGCGATCACTAAGTAATTGTTTCACTAGAGAGGCTTTCTCCCTGCTGATCGCTTTGGATTCATCGCTTTTTATTAATACTGCAGTGCCAGCGGTTTTATAGCTTGCTTAGCGAGACTGAAATTTAAGTGCGGGATAAAGTTGACCGTATATTATACGTAGGTAGAAGCTAGCACTATGCTAGACTCCATCATGAGCAGTAATTCTTGATAGGCCCCATTTTCTTGATAGACAGCTTAATATAAGAAGCTTATCCTAAATAGTCGCGCATGAAAATTCGTCCACACTTTACATGCAGTGTCCTAAGCAATAATTCTGAAGAGTAATGCAATAGGTAGCACGGCTTTTTATTGCAACTTTGCATAGACTCCACGTTTGCGTCGTGTCGAGTTTTTGCCATATGTAACGGATTAAATTAATATTTTTTAAATCATTATTTCTACGATTTCAAAATTTCAAAAACGAAGTGAGCATCCACA
Source organism: Oesophagostomum dentatum (assembly GCA_000797555.1). Taxonomy (NCBI): domain Eukaryota; kingdom Metazoa; phylum Nematoda; class Chromadorea; order Rhabditida; family Strongylidae; genus Oesophagostomum; species Oesophagostomum dentatum. The sequence continues at coordinate 225,810 of KN549265.1, read as the reverse complement.
CCAGAAACAAGGATAATTTCCCGTGATTTCGAGCTTTTCACTAGCGCTTCAATTTTTCACCTACTCAAAGATTATGCGGATGTTAAAATGTGGTAGAGTCGCTCCCCCTGTCAACTAAATTTGAATTCACGCATGCTAAACGCTTAATTTTGTTCTCTATACTTGCAAAAGAGATGGGAGCATTTCATAAGCCATTAGTTTTGTTACAGACATGCATTGTCGTTCGTCGTTATGAGTCATTCAGCTGGGATACTAAATTATTTCCCGAAAATAGATAGCTTCACGGTTTCGTAATGCTTCCTTTTTTACAGAAAACTTTGAAATTTACAATATTTCCAAGCGTGAAAGTGAACGATATCCTGGCGAAAGAATACGTATGCTAATGAATCATCTCTCCGGTGTCTTTTCAATAGCAGTAGACGCGTCTCCGCTTCTCTACAGCCTTATTTATGTGTCCCGATGGGATTATAAACGTCACCGTGCTATTGCAGGCTTCTTTGACAGCAGTGCTATACAGTAAACAATGCATGAGGTGATTTCATTGGACGCTGTGCTTTTAAATACACTAAGTAGTATTTTATTGTTAGTAGTTCAAAAGGAAAGCTTTTGGATGCACTATAGACGCACATGATCTCCCATATAAAACGGTAAAGTTGTCACCTGCTTTAAGCAAGGTCCTATATGCTCAAGACAGTACCTCTCGTATTCAGTTGATCGGAACTTGTAATAAGAACTTTGTGACTGAAGTTCCACTAAGCGCACTTTTGTAGATACAGTAATTAGCGGGATTTTCTATTCGCCCTTAGGACCCTCCGAGTTAGTTTAGAGGTTTAGAGATTCCTCTTCTATTCCCCTCGCTTTCCCTCTACACTGCTTGTACCCGCGTAAAAAACGAGTTCCTATGGGTCAGTACTGTAAATTTTGAATCTGTTTGAGCCACGCTAGAAGGCTTCCAAATAGAAAGCTCCTTAACTGCGAATTGTTTCCCAATTCGCTAAAATCTTGTGGTGCCTATCTATCGAAGGTAGTGTACTAGTATTTCTGGCAAGATACTCGCTACTAGAAGTACACGATTTTTACTCAAAGAAAACTAACATAAGAAATAAAACTCTGTTTCTATACTAATAAGAACTGGTGCCTTTTAGCTTACCCTCTCGGAATCACGGGAAAATAGAATAAACGAAAAACTACAAGAATAAAGTTAGCACAACGTATGAACATTGACAAGCTACTATAAGTAAAAATCATTCTTGTCCTGCTCGTCTGATTTCCAAATTTTCTCCCCCTCTCCCTTTGAATAGTTTTGCCGACAAAAGCTGAGCTGTTTAGACAGCCATTTCTCGCTTGTCTGATAGGCAAATGAGCCAACTGTTGCTCTCAGTTGAAATGTTGGGGTGATTTTACGACATGCTTCCTGCCCCTTGAATTAATGCGGCAGGGGTTCAGTGATAGATAACATAGTATTACCACAATGCAAAGTTGCGAAATGAAGTTGAAAACACACCAATACAATTTTGAATGTGAAATTCGCTGTTGAAGTGGAGACAACTTGAAATACTCTGGTTCTGAATACATCAAATTATGGATCCAAATAACAAACCTGGTGAAGGGCTCCCTTCGCTTGTGGTGTTCACGTACATAGTCGATCAACTGCTTTTGTGTTCGACCATGGTATCTGAACAAAGAAGTATGCAAGAGAGTTTGCATGAAATTAATGTGAATGTGAAAAAGTGGAAGGTGAAATTTTTAGCTGTTATAAATAAGTGAACAATGAAAAAATTAGCTATTATAAGCAACGTCTTTCGCAAGGGCCTTTTAATGACAAAGCGAATCGAAGGTTTTTTTAAAAATAAAGCTGCCACTGAGATTCCATCTTCGTCTTTCTTTTGTATACTATCCCTAAGCAACTTTTTTTATCATGCAAGAGAAGATTTCAGGCAGCATTTTTGAGTGAGCTGTCCTTTTCCTCTATTTCGCAAGACGAAGAAGCTTCTTATAAACTTTACTTTCCATAGTTGTATGATGGAAAAATTTTATAAACAAAATTCTTCACCAAACGTTTCGCTCAAAGGACCTCAGCTGACTATGCCATCTGTATTCTGCGGAAGAACTGAATCTCGAGTGGTGACAGTGTTTTGTCAAGTGAATTCAGAATTAACGTTGTTACTGCAAAGGCTGCAGCAACGTCGAGTTTGGCATTTTAGGAGAAGGGAGGTCGAGGGGGCGGAACTTGCCCATTTTAGGTTTTTGGTTTTTGGATTTTTCCTAGAATCTGTTTATTCATCCATCCATCTAGGTAACTACCAATCTATCTATTATTCTGTATGGGGGCGGTGCTTACGGCTAATGGGGCGGAGCTCATCCGTTTCAGAGAAAGTTCGGATTTTTGCAAATTTTCGGACTTTTTGGATTCTCGAGATGATGAAGAAGTGCGCATCGACCTGTTTTTTTAATTTCTTTACTCTATTTCCCTCAAACGTCACACGAAAATTCAAAAACTGAGATTTGGGGAGGAGGTATAGCATAAAGTGAACGAATATGTGCACAGCATGTTTCCAAGAAGCAACGTTTTTCTAACAACCTAAAAGTAAATTATGCAAGAGCCCTTACCCTTGCAATTTGTAATGAGCTTCTTTTAAATTTTTGGTTTAGTTCTTCTATTATATTCTATTTACGATATAGTTATGATTGTCGAATAATCGAATAATTTCGAATAAATGGTTTTCTTGAAAAACTGAGAGTCGAGAGCCGAACCATGAAAGTGATTCTGTTTCCTCCCAGTATGAACTAGGTATCACTCTATAAAATCGCCGACGCATTTGTACATAAAAGGAACCCACCCAGTTCTTTGCAAAAAAAAACTTGGTTATCTTTCGAATTGTTCCAATTCGATCGAATAAATCGTTATACCCAGGTGGCAGATTTTCTACTGGTCCTATTCACTGTGTCAGAATAAGCTATGTAGTCGCTAAAGGCTATCATATTTAATTTTATAATCACTTAAATACTAGATACCTAGTCATGACTATAATTCACAATGTAATTTGGTTGCTACACTGTTAGGAAGATGGGATTTAAATTCTTTCGAGGTTTTGCACTAAAAACCATACTTTACTGTCGAGGTTTTGATTTTGTTCTAGCGAAGATTATATTCCTTGATGACCTTCTTGACGGTTTAAAAAGCATTTACTCAATTTTTAGGATGGAAAAATTGAAATACTTCAAAGAGATCCCAATAGAACTTACCCAGAAACAAATAACTATTGTTAAAATAGATTGAAACTGAAAATAGGCGTAGAAATCGTACCTGAAGGAAGACCCTTTACTAAAAAGTCGATTATCCTTCCGAGTGAAATCAGCAGCAGAGCAACGGAAGAAAGCATGGTGCTCAACGCATTTCTTCCAGAAAGACTTGCATTCATTCCGCGAATCGAAGACAAATTGTATAGTCTCCTTGTAGTACTGCTGAAACGAAAATAGGCCTCATTTAGCTGTTTACTCAGCCATGAATAATTGACGACGTACGTAGCTGTCGGGGTGAAGCTTAACTAGCAGTTTCTTGCGCTTGAAGCTGAGCTTGCGAATTTTCGCCCAGGAGAACGTGGAAACGCATTGCAGCTGGTGGTAGACCTTGATGCCAAGGTGAAGCACAGCTAATCGTGCGTCGGTTCCTTCGATGTCCTGGAAAACGAAACATACACTGAAATTTACGAGATTCTAGGTGTCTTCGAATTTCGAGGTAACAACTTCTACATATACGAACGAGTGAGGGAACAATTTTGCTTCCTTTGCTGCATATAGTCTTGAAAAGTTGAGTGTTATCAAATTCTCCTTTGTAGATTTATCTATGTCAGAATCGGCGACAGCAGACTGCTCTACAACCTTTTCACAGTAGCATTTTCAATCATTTTCAAAAAAGTGCTAGTTCTGCAAAAGGCAAGGGTTTCCTGCTAACGAAAACTACGAAAAGTCGTAAAACAAAGTGAGAAACAAAACTGGGAAACAGAATGGAACTGTGGTATTGTTCATGTCTTCTGCACATCTGTGAAGGCTTATTCATGCAAAAAGAATCACTTAAAGACAATTCCTGCGCACTGTTTTGGCTCCGTTATTTACGTGTGGTGGCTTTTACTAGTAGTTAACTCACTATTGGCAAAACCTTTTACTCTAAAGCAGTGGTGGTTACTGAGGTGAGTGGTGAGGTGGTGGTGGTTACTACCTCTGAGGTGGTTACTATGTTATGGTAGTAGAACATGGTAGATCTACGAGAACAACTCACTACCGAAAATTTGGTGGTGCAATGCTTCTGATCCTCAGTACCAGTAGTTGTTAACCTTGGGTCTTTCATACTCACATAATGCCAATTTTTCCTGCACTAGATCTGACTAGAACCTAATTATGAACTCAGTATGGAAAACACACGATCTTGAGTGGTTCGACAGAACGTTTTCTATTTCCGTCGTGCCGTCAGAAGCGGTTTTTTTGAGTATATTCACACCCTAAAGACGTGGTAGAATTACCGCGAAAAGTACTAAGTTGGTGTAGAAATAATGCGCGTTTTCAACATTCTTTCTTTAAACGCTTACAAATCCACTCACAAAAGATTGAAACGGCTTGGATACTATTCGAAAGCGCAAATCTTTAGCAACAAAACCTTGGCAAATAGCTGCGGAAGCTGCAATATTTCTAGAGATAAACGCTGTAATTTTTAAATTTTTGAGGTTAAAATAAAGCCACTTCTGGCAGGCTTATTCTTCAAAAAAGCGAGCTGATAAAAGTGCCGAACAGGGTATTTTATAAAGGGAGATTAGTTCTGTAAAAAGGCGATATCACTTTGCTTTTAGCTGTACTCTTCCAAGCGTTAGATAACATTTTCGAGAAAAGTGATTTAAAACCGGGCTGGCTTTATAGCTATTTCCATGCTCTTCCACTGCTTTTGTACTGAAAATTGCGAGATATGAGCCGATAATTTAGCAAAGAGTTCGCTGTCGACTAGATTAAAACAGATGCAGTTTGGCTCCAGCTATCAATCGTTCCTGATTGGTAATAGCAAATTAGAACCTCTTACTTTCATGGCTTGCAACTCAGTGATGAAATTTCGATAAAAATTTGGAATATCGTGCAATCGAAAGAAACATCCATCCGTGCTTTTATTAAAGAGTATTGCTGCAAAAAGTATGAGCACTCAGATTTTCCACTCGGACGAGGCATATTTTATTTGTCCACTCGTATCGATTGATGGTTTTTACTTTCTGAAGCGAAGCAAATACGTGATACAGAAGAGGATCTGCGCTTTCAAAGAATATAGTGGTTATATGGTGGTTAGTTATATGTGCTCTAGAAACCCTTGAGCATCAAAAACGCGCACTATTTTTGCACTGACATAATAAGAAAGATAAAGAGATTTACAATGCTCCAAAACTACAGGGATGGAGAGCTGTAATGTATCAGATGAGGTCCTTATAAGTGGAAAGAAGTAGTAAATGTGTACCAATCTATAATGACTAAATTCTTGCTGAGAGTGGTTCTCCTGCACAGCATCCTTTCACCTCTCCCTATATATTGTACGCAGCGTATCAACTTAGCACTTTTGTACAGTAGTCTTGATCCGTAACAAAGTTTAGCAATGGAGTTTTACGAATGTGACAATTTGCTAACAGAAAGATCTCTCCCTGCTCAAAGGCCTGCAAAATGGCTGCATGACAATTTGCTAAAAGATCTCTCCCTGCTCAAAGGCCTGCAAAATGGCTCCATCTCCAAAGATTTGAAACTACTTTTCAGTTTTCTGTGGTATTCAGGTGGTTATGGCTCTGTGCAAGACATCTGGGATGACTTTATCAATACTGATATCGAGTTGTATTTATCGAGGATGATGCTCGAGATGCTCATGCAAAAGTTTGGCTCTATCTGCTAATTGAATCTGCCTGCTGCATTAAACCTATGCTTGACCAGAAATGGACGCTGTGCAGGGCTCGATTGGGAGAGAGGTGCGGAGCGTAAAAACTGTTTGAAAAAGGAATTACGTTAACGGAAAAACGAGAAAGGAACAAATGGAATTACAGTGCTGCGGAATGAGGAGCAATGTGTTGAAACACGCAAAAAGTGTGCAGAAGAGCAGAGCGACAACATAGGAATTGAGTTTTTTAAAAAAGGAAAATATAGAAATTTGGAAAGCTGAATAAAGAATGAGGGTGATGCACCTCTGTCTACCTTTGGTCGTCATATCATGATGTCGTGCTACTGGCAATTTTCATATTTTTGCCTCCATCTCTCCAAAAAATTTAGTGTTTTTTTATACCGGGAACCCAGAGATGTAGGGTAGTGGTTGCATAAACTTCCCCTCCTCAAAAAAGATAGGATTATTTCTAAATGTGACTTTTGACTTCTACGTAGCCAAAAATTTGATTACAATGTCATTTTTTCGAACATCTTCAAATGAAAGTTTTTTAAACTACGGCAAAGGTGTAGATATAGGAAAAAACCCCGTTTGACAAGTGTTCCTTATCTCGCCTTTCACCAATACGTCTCCTAAAACTATAAGCACGATACCACTGCACTCTAGTGCTCGGTTACTAGTAAGATTTAAGGTAGTAAGGTGGTCTGTGAATTCAGCTGACAAAACAGTCCTGGATTCAGTCCTTCTGTAGACTACAGATCACAGAGTCGATTGCCGTGAAAGACTGAATGGTGCTGTCTAACATGAAGGTGAGCAGCTGTTACGGTAAACAGCACCGCTCACTTTATTCCCACTGAACTGGTTCTATCATATATAATAATACCTTCCTTTGCCTACGAGGCTGTTACGATGAAAGTTCGTTTTTCACGGCCTGACGTTTCGACTAAAAAAATAAACTTTCAAAAAAAACCAAAATAAAAAAATGAACTTTTACCGTAACAACCTCGTAGGCAGAGGAAGGTATTATTACATATAATCAGTCATACCGAGGTTCCAAGAAGAGAGAACATGGAATCTGCTGATTCTATCATTTGTGGCATACCGAATGAGCAGTTTCCGAATAGCGATGTAATTTTTGTTCTATATTCTCGTTTAAAATAAAATTCCCATCACGTTATTGCACCTTCATTCATTGCAGCAAACTAACTACTTTGTTAGGTTTTATTTTCTATGATGACCTTAGAATGAAGGATCGAAGTATAGTAGTACAAAATGAGCTAGAATAAAAGAAGAGAAAAAGCGAATTTGAAAATAGCCAACCTTTGCAGGATGCAGCTTGATACCATAGAAATCGCATCGCCGAGCAACCTCGAGCATGGCAAAATCGCTTTCACCGGGACTCATGCCACTAAATTAAACGAAGCTCATCCATTTCAGCGTCTCAGAATCCCCAGACAAACTTCTTGTCCGATGACCTTTTCCAGCTAATTTATGGCTGTGGCCTAAGGGGACACTAAGAGACAGAAATGGCTAGATCAAATGTGACAGCCATCATGTTATGGCACTTTCTTTTGGCACTCTGAATACTGGCTCGAATCGTCATCCGGCATCAGTCTTCCGACGTAATGTGCGCGGAAATCAATACATGAACAACTGCTACTATGACGAATTGCATGTCATGGATTTTTTGGTCCTCGACGGGATTCCGACGTTGTTTATTTTTAGTGGCTCTCAGGAGCAAGGAATCTTGTGTAGCGTAGATTTATTGGTACTCATGCAAAATAACCGATGCCGGATGGCTAGAAGGAGCTGAGTGTTTACAGCAAAAAAAATAGGCAGAAGATGGCAAGTTTTGTAAGCTAAACTCTTTCTTTTCCTCGAAATTATTTAATACCTACTTCCCTTAGAATGAAATACAAATTACAGGCATTTCGCCGTTTAAAATGGTCTTGAGAGAAGTAATTTGATGTTTACATTATTATTAACCTCATCATTTTATCTCTTACCGTTGACTAACATCCTGCTTCCTCGCTGTTTTTAATGGCACACCTATGGGTGTACAAATAAATAAAATAAATAAATAAATTTCCAGGCTGGGTTACATAGATGCGTGTAGGGCTGGGATTTTCGAACTATTTTAAGCAAGGCTGAAGTAAAAGTTAAAGCATGTTGCTTAGACTTAAGAGTTGTAACCTAGTTTTCTAGTAGTCAAAAGACTCATTCAGAATGAAATCGCATAAAAATTACTCCTCTTAGAAATACGGTAAAACATAAAAAACGAGAAACCTAGATTTATAGAGCTATTTCACAGGAATGAAAACTGCCGGAAATTTTTCGAGTAAAGTGCTTAATTACTTTAATTTTACAAAGCAAACGAATAGTAGAGTAGGTAATGCTTGAAACTTTGCCAATTTCGACTTTTTTTTATTACTGTTGTACCATAAATATTTACTGAAGGATTTTCTGCCTTGTCTAGATTCTTCCTCACTTACCTACTTTGTTACCTAGGTAGCGATGCCACTATGGGGACGTTTATTTCAAAAAAATGAAAACTGAGAGTCAGTTTAGGTTTCATGTGAACCAAAACCATGACTGAGAAAAATATTTTACAAAGGAGAAACAGTGAAAGCAGGCTAGTACAAATCTCCTTTTCAAAATGTAATAATAAGATAAAAACAGCGGCAAATTCCTATGGGAATATGAAGGTATGGCAGTACCTCTGAGTTTTTGCCAGTGACTGAGTAAGTTTAACCCTTTGAGTCCCGCTGGTACATATATGTACCAGTATTTTTTTCTTTCTTGTGGCAAATGATCCACTGAACCTTTTATGCAGTATCGTTAGTCCTCTAGGAGTTCTATGTGAATTGAGTTTGAATAGTTCAAAATCTTGCAGAACGGGGGAAATGCAAGCTGCCAAAATTTCGATTTTTTGACTTTTTGTCGATTTTTTAAAATATATCAAGATACCGAAGCCTGTAGCTGTCGGACGTATGCTGTGCAGTAACTATATTTTATGCACTATTTTAGCGATATAATAGACTTTGTTGAATTTGGCGGATTCTAGAGTAGTAGCTTTCCGAAACCATGGTTGACAGCAGTGCATATGTCGAAGCTTTCGAGGGTGAGAAGTCGTGATCACAGTCAGAATACGGGCATTTATATTCTAGCGACAATGACCACTAACACCGTAGCCAGAATGAACCGGAGACATGTCCTAGACATTTCAAAAATTTCGTTGAAATTTCAACTGGTGCTCGCACCCTTCT
>KN549265.1:201915-214564 GCA_000797555.1 Oesophagostomum dentatum | reverse complement strand
AAACTATTTTCTTGTAGAAAGAGTCTATTGTCCACTATACAAACAACTAATGAAAATTCTTCTGCAAAAACTCGATTCACTTGAAGCCAGAGAGTGCTCTTTCTCGCATGGTGGAGCACTCTCTTCCACATTGTCAATATTGAGGAAAAACCTCGGAAAAACTCCAATATTCCCGAATTCCTTCCCGACTCCATTGTGCGCGCAGTTTTTAGTCGACGCGCAAATTGTGTCTCCGTGTTCGAGGCCATGTAGCCATTGTTCATATAAACAATCCAAGTTGCTCGAAATGGCAAGGAGTGCCATAAACTGAAGCTTAGCCCCCAGGCGAAGACGTAGCGCTTTTCGAGAAAAACCGAGCAACTTACATGACATCCGGCATTGTCGATGTATTCGAGCCCAAAATAGTCGTTTTCGAGAAGATTCAAATGCCTGGCCACCTCATCCAACAATGTTTGTCCAATGGCTTTATGCTGTAAATAAAGGGGCATTCGTGCGAATCGTCAAAGGGAATTATTCATATCATTGATATGACAACAACGTTCTTCATTCCGTGCGAGGCTCATCTCGCTTGTCCAGTGGTGTTCGCCCTGGACAGCGCTATAGTAAATTGATATCCGAGTGAAGACTGATCAGCCGCGTATAAACAGCTTTTGCTGTCGGCCGCCCCATTGATCGTCAAAAGGCACAGTATTCTCACAATTCTCCCGTCAGAATTTCGATGAATCAGCTCACGGATAGTCAGACGGGAAAATGTTGACTAAACCGGTAGTTGTATTTGTAGTATAAACGTACTCCGAGATGGAAAACGGCCACGCTGTCATCAAGCATTCGTACTTTTATGCACACCAGTCGACCACATTTCGCATCCATTCCAGGAGGCGGTGGACCTCCAACACCGAGCGGAATACCCGACATTTCCGCCCTAAATGCATTTTTCGATAAGAAAGCCATTAACGGAAATTTCTGGATGCTTAGATGGGTTGATAGAAAAAACGACTGCGTAGAAGGTCTCAATAGGTTTCCTAAATCGCATGCTTTCAGAAGTGGTAGAAAGACCTAGTCAAAAAGAGTTTTTGCGAATAAGTTTGATTAAATCCTACTAGCTGTGCAAAAAAACATCACTAAGAATTTTGATAGTCTGAATAACTACAGTGGGCACTATTTGGAAAAGCTGTAAGTCTATAGAGAGCAATTTTCCCTTTTTGAAAACCTCTGGGATTATTTTGTCTGCGCAGTCAACAAACGCGCAGTCTTCTAGATAGACACGATCTCGATGCAACCAATTCGAAGCAGTCAAACAGGCTCAAACAGTTTAGAAAGTTTCTAGAAACCATTGAAGAGGTCAGTTATATGCTACCAGATCTGGAGAGCAAATTTCGAATCAGAATTTTGTCGTTTCTCAAAAACAAAAGTAACTTGCTTTGCGAAATTTTGCAACAATCTAAGAAAAAGCTCAAAAAAAGGCAAACGAACCAAGAAGCGACTTCAACCCTTTCATGTTTTTAAGCAAATATCTCCCCCTGATCGCATGAAATTTTACTAGATCATACTTTCTACTATTCAAACGAATTGCCATTACAATGCTTTTTAATGGTTTTAATTAGAAAAGGCAATTTCATGTCACAGTACTCAAATTCTTGAAAGGTGGCACTTAAGTTGTGTAGCGAGAAAAAAGTTTACTATTTCGAAACGATTCAATGATATTACCTAGCATTACCGAGCATTTTTTTTTCTGCACAGAAGCGCTGAAATTCTATGGATGGGGCTCTTACGAAATGTGCAATTCTGGAAAGTTGGTGAAACTTTCTATGTTTAACCGAAACGTGCTCATAAACGGCGAAGTAGAAGGGTATTCAGGAGTGTCAGGAAAAACGAAGATATAACAGGAAATGGTCACTAAGTGCGGATTTGTGTGAATGTAACAGAAATCTTGCAAGCTCTGTAAGTCGAGATTCAGACGATAGAAGAGGAGAGAAAAACTTGCGTAGAATCAGAGTCACACACAGCTCATCGAAAAAAGAGCCCGGATGCATTAGCCAGAGTAAAGGAAGGAGAGCATTTACACGCCTTCAAGGCAAGAACTGCTGCACATACATATACTGAATTTGGAACAATTCGACGTAAGATGCTCTTCAGACGACCCTACGGTGATAAAACATATGAAAAGGCTGAGAGTTTGATGGCGGAATGTTGAGAGGCGCAATAGAGGGAGAGCGAGGGAAGTGAGAGGGAACAATTGGCAAAGTCCGCTGCAGCCGCCCACATGCCAGATGGCCAAAACATAGCTGAGACTATAAATTTGTAGTGAAATGCCTTTCTGTAGTGCTTCAGCCGGCCAGACTCTTTCGCGAGTTCGCGATAATTCATAAATAGTTTGCGTAACTCTACTATGTAGCAAAACTGGTGCAGTTTACCTATAAAAAAACACGAAGCTTTGCAGAATGGAGCCTTCAGGTGAATGGGATTTTGCTGAACAAAACAGAGGAAGAGGCACGAGAATCCAAGACATTTTTTAGAATCCTGACGACTGAACGACGCGTTAGCGCGGCATTTGAAGCCGAGGCAACAACATTATCGAGAGCACGTTTTGATAAAACTCTGCGATGTACAGCCGTCAGAAGAAGCGAATTTCACATAACTAGGCTGGCAAAAACGAGCCGCATGTCAGAATTGCCCTTACTAGAGAAAATACTTGGAAACGTTTGAAAATCTCACCGAGCGTGTGCGTAGTCGAGCCTCACCATCTTCGAATTGAGTGCACCATCCTGAAAATGGCAAAATTTATTTCGTAAAAATAGCGGCGCGTATGCAACAGCGGACAAGAAGAAAGCATATGTAATGGGCTGAACACACACATCCATAATATGAGCGGAAGCACGCCAAATGTTCTGTCACGGCCGAAATCACGTGCCCGTGCCCTCAGGAGTTTTGAAAGTTTTGAAAGTTCATTAACGCTTTACGGATTTTTGAAACAGTTTTGCATAGAGCCCGTACCTCCCGTGCCGGAAGTGACGAGTCGATTTGGTCGGCAGAACGTCACTAGCACATCTCCGGACTCCCAAAGCCGAACCGACGAGCGGCTAGCTGATGGCCAGCCACGAATCCACGACACACATGTGCTTTGAGGATAGCGCGCACGCTTAACACCGAATGGGCGGCGAACACCAATTACGGCACCTGCGAGCATCGATCCCCCGTCCATTCCGTACGTATTCGTTATGTACTCTAACACTACTAACAGCACTTTGCTTCTGAAGATTCCATAGTGCACCAGTTGCGTGAAATTTCCCGTGAAATACTGCCCCAGATGCAATCGATAACTCACAATACAAAGCTCATTCAATGAGCGGCTTATGCAAATAAGGAGTTAGTGATGGTCAAATTACCCAAGCAATCCAGCGCTCGTCTCCAAGAACGAACGCCGGGCATATGTAGATTGCGCCAATGAGTTGCGAACAACCTCATCTTGTTCGCTCCTCCGCGAAAATTTCTGGAGCCTCCCTGCAAGGAGAGCAGTGGAAAGGTGTTCCTTCGAACAACCAGCTTTGCCTGTGGTTTCAATTCTCTGGGGATGTTCATAGAGTACTTCTAGCAGACGAAATAGCTTAGCCTAACTAACCCAATGCCAACATCCAGAGCTCCAGCGGTATTGAAAATCCTTTAAAAGCTTATCAAATAGAACAAGTTGGAGTGAAAACTCAACCGATTCTTGATATTCATTAATGGAAGACTAAAGAAATACTGCAGGAAATCTCATGTACGATAGATACCACAATGACATTGCTTAGAAGTGGACTACTAAGCGAAACGCTATCTTCCTAAGTTTAACAGCCATCTTTTCTGATAGTCAGTTCAAAATAGGTTTCGAAAAATTACTGTTTAAGAAATTAAAGTACTACTACAGTTCACAAGTTTATTCGTATGTATTTATTTGGCTTATTTATTTATTTATTTATTTATTTATTTATTTATTTATTTATTTATTTATTTATGAGAATTTATTTATTTATTTGTTTGCAGGCGTGAGCTCGAAGTCACATGAAATAAACAAAAAAAACAACGCTTATATTCCTAACAACTGAACTTTTCCACTTAGAAGCTCCAGCATAGTTGGGCAGAATTCTTTTCTATTTTTTTTTCAAAATACATTATATTAGCTTGAGCTATAGTTGATTCGAATTTTACAAGAAACTCAATGACTCAATGATTGGCAAAGCAGTTCTCTGCAGTATTTATCTGTTATTTTCGTAAATCGTAATCACGCACATCCCTGGTTGCTCCATATATACCGTATTCATAGATGTGTTAGACGCTAAAGTTATTTCCCTTTTAGTTAGAAAGTCCACCGAGTGAGGTCTCAGACATTCACTTCCTCGGGTATGTCCAAATCTGGATAATGAACGTACCGAAACGAAAACACTGCAAATTTTGTGGTTGGCTTGCACATATGTTCGTGGAAATTTGGCACCGCGATGGAGAGCATGAACCTGTGTATAACGTTACAGAGCAGAATAACTTCGCAACGAAATTGTTCTTAAGATCCTACTTCATGCCATACCCTCAAATTCCTGATGGCGAAGACCAGCGTAGCAGAATATTGGTCCAATTCTTCAGAATACCGTTGTAAAAGAAATGACTTGCTAAAGATCTATAAAACATTGAAACAAATTGCGTGCTTAAATTGCTCTGACTTTTTCATTAAATCCGAGGTTAGAACAAGAGCACGTGTACAAACACCTAAACCCCAATTCAGGCTCAAGTTTTTGACATGTTGGGGTTCCATATCAATTTTATACTATCATGCCGATATTTTTTCCTCATAAACTTGATGTATTTAAGGGGCATGTAAAAAAGTACCTCTTATTCGGTTCCTTTTGTTTAAGAGTTGTTTTCTGTTTTGTTTATTTTATTTCATGGTTCATACGTGTTCACTATTTCTTATCCAGTAGAAAAAGAAAGCAACGTAGCTGCCCAAACCACCTTGTGCAGAGATGGCAACCTTAAACTATATAGGAAATCTAACTAGGGAGAAGCCCAACTAGCCATAAAAGGTTCATGGATCATGGGCAAGAAATATATGAAGTAAGAAATACTTAAGAAAATATTTTGGTTTCCGTCAGTACGACATTCTATGATCTTATCCTATAAAAATATGGATGAACTAAATCAGTTTGTTCGGGGTCTTTTCAGTGGCTGAGATAACCATGAGAACCATCAGATTATACCTTTTTATTCCTCTGTTTATTCTTCGAGGATTTTTCCAGCAAAGTACAGCACGAATTTATGCACCAATTTATAAACTTTTTCGCATTGACAACGATAGGGTGAGGTTCAGGTATGTAGTCCGTGACCTCTTAAACCTTTTTTGGAACTCCTTCCTCCTCCTCTTGCGGAAAGCTAAATTAATGTGTGACTTCTGCTACCCAGTCAAGGTAGCAGACTTGTGGCTGACACATGTTCGAAGCCCTCAAAGTGCAAAAATTCCAGCGTATTTCAGATGACTAGTGATCATCCAGAAAAAGGTTACAATATATATAGAGCGGACTAATTAAATTTAGAAAATTGGATTAGATTCGCGTCGTTTGGGTCTTTTTTTCAAGCTCTAAAGCGGTTTAATACCCGGACATAATAGAATGGCTCTATTTCAAGAGAAATCATCTTAGAGCTCCTCAAATTCTCTAAATGAGGGTGGATCAGGAACCATATATGAGGTATTTATTTCAACGTTTAGACTGAGTTTTCCACCACATGAATGGAATGTTTTGGAAAATCTGCTGGAAATTCCAAATATGCAATTTGGTATATTTAGAATTTTTATAGTAGCAAATGATAGCAAACTTCTCAAATAACTCGCCGATATCATCCTAAAAGGCAGTGAGTAAATTTGAGTAGTGTGCATTAAACATAAATAGTAAATGAGAAGGTAGTTCAACTTTTAAAAGCACTAAAATTTGAATATTATATTATACACTACGTGTTATATAATATTATAAGTATACTGACACTTAAACTGGTTAGATTTTTCACATCAAACAGTTATACACCTGACATGGGGGCATGTTCGTAACTTGATCGAACACAGTACCATTCACAACAGATCATTCCTCAGAATCTATGGCTGGCCCTTCCAAGAATGCTGAAGCATCTCTTAGCAGTATGTGTGAGAAGAATTAAAAGCTACAAGTAAAGGAAGTTTAGTGAACGAGTTGCGATGTTATATGTATCAACCTTTTGCAAGGATTAATATAAAGCTTTTTAAAACATTTTCGTAGCGAAACTTGTGGAATAATTATGAAAGTTATCAGGATACCTAGAATCAGGGCTTATGAAATTAAATGTATTCTTGTAACTTAAATGAAAAAATTCTCCTTTATAGTATGAGCTGGCTGCCATGTTGTTAAGTCTACATGTTGCTGAATAGTACCTCTAGAGCTTCTACTGCTCAAAAAGATAGCTGTTAGATGATGATAGGAGGTTTCGACGCTATAATCACATCCAGAAAAGTAGCCTTTCAAACGCCATTTCAAGTCTTTTCCAAAAACAGGCGTAAGGCAGGGTATCTGACGAGGTAACTACGTTTGATAAGGTATAGAAGTATGCTTATCCTAAAAAAAATAAGTATGTTATAAAGATTAGGTGTTCTCTTCGTGATCTGCAAATCACTTCGAGAGAAATAAAAATTCTCGGTGTTTTCTGACTATATCAGATTTTCAAAAACTGACAAAGAGAGAGTTTCAACTGCCTGGTTTAATTCCGTTCTAACTGTGTATCTTCTTTGCTTCGGCTAGTAAAGTATCACATTATCATGCAAATTAGATCATTTAAAACACATTGTTCAAAAAAACTCTGACATCTTGCAAGAAGAACTGAACTCCAACTGCAGTTTTGGTATAAGCAGAGAGACATAGAGACATAGAGAGAGAGGGAGAGAGAGAGAGAGCATTCGAAAGCGTGAGGCTACCTCGTTAATATGGTCCTATTATTGAAGAAAAATTCATGGTGTAGAATGAATGTAAAACACTAAAAAAATTGCTAATCGAGATAATTTTTTGCAGAATGGGTCCAACTAATTGCAGTATGGAATAATTTTAAATATAGGAGCTCAATAAGTCGAATTCCCAGTGTTTGCTAAAACAAAAAAGGAACAACGTAATTTATGCTGCTTATAAAAACGTTATGTAATAATGGATACGAATAATAGCATGTATTTGTGTACTTATGGCATTAAAATGCAGTCAGTTTCATTACAATGCATCCAATGACAAGCTTTTTTTTTAATTTTTGCAGGTTTTTTGTTGACTTGTTCTGTAAGTGCAGGATGTAGTATAAAAATACCGCTAGCAAGAGGACTCTTCCTTTTGGCCAGTGAAAAATATTTCTAGTAGCCAAAAAAAAATACTGAGCAGTGTTAAGTAGATTTGTCTCCGTTCATATTGCGATGCAGAAATAATTTTTCATGTACAATTTACCAGTAAGTAATAGGAAGAGAAGAAAAATTCGAAGTCGATGAAAAACGAGAACAGTGCTGAATGAAAAAACTGCTTGACTTGATAAAAACTACAGTTTTTATTTGAAGAAATGCAATACTACTTACCTTTCTTGGAGAAAACCACACACATAGGGAAAAAACCTTGAAAACAGTAGTACTCGAGTAATTTTCATGAAACGACTTTTTTTTACAGATTTTGGACCAGAGTTTGATAAGGGAAGCCGAAAAGAGTGAAATGCTCAAACGAAAATTCTACTGCATCTTGAGACTATGAGGACCAGTAAAACTGATCTAACAAAAAATGATAAGGACGTCTACATAAAATTCTCTGCCAAAGCATTTTAAATGTGGAAGTAAAATCAAACTTTTACAACCCATCTCTAAGTTTTGCTTCCAGAAACAGCACTGCGCAGCTGAGCAGCCTACCTTACTTAAACGAACTTGTTGTTTTTGGCACATATATCTGTTAAAAAATAGTAAAGGAAATCTTACTTGAGCGAATTATTTCTGCACTTGGAAGTAACGGCTTAGAAGGTTTTTTATAACAAAGATGTGAAACATAAAGTTCTGGGGAAGACCTATCACTATTTATACTAGCTTAAACACCTTATAAAAAGAACCAAGGTTAATATGCTTCTAGATAGTTGCATCTTCTGCAAATCAGCAGGCTTTGAGCTTTAAATGAATGTTATGGGAAACAAACTCCAGCACAATTTGTTGAAATGTGTAGGCAATCAAGAGAAGACGCAGAAAAGAATTCAAGCTCTTTTATAATTAGAAACATAAATACTTGCAAAAGGAATTTGAAAAACGCTTCCCGCCGAAAATACGGCGGACAAATGCTGTACAAGGGCCAAAAGTAACGTGTGGTCTGCAGGGGGTAATCTACTTAAAGAGAATCGATGAAGGAGAGAGGTCCAAGCGCCCGCTTTTGAATTTCCTCCTTCGGGTGGGCACTGCGATCCGAACATGAGCGAAACTATATTATGGTCAATACTACTTGAAAGCAGAGATATGTGAAGATATAAAAGGAATCTGAAAACTGAAAATATTTAGAGAATAGGGGGTATTTTGCCCAATATTTATTTCGTAAAGCTGTGTCATAAGCCACTGCTTGCTTTCCTAGGACCAAAGTGCCGAAATTTTTTTCTAAAAAATCGAAAGAAGCAGATTTTGACTAAATGCATGCTACTTTTGAGAGGTGGTCTTTGGATGAAGTTTACCAGTTTTCGTTGTATATTCAAATTGCATGAATTCTTGGCATTTCCGCGTGGTCGCACACTACACTTGATAAAAAGTTGTTGCTTGAATGTCTAATAAAAATCAAAAACATAATCATTCAAATAAGCAAACAGTAGATCAGAAATAGCGACTGCTCATCCGGGAAGAAAATTGTGGTAACCAGGAGTAATAATATTCCGTTTCTAATAATAAAAAAGCGAAATTTCGCCAGCATTTGCCAGAGAGGTATGGATAACGTCATGCCAGCGCTCGGCCAAGGTAGAGATCTTGCACTTTCGAAGAAAAGAAATCATTGGAGGGTATCCAATTTCACGGAAACTCATACAGTACAAAGCTGTTCTCTCTTGCTATTGTTCTACTTTTTTCCGTTTATAAGGCAGACCAATTAAAGCTCTTCTCGATGTATCAGAATTTTGCACACAGTACACCAGGGACTAATTATTAGCGTTCATGCTTCAGCTATTTATATGAATAACTAGTTGTAGAGAAAAATAAGGAGAGTATCTAAAAAGCTAACAAAAGGGTCTGAAAGGAAGAATATTCGCGTTGCAATATTAACTGTGAGGGATATAGATGGTAGCAAAAGACAGTAAAGGTACTGCATATGTTGAATGTCTTTCACAATATCTAACTCTCTGTCTTCTTGATAGCAGAGGCTTCCCCTTGACCTATCCTTTTGTTCGTGTCCATTTGCATCAAGTTCCCGGAAGAGGATGCTATTTTCAAAGACGATTATATAGTAGAAAATAAATAAATATCTCAAAACTGCTGAAAATCTTCTCCAAATAGCTCATTGGAAGGACCAGTTTAAAAAATTTAAAGTAGTACTGAAAGAATTTCTCTATTTAGGAAAAACCAACACCACAAAACAGCAGGTATAAGTGATCTAACTGTGGGATCATCATTATTTATAATTAAAAAACGGGCTTGGGTTACCACCACTCCGAACCATGTGGATGGAAAGTGATAGAGGGAGTATTCCATCTACTTAGTACTTGATGAGGTTCTAAGTTCATTCGTGCCCTTTTGTCCTCATGGTTGGTAGCAGGCCTGCTAAAGCTGAGTCCACAAATGATGCACAGAATCTGTGAAAAACTGCTAGCTTTATTCTTCATATTTTTGTGTTTTTTTTCTATTTTACGACATCAGCATCGCAAGGTGACAGGGCTCCAAATGTAGAAGTAATTCATAAGATCAAGACTTTTGCGCCAATAGCAACTATTAGGTTCCAGCATTTTTTAGTCGACTACGTTTCCGAATTAAATTTTTTTCTGTTTATTCTTGAATAAATTCAGTTCCACATTATTTTGCTCAGCAATTCGTATCAGAATTTTATTATATTGCTGGAAGATGGGAAATTCGCAATATACACTTGCCATCCTTTTTGTTGCTGTACAAGCGCAAGTTGTTCGTTAACGTAGAAATACTGCCGAAATTTCTTTGGCATCTCCTTGTTGGAATATAAATTCCCTAGCATAAAATTTTGAAAATCAATATTAAAAATATCGTTAATATCATTAATATTAAGTTCATTTTATAATAGTATTATCTTGTTTAAAACATAGAAGTAGTAGAAAATTTTTGAAATTTTCTTCTTAGATTCCACTTCTATCAACATTCAAGGCTAACTTGAAATCTTGCACTTATATGCTCACTTTTTGCGAAATGAATATAGCATCTCTAGAAGTTTTAAGAATAAGTTCATGAAGATTGTACTCATATTTAAACTAGTTAAGACTCCATAAGTGGAGCAGTTAAAGGCAGCACCCGCTCTAAAAACGGATTTCGAGATTCAGGCAGTTTACGAAACCTCGGTGGCTGAATAGCCAAAAGCCAAAGTGAGAACACCGTAGGCTGCTCGTTGGGGAGAAAACGGCCGAAATGTCGGGTACTCGGTGGACTAGTTACGAAGGATGCGGGGACGAGTTTTCCTGCCACTTTATTTTCCACACTAGTTAGAGCGCTACAACCATTTGGTATGAGTACAAGCTTTACAAGTTGTACAAGCTTTATATGTCCTCGCAATTGAGGCGGTAGGCGACTCGAACAGAAAGAGCGCGACGAAATAGCAAAACTCGTCTCATAAAACCGCGGACGAGTCTTCTGGAGCGAATTTCTCGGCCAGGGGTGAGTTCTGAGCCGAGAAATTTGAACCTTTACCTGTTTTTGAGTTCGTCTTCCCGAATCCATCGAGAACTCAGAAGGCATTCTGAGAGTGGATGCTGCCTTTAAGGATAAAAAGTGTTGCGTTTTCACTCTGCGTAGTATGAAAAAGAAATACTTGTTAAACTAAAGAAAAGGCTTAACATTTGTGGATGCATAGATTCAAACGAGATTACTCTCACTACACATGCAGTTTAACAACTACGGGCTGATATACATAAAGTAAAGATACAGTAAAAAGTAGCACTTTTAGCACTTAGCACTGGATAAGAAACACAGAAAGCGTTGCTTTTTATTGAATGATTATATCAACCCATAGTTGTTAAATTGCATATCAATCCATAGCTGTTATAATGCAGGTGTAACAGGGGAGATCTCGTTCTGGATCAGTGCATAAGCTTTTTTTCAATTGTACTAAAGTGAAGAAAGTTATTTATCAGATTAACGGAACAGTGAATAAATGCAACAGAGAAGATTCGGGATGCTTCGTGCAGAAGAAATGTTGTCGGGGGCTAATTCTAAAATGAGCATTCCATGGAGAATTTCAATAAGAGAAACATGGGCAAAATGATGGATCACGTCTTTTTCATATGGCAGCTGTCGAAATTTCCTTCTACAGACGGACAGCATCCCTATTAGAAGAGAACATGCGATCCATAAAATAATAAAAATAGGGCAGTGAGCCATTAATTGACCTTTTCCAAGATTAAAAAGAAATTAGTCTTCCATGTTCACGAGAAGATACAATACTGCCAAACATGGAAGCCACCAGGGAGCTTCCGCACAGAAATGGCAGTTTCAGCATCGAGAACTGTTTGATCAGTGGCACTTTTAAAGCTGTGCCAATAGAAGCTAACGGAGGGTACACGTCCAGCTTCATGTCTACTTAAATTACACAAGAAAATTGGCTCAGTAGACGGGACGTTCGAGCTATATTGCGGAGCTCTCGATATTAAGTTACGAGGACGCTAATATCAGCCGAAATAACCCAATTGTCACTTGTCATAACACTGAGGGATCCTCCATGTGAAGGGTATGCATATGGCAGATAATTGATTCAAGTCACAGCCGTGACAGTAAGTATTTGATAAAAGTATTCTCAGAACTACAAAAAATTTAACGCGCTCTTTTAATATCACATAGCAAAAGGTTTAAACACTTCTTTCCACATATTTGCGGTAGATCTACCAGTAAGGATCATGCCTCCAAAGTCCCTAGGAAAAATTACCGGATTAGTGCCCAAATTTTCAACTTTTAAGCGGAGTAATACTTTCCAAAAAGACTTACTGGAAAGTATCATTTGACAACTTTCTATTTCCTCCAAAGATAGCATACTAAGATTTTTTATCGAATATGTGTAGACTTACTTTCTGGAGAATCAAAACTAAGTCCTGTCAAAATTATTATTTTGAGAGCAGAATCTTTACTCCCAGTTCATGATTAAAGGCAGTGTTCGGTCCAATTTTCATTATCGAGATTTTATGGTAGGAAGGTCAGAATGGGCTTCTTCTATATCCCTACCATAGTTTTAATCGAAATCAGTTGCTCTAAACACTAAAAAATCCATTTTTAGATAGCTGGCACCTAAGTCCATGCGTGCCGTATTGGGTCAGTCAAAACAGAGAAATCAAGGTTATTGGTTGAGTTTATTAGAGTAATGGTGGAAATATTTGTTTTTCCTTGTGGATAGGGCTGCCTGACAGCTGATGGAATGGATCCCACTAGGAAAAATTTGACAAAACGGAACAAATTGAA
>KN549265.1:190089-201768 GCA_000797555.1 Oesophagostomum dentatum | reverse complement strand
TTTGACAAAACGGAACAAATTGAAGAATTAGCCTACAGTTAGATTGTGTTGACCTACTTCTCCGGTCTATCGAACACGCACAACTGCAATATAAAAGTTGATTTTTTAGAACTTGAGGCACTCGACTGCCATTGAAGCTATGGTAGGGATGTAGGGGAGGTCCTGGGTGACCTTCCTACCATAAAATCTCAACAACGAAAATTGGACCGAACGCTGCCTTTAAGCCTTTCTGTTGATATCTGCCACCTACTGTTGGCGTTCTCGGTCACATTACATTATATGGGGTGTCAAAATTACACAAATTTCCACGAACCTCCAATGAAACTGCTAAACTGCAAATTCATGACAGCTTTACATAACATAATCTGATTTTTAAAGAAATTCACAGAAAAACTGGTGCTGCTTAGACTAGTGGAATCAAGGAGCTTTGTACAGAACAGGGCGCAGCAGTAGCTGGAAAACCCATCCTCAGGAACTAAGTCCCCCCCCCCCTCAGAATTAGACGGTCAACTACGAAGTCCCCCTAACCCATTCGCCAATACGCCAGTAGTCCTGACGTATTTGAACAGGCAATGCTAGTCATGCAAGTTCAAACGAGTTCGTGCGCGCTGATGGGGCTCTGGTATTGGGGGTCCGCCACTCAAAATTTTATTGGATATTTTTTAAGAAACAGAGGAGGTCACATGCGGAGCTGTAATATGTGTAGGATGCAGTAGTACCCCAAGATGAACCTTGCAAAGTATTATCCTTTGTTTTAGTTTCTCCGCCTCCATTTTTGAAAAAGACGCTTCCAGCTGGGTACGCGTTGGAAAAATTTCGGGTTTTATCCAACACAGTGCTTCTTTTTCTAATACGAAGACGCAAAAACTAAAACGAATGTTATCTTTTCTGTGGTATAAACCAGAAGAAATAGTACATCTATACCATAAATCGTGAGGATAAATATTCACTGTAGAAGGAGAAAAACGTGTTTTTGTATTGGAGCGCGATAACTACTTAGAGCGCCGACTAAGTTAACAGACTACGCTGAAACTTTACGCCATGTTCTGTTTCGTTCTGGCGCATCCTTTTCTCTCTAAAACGTCCATGCAGTACGAGAAATACTAGTAGAAAAATTTGGCCACCTCACGGACCAGACTACTATGTTGCCCACTTTTCCGTAAATGCTACTAAGTTTTGTTGGATTTTTTTTTCCAACACTAGCTGCGCTCTGGTACAGAAGATAGAGTTACTAAAAGTTAACGTAAATGCTAGCAAGCATCAAGTTCTAATTGTAATTCTGGTCGAAATAATGCAAATTTGGGCATCTGTCGAATAAGCGTTGTTGATCTGCAGCATGTGATCCGAATTTCCGTAGTTTAAAAGTGAGAAAATAAAACTGCATAGCAATTAGTTGTGCCTGCAGCACCTTACACAAGGGCCAAATCATTGTTGGTTTTTTTCTGCACTTGTCATTAAATTGGACGGAACTGAGAATTTAAATTTTTTTTGCGAAATAAGCAGTGATAGCCCAGTAAACAGACAAATTTATAGCGAATTGCACAGAGTACTGAACGCGCTCTCTTGAAACCCATTTAGCATCATCATTTCCTTCTACAGGAGTTGAGTCGCAAATGGTCTGCTGTGCCAAAGGTGATTTCTAAGGGAAATCAGTTCCACATGAAATTGTTACCATATTATACCGAAATTACTTTTTTTTTCTTGATTTTGCAAACTGATAAAAATTTTTCCTATAAAAGTAATTTTCCCAAGATATCACCTTTAGTATAGAGCTACAAATCTTTAGAAAAAGCTGGGAGAGTGCAATGAGCTTCGTTCTGTGCTTGGAGTAGTCGGTGCACTATGCAGACAGGAAAGAAATTGCGCAGCCCAGAGGGTAGAAAGTACATTTTTACTGCCTAATGTTCAATAAGGTTACGCTTTAAAAAACTGCTCAGAACATCAGCAGGTTTTTCACTGTAAAAACCTTGCACAATGTAAAAATGTCGTTTCTACTCAGCTAGAAAGAGTCGATTCTACTCAGCTAAGAAGACGTAGAGCAGACTTTTCAATTATTCAAACTGCTATCGTTAGCAGTTGAATGATGAGCCCTTGACATGTACGACGTATAATATTCTGTGTTTTTGCTTGCTGCCTGCTTCTATCTAAAATTATTAACTATCGTCCGTCCAGTTAGTCAGTTCGCAGGGAAAAACCCAACTGAAAACGACTGAACACAAAGCGCTTCTTGGACGAGA
Organism: Oesophagostomum dentatum; assembly: GCA_000797555.1. Taxonomy (NCBI): domain Eukaryota; kingdom Metazoa; phylum Nematoda; class Chromadorea; order Rhabditida; family Strongylidae; genus Oesophagostomum; species Oesophagostomum dentatum. The sequence goes on along the minus strand of KN549265.1, from coordinate 199,531 downwards.
TAACTGCAAAGTTTGTCGACAAAGATTTTTTTGACATGATTTTAAAAAGACCGAATCTATACCATTACTAGATAACCAGTGAATTTTGAAGAAACGGCAGTAGTACGAAGGATTTGTTTTTACAGCTGTTGCCACGATAAATTGGAAACGTGATCCTGCTCTCAAACAACGTCGACGAATCCGTATTTAGTTTAGTAGAGTATTGCAGTTCGAATATTCAAATAATCATAAAAATTAAATTCTAAAGCTATCAGATCAGTTATTACGAATTCTAAACAGATATCGGAATCCTAGAAGGTGGCCTTTTCTAAATATAGAAAAAAAATTTTGGGCACTTATTCATTTTCTTAAAAGATATCTGGATTCATTCGAATTTTCGAATAATTCGATTAAATCGGCCAATTTTGAGCAAAAATGTATTATTTCTTTGCTCTTTCATAGCAAATTATCCGAACTCTTATCCAAAGCGTCGACCGTACTAAGAAGAGCCAAAACCCCTTCGTTTTTCTGTATTCTTAGTTCTTACTTTCCCAGTATAATGCAATAAGCTAGTATTCCGTGCAAAAAAGCTCAAGAAAGAATACTATGCAAAGATTCTAATACACGATATTGTGCCTTTGTTTTTTTTTTTCCAATAAGCTGGTCGAAAATCATTTATTTATCTTAGGTTCAAAACAACCAAAACTACAGGAATTGCACTGACAGTGATTATCCTAACTTCTGCGGTAAAATCGGCCTTACATCGTCTCATTAATTATTGCTAATTATTGGTGTCCTGATACTTAAAAAAAAACGAAAAAACGAAAACGTAAGCAGATTCTGTATTCGCGGATTTGGGCTGTTTTGTGAAAAAAAAACTACTTTTGTGAATTTGAGTGGTCTCAAAAGATCAGCCGCATTGCACTAGTAGGTACAGCTTTTAACGTGAGGACCATGAAAAACGAATTTTTCAAGAATTTCACGATGCTTAGTATGTCTGAAATGTGGAATCGGAGCTGCACGTTGGGGACATTTCGATAATTCATTAATTTGTTGACACAGCGGAAAAAGTAAACTACGTCAGAGCACGTCAGCAGATTCGATTGTTTTTCCTCTTGACGCAGTTTGCGATGAGCAGATTTGGAATGACCACTTTTTACAGAGCGAAGTAAATTCACAAATTAGTAAAATGTTTCTGCTCACAGCTGAAAATCAGTTTTTTTTTAATGCCCATCTATCCTAACATAACAGTCTCGTTTATTATTTCAAATGTCGTAAAATGAAACAGCTACCAGGTAACCCTCTTTCATTTTAATGTGAATTCTGCGGTCAACGCACAAATCGCAGAAAGCCAGTTGAATCTTCTCAAACCTTTTAGACCCCTACACAATGACTTTACAGCTCGAAAGCTTTGATAATGCCGTGAGCGATTACTACGATATGAAATAAATTTCCTGTATCAACTACAATTTAGGCAATTATTTATTTCGAAGAGAATGAATTAGAGTAGCGTTGCGATAAAGGGGATGGATAATATATTTACAAACTGAAGGAGAGCGAGATGCTAACTCCATGCAGAAACTGCACTCTACATACTTACTTAAGAACTTGTTCAGCAGCACGTGGATGATCACTTCAGAAAAGTAGAAGAAGATTGTAAGGAGCTATAAAAACAAGAGAATATTAAACAGATGAACTCCAGCCGTATCTGAGTCGTATATACTAGCCAAAAAAGGCATTCTCAACTTACTCTCTAACAAGTCAGGAACGGTCGGAATCAACAGTCTTGAATCACTCGGGTTTTGGAGAATTTCACCTGTTCAGTGGCAGAGACTGAGCTAGAGAGCTTGCTCTTTGTTTATAGGTTCTAAAGAAGGCGAATAGCCGATATATAAGCCAGTAAAGGAATTGTTTTAAAAACGTTGTGCACAGATTAAGGAAGAAGTCTTACTAGGAATTTAAATAGTAGTAGTTTTAAAAAGCTGCATTTTTGTTCTAGTCGCAATAGGTAAATAAATACCAATTTTCTTATGCTGTCCATACTGAATAAATTTTGCGAGAAACCCGTTAGACAAACTTTAAAAAGGTAGACACACATTAGCACACATTAGTACAGTGCGAGAGCTTGTAAAACGGAAGGATTCCGATTCTAGCAAAAAAAAAATCAGTACTACATGCATAGTCAGTAATAAATAGTCAGGAACAGAATACTGGTTAATGTGGAACCATAAAAGAATGTTGGGAATCTCGTTTCTTCTGTTCTAAGTGCTCTAGTGGGCATGTCTGAGTTACCGCGGTTAATTTTTACGGTTAATTTTCAACCTATATGAAGTCGCAAAGATAGAATACTATTCTTTTATTAGTACCCAAGCAAACTTTGAAATTCCCTCGAAGAAATTAAAAAGTTATCTTGCATGAGCTTGAAAGAAAAGTTCGATGAATGTGAGAGAACCGAAGGTGTCAGCAACTTCATGAGCAAAGATATCCATGCATCTTTGAGGACAGCACGAAAGGCTCGACTTGTGCAGAACCAGAATAACAGCGAGAACTACATAGCTGTTTCTTAAACTAGTAATCCAGAATTCACAATTTTTCTAGTGTACATGGAATTTTTTGATTTTTAGAGAAGTGTAGCGTAAGAGCAGTGCAGGGCAGGAAAACTCCTTAACTTGTGTCCAGTGGCCTTGCTTATGGTTCCGTCCGGAATTTCTTCCGGAAATGCGTGGAATTTATCAGGAGCAAGCATTAGCTCGAAGTCGTTCAGTACGAAACGCTAATGAACATTGCGTGGAACAGCACGACACTATCGATCGGCCGTAGGTCCAAAAGTCCACGAAATTTTACGGATAATCCTTCTAGTGCTTTACTGGGATAGTTGCGATCTATGCTTTGCTCTTCTCTCATCTTACTATCGAAAACTCCTCTTTTCTTCTCCCCACCAAGGAGAAATCGGTCCGGACCACCCTGCGCACCGTGGGTTCAAGTGAATTTCCTCACCTCTGCGTCTCTGACCTGGGTAAGGCAGACGCAGGCGGGTTGACCCGGGAATCCTGTCGAAGATGACCCTGATATGAGGCCATTACACGTGGACTACGGGCTATCGTGCTGCTACGTGGTATCCAGAGCTGTTCCTATCCGTCACTAGTTTCGAGACGATTCCCATCATCCGTTTCCTCTGGATATTTACGCCTCGTTTCAGCTCTTTCGAAAATCAATTCCTAGTCATCGCCACCTCTTTCTCCACCTTTTAAGTTTCTTTTTCTAGAATTCTGATATTTTACTATGTTTCAGGAGTAATCCTCAATCTTCGATAACAAAACCATGATAAAATTCCTTTCATTGACATTACTACTCTTCATTGCGAGCGGCGTCTTATCAGAAGAAAAAAAGGTTAGTGTCCTAGTTTCCCACGAATTGCTCCAGTTTCTGACCAGTTCTCGATTAATTGTTACTTCGTTAAGGATGTCAAATATGGAACTATCATTGGAATCGACTTGGGTACAACTTACTCTTGTGTGGGAGTGTACAAGAATGGACGTGTTGAAATCATCGCCAATGATCAAGGTACGACTGGGTTGTCTCGATTTTTCCAGAACTTTCTTACTTACATCGGGGAACCCACTACAATAATTTTTAATTATTGTAACTTCTATGTTGAATATTAAAAGATGGCGCTTTTGTAACTGATTCGATTACTTTTACTACCGTTTAAATGAAAAGTAAGGGTTTTCTGAGAAGTACTTGAAAGAAGAGCTGTATGGCTTTATTAGAGCTTAGTTTGTATTTTGTGAGTGTTTTGTTTTTAAGTATTTTGTGAGTGCATAACTGAGAAAAGTTATTTCCTCCTATACATCTTGGAAACTGGCAACAATACAGGACCACACTGTTTTACAGTATAAATTCTCTGGGGGTTCATTACGGTATCTCCCTTAGAAAAACAGCAGTTTCCTTTTTCCTTGCAGAACTTCGTTGTAGTAGAACACCAGTTAGGACTAATTTTTTTAAAATCTGACTTTCAGCTGACTTCAGTAGAAATGTCATATGAAATTGTAGTTTCATCTGCAAAATGTGATATTATCAAGTTTGTTCGTCAGAAGATTACAATAAAGCTGCTGCTGCTATACTCTGCCGCGAAGTATATTCTCCTTTTCGTTGGCTAAGACCTGTAAGGTGGGCAGGGTTGGCATCCGACTGAGCGCCGTATGTCTCTAGGTAGCTCGAAAATAAGCGAAAACTTTCATATACACAAGAGTTTATCAGAATTGAGCAAATTCTCGCTATTTACCCAGTTTGGATATCTGTGACACTTCGGCAAGTGCCTGACTCCACCCAGTTTACGTGTCTCAGTCCACGAAAAAGAGTATAGCAGTACTAGTAGCCGTGACTTGCAACTATGACGCTTTTATACGTATCGATTAGGGCTTGTGACAACAGCGATTGCTGCGATTTGTCGCCGTTGACGAATACTCGGAAGGGTACTACTCGTCCTCGATAACAATCGCTTCCAGTTACTTGTTTCGTAGTAGTATTCTAATGAGCAACCATATTTTTTCTCCTTTTTGAGGGGGTGGGAGCTGTTGTCTCCCACGGTTTCATTCTCAACTGTTTGTGATATAAAAATAGTTGCACCAGCTGGAAAAAATGCGCTCAACTTTGTACTGGTAATTTTTCAGGTAACCGCATCACTCCTTCCTATGTTGCCTTCTCACAGGATAATGGCGAGCGTATGATTGGTGACGCCGCCAAAAACCAACTTACTATTAACCCTGAGAACACCGTATTTGATGCCAAGCGACTTATTGGTCGTGATTTCAACGACAAAACAGTCCAGGATGACATCAAACTGTGGCCGTTCAAGGTTGGTTCTGTCATTCTATGGCCAAGAACATATTTGGTTCTATTGAAGTGTGGTATTTAGATTCACGACAAGAACAACAAGCCACACGTCGTGGTGAAAGTTGGCAAAGAGACGAAGCAGTTTGCTCCCGAGGAGATCTCTGCCATGGTTTTGTCGAAGATGAAGGAGATCGCCGAGTCGTACCTGGGCAAGGAAGTGAAGCACGCTGTCGTCACTGTGCCTGCCTACTTCAACGACGCCCAGCGCCAGGCGACCAAGGATGCCGGGACGATCGCCGGACTGAACGTCGTCCGGATAATCAATGAGCCAACTGCCGCTGCCATCGCCTATGGTCTGGACAAGAAGGAAGGTACGAGGACATTTTCCAATGTTTCAGCTCTACGTTTTGCTTCTTTTTACAATTTAACACTTGGGGTCTGTTGTGCTTTGCGCTGAACCAGGTCTAACCGTGCTTGCGACAGTCGCAGCGGAGGCTCAACTTGGGTGGTCCATCAAAGGAGGGGGGTCGCCATAAGATCGGTCGATGCAGATTCAGATGTGGTAGTAATAGCAGTATGAAGATAGGATTCCGGTATATTTTAGCCTACAGCCTCTTAGTTCCCTATAACTGAAGCTCCTCTCCTCCTCCAAGAACTCGACGTCGAAATACTCAAGAGGACGGTTATCCTGAGCGCGGACCGCATTAGTGTCACAGAAGAGAAGCGAGAACTTACCTTCCAAACCATCCTGAAGCTATACAGTACGATCATGAGGAAACTTAACACATTTCTGAACTTTAACCAGTTAACGCCATATTACAAGACTAGAAGGCGCATGAATTCTTCCTCATTTTTCAGAAGACAGCACTAGCGTAGATGACGACACTATGTCTATTCCATCACAAATGAGCCAGAAATGTCAAAATTTAGACAAAAGTGGATGAATTATATCTGCAGGCTAAAGCATGAGTGCGTAGGTGGAAAGATGGGAGCCAGGTACTCTGGGTACCTATCACCCGAATTATGAGGAAGACCTATCACCCCTCTCCTGCCCTAGTCGACATGTCAGTCCTTTTTTCACTCGGAAACCCTCCAGGACCTACCATACGCATCACCCACCGGCTAGCCAAATTTCTAGATATTCCAGCTATGCGTGGTTGTAGGGGTAAATGCGGAGAAAACCTATGGTTGTTGATAAGGTACGAGCCATGTTTGAGTTACTTTTTTCGGAACCCATCACTTTCTTCCTTAGAAATTAAAAGTTGTCCTTAATTCGAAGTGCAATTTTTCCCCAAATTCAACATTTAAGGAGAACGCAACATCCTGGTATTCGATCTCGGTGGTGGAACTTTCGATGTGTCTATGCTAACAATTGACAACGGTGTATTCGAAGTACTAGCAACTAACGGAGACACTCACCTTGGAGGAGAGGACTTCGATCAGCGTGTTATGGAGTACTTCATCAAGATGTACAAGAAGAAGACTGGAAAAGACCTCCGCAAGGACAATCGCGCAGTCCAGAAACTGCGAAGAGAAGTCGAGAAGGCCAAACGAGCCCTCTCCACTCAGCATCAAGTGAAAGTTGAGGTTGAGTCGATCTACGAGGGTGAAGACTTCTCCGAAACACTCACTCGAGCCAAGTTCGAGGAGCTGAACATGGACCTGTTCCGTGCCACCTTGAAGCCTGTCCAGAAAGTTCTCGAGGACTCCGATCTCAAGAAGGAAGATGTGCACGAAATCGTCTTGGTCGGAGGATCCACCAGAATTCCGAAGGTCCAGCAGCTCATCAAGGACTTCTTCAACGGAAAAGAGCCTTCACGTGGTATCAACCCTGATGAAGCTGTGGCCTATGGTGCTGCTGTCCAGGCTGGAGTGATCAGTGGTGAAGAGAACACTGGTGACATTGTCCTTCTGGATGTCAACCCTCTAACCCTCGGTATCGAGACCGTTGGAGGTGTTATGACCAAGCTCATCACCCGCAACACTGTCATTCCCACCAAGAAATCACAGGTCTTCTCCACTGCCGCTGACAATCAGCCTACTGTAACTATTCAGGTACAGTTATTACTAATTCGTTATGCTATAGTAGCTATAATAACGTTCCCATTTAGGTTTACGAAGGTGAACGTCCAATGACAAAGGATAATCATCAACTTGGAAAGTTCGATTTGACTAATATCCCTCCAGCACCTCGAGGAGTTCCACAGATTGAGGTAAATCTTTTCCGACTCTATATTCTGCGATGTCTTAATTTTTGTACTATATTTCGTTCACTTATTTTTTATTTGTTTATCGAACAAACAGGAACATTTGGCCAAAAGCCGGGACCCACCTTAAAAACACTTTGTTTTCTTGTGAAATACCGAACGATGATCGTGTGAGTAAGTAATGCTGCAAAAAACATCCATTAAAAAGTCGTTTCTTTATGAGAAAGCGCCTTCGGAAGGTCGTTATCAGTTCTAGTTTTCCGGACGAGATGCGGTGGGCTTCAGACGAGATCAGCTGAGTTATGAAGTCGTATCAGGGCCTGAGACTCAGCGCTACCCATTACCCTGTAATTTCAGTAGGAAGACAGCGAGAGCTTCTATTCTTTCACATAATGCACACTAGTTACAAGTATAACTATGAATTTATCATGAAACTCTGTTGGGGTTGAGCCTTTCATTTTTGGTTTTCTCTTCGAACTCTTAGGGTCATAGGTAGCGTAGAGCCATGGATACTGCTATGACTTGACAGCTGGATTAGTTTCGTACGAAATCCACTGAATCTCGTCCGAAAAACTAGAACAGATTACTGTGACTTCGTAACTAGGCAGCTTGTTCCTAACAAATATACATGTTTCGGTCCAAGTTCAGTGCAAATTTAAGTTAAATACGGCTGTGTGAGTAGTCATAGTTTGAAATTGAGCTGCACTGATATATCAGCCTGTCTGGGATGAAAAGTCTGCGCCGTTTCGATTTAACAGTCTGGGGGGGGGGGGGATTGCATCGTATACTTTGTCGCCTTGCGATTTCGCATGCCATTTCAATCAAAATTGCTCAGCATTTTGGAAATTGAGCTTAAATGTTGTTTCAACTCCTCGGCCGTTAACTTCAGCCTCCAAGAGGTACTTGTTTCATTGAAAACCGTTAAAGCTGTCTTTTTCTTTTTCCGAGAATAATCCATTCATAGCTATCGGGCGAGGTGACCCCAACCAATCAAAAGACGCCTGGCTTACCTCTTGTCTCACACCGCTTAGAAGGGGTTGGGGAGGGAGTAAAATCATCTTAGTTATCTTCCAGTATGAATCTTGGCACAGCAATAGTTCTTCTTGAGGTGCTAAGCCGAAGCGAAGATAGGTACAACAATTTTTAACACATTAATTAAATTCGTGATTATTTGCCAGAACATATAAACTGGGCTTATTCTACATTGATCCAAATAGTTTGTAGATCCTTAAATGTTTCTTTTTTCGAAGTTTCAACACAATTAGAGTTCTACTTTTTTCGAACATGATCCAAATCCCCTTCAGGTCACATTCGAAATCGACGTAAACGGCATTCTCCACGTAACTGCCGAAGATAAGGGAACTGGAAACAAGAATAAAATCACCATCACAAATGATCAGAATCGATTGAGTCCGGACGATATCGAACGCATGATCAACGATGCGGAGAAGTTTGCTGAGGATGACAAGAAAGTCAAGGAACAGGTGAGCCAGATTTTTAGTCGTTATTTAGTTTTCAACCGCGGCTCATTTTCTGGCTTTTTGCTTTGCAGGTAGAAGCTCGAAATGAACTGGAGTCCTACTCATATTCCCTGAAGAACCAAATTGGTGACAATGAGAAACTTGGCGGAAAACTTGACTCTGAGGACAAGAAGATGATTGAGACGGCAGTAGATGAGACGATCAGCTGGCTTGAGAGCAATCGAGAAGCTTCTGTAGAAGAACTTCAAGAACGGAAGAAGGTGAGTTCGCCATTTATGGTGTATTTGTTTGCATAACTTAGTATTGTGTATCCAGGAGCTGGAGGGCAAGGTCCAACCAATCATTAGCAAACTGTACAAAGATGCCGGAGGTGGTGCCGGAGAAGCACCGACAGGTGAAGAGAAAGACGAGCTGTAAATGATGACTGGTAGTGATTAATCTCATATTTGTTGCTACTTACTTTTTTCACCTGTTGTCACATTTCGCATTTGTGATTTTCCCCTATTTATTGTTGGATACGTTTTACAGATTTCTGAGTACATTACTCTTTAATAAATAAGAATAAATTTATGTTTATTTCTTGGTTGCCACGAAGTTTCTTCTTCTATACTTGTACAGAGCATGGGGTTTAGCAGAGAAGGTTGGTTTATATTTCATTTTCGAAGCTTATTTATCCATGCTAGTAGGTCTTTACTTCGTCATTTCTTTTGTGTAAGTTTCTGGGAAATATTCCATTGAAGGGGTAAGGTTTTTGGGCAACTGAACAAAAGAAAATTGGAGCCCATTCAGCAGATTTTTGATTTGCAGGATAAGCTAAGCGAAGACAGCTCTTATTTCTACTTCTAATCTATGACAGAAGACATGCGATTTTATAAAATAATGTGGGGCATGCATAATATTAGGCGCAGAACATATAGTGCCGTTGGAAAGTCGGGCTTC
>KN549265.1:170844-184650 GCA_000797555.1 Oesophagostomum dentatum | reverse complement strand
AGCATGTTTGAAGTTTCATTGTGGAGCTACGTAAAAATAGCTCTTTTAAATTTTTAGTTTCTGACGGGTTCTGAACATAGGTGTAATCATATCCGGAAAATCGGCTCGTCAGAGAGTGATGAATATGATAAGTTATGGAGGGTTTCCAGGTGAAAAAAAAACTGACATGTCGATCGAGCAGGGCGGGCGAGGGGTGATAGGTCCTTTTCATAATTTGGGTAATAGGTGACTGGTCCTAGAGTACCTGGCTTTGGCCTTCCCACCCATGGTTCTGAACGGCAGACCTGTTAGTAAGCTGTGTTCAGAAAATGGATTAAGTATTAGTTCTGACGGAGAACACGATCATAAGGCTCTTCTAGTCAATTGCAACTGTAGAAAACGTGCTCATGCGATACTGTACATTGATTTCGCTGGAATTTCTAACGTAGCATCTACGTTGTGCCTCATGCGTACTCGTTTTGTGCAGTTGCACCTGGTTAGGCGTGACGGTAGAGTCTTCTTCGCGCGCGCCTGAGCGAATTCGCGAACGAGTTGTGGGTCCCTTGTCTACTATGTCTGTTACGAGGAGATAGAAGAGTCCTACAATTTCATTTAGACCAACTGATTAGCACTTCAATTGAAATGCAGTTCAAAAAGTAGCTCAAAATGCCTTCTGAACGTAAATGCTGCCATTCCGTCTACATCTACCGTACATAACGATAGCCGCTTACTCTTAAAATCGTTGTTAAGTTTCCTGCCTCCTATCGAATACTTAGCAAATTATGTTTCGGTGGAAAAAAATTTGAGGATATTTCGCGCCTCCTATCGTATGCCCAGCAAGTTGTTTCGGCGCAAAAATTTTGATATGTGGGGGATTAATTAACTTTGAATAATGCTTTTTCGCACCATTCCTGGTTTCTTTGATGTTGTTTGACTTTGGCATAACTGTGTCATCAACAGTAGCATAGGTGTCGTCTGTCTGAGCATGACATAATGTCCTGGTGAAGTGTTGTTCTATGAGATGGCGCTTTCTCCATGAGCGAAGTCTCGGATATAGGACTAATAACTAAAGTGATTTTGTCCACCCGAGCGTGCATAGTGACACGGTTAATGCAGACGATGTGTGCCGATAGTACTGTCTCCTCAAGTATTCCGCGGACACACAAAATAGGCGGGGTCGGCAATCGATTGACCGCCAGGCATCTTTATCTATGGCCATCAAACGCGTCCCAATGTGTTCGCCCGAATGTGTGTGTCCGCAGACTACTTGAGGAGACAGTATGTCTACCCACACCTGAATTGTGACCATTGGACACATTATATATCCAAGGAGCAAGCAATTTATTCAAAAGGTAAACGATACAGTAGACTGTTGATATAGCGTTTATCTAGCTACTTTTTAAGAGGAAAAACTAGCTGTTGTCTCTGAATTGCATGCGAAAAACAGAAATTAGCAGTTGATTTTTGCTGTAGTGCTTGCCATTCTCATTTGGATATAGTTCATTCAAATAGAGTAGGACGAGATGGTGCCTCTTGCTTGCAGACGAAACGCGCTGTTCACGTCAGGTTGGCAGTGTAGTATACGAAAGAGGCATTCATCTGAAGTCTGAAGGTAGATCCATAGTTCGCCAGTATCAGGCCAGTCGCGCTTATCCTCTAATAATAAAGAATGGGAAAGTTTCTACAGCTTCGGGGGTTGTTACGGTAACACCGATATTCTTACAGTATCGTCGGGAAAGAACCCATCAGAACAGCTGATTCGGCTACACTTAACCACTGCGCGTGTTGTGCGTAGTCAAAAACTAACTAGTTGCGCTTGTTGAAACCTTTACGAAAGGTCTAGAAATGTTATTAAACCCTTAGCATCGGTTTCAAATGTAAGCTTTATTCCATGAATTTTCTGCTTCAGAATTATTTCCTGGTTACTTGAATTATTTCCTCACTCGAGGTCGTAGCGGGGTTCTCGAAGTACATGCTATACTACATTTATCAAAGCTTTTCAGGTCGATGCTCGGTCTCGGAAATTACGACGCTAATGTGCTAATGTCAGCTTTAGGCATGTACGATTACCAGGTAGATCTTCATGTTTTGATATATTGTATTATTTCAATTTATTTGTCCTCGTTTATGGTTGTGTGGTTTGACGGCCGTCTGCCAGTTGAACGGATCCGGTTCGAAAATCTAGACGCAATAATTGTCAACGTTCCAACAGGGAATTATATTCCATTCTGGAAAGGCCGACACTGGTACACGATTCTTCGACAGGATACTGGCAGGTCATCTCTTTAATTATATTTACTGCATTTTTTCTTTCGTTTTTTCACGTTTATGCGTCTACTTCGAACTGCAAGAGGTGAACTTCTTTTCTTTATTCTGCTTGAAAAGACTGCTTTTGCAAGTTTTCTGGCTCAGCCTATTTAAAATATCTTAGCAGGAGGATGAACTTGAGTCAGTAGGAGGATCGCTTGCCCATCATAACCATTCCTTTTGTAAGATTGGAAAGAGGGGGGGGGTCTTTCCTTGTGATTTTATACACGTTCACAGAGTTAAATTCATTTTTAATAGTGAGAGGGCTAAATCTGCGTAGAAAGTAATTAAAAATTAGCATTTAAAAACTTTAGAGAATACAACTGTAGGGGAAAATGGACACTTTCAATAGAGAACACAACTATAGGGGAACCGAGACGTCATCCGCATCTGCTGGAAAGACTATTTTGAGCGGAAATTTTTGAAGGCTTATCCCTTTCTTGAGGCGCTGTTTCGGATTTCACCGAGAACTACTCAGAAGTTTTTTTACCAACTTGTTTGAATGCTTCAAACAAGTTGTACAAAAATTTCACCTCTTACCAGCTTACACAGCAGCTTTGCGAGTTTGGACAACTATTTTCACAACCATTTTTGCCCTTTTTCAACTTTCATATGACTGTTTTGTCCGTCTAGTCAGTAAGCATGCAGCTTTACGGGACAAATTCCCTATGCAACTGACTTGAAGCAATCAAAAAAAGTTGCTAAAAAAGTTCCTAGTAGAAGGCGTTCATGGTTTCTGCCTCTAAATTTCTTTTTCCTCTTTCGAGCTGCTTGGCTCAAATAAAATAAACTTGCACCTTCAGATTCTTCAATCTGGATTCGAAGCTGAGCAAACCCGAAGAAATCACCGATATTGTACAGCACTGCCGCAATCTTCTTAGCAAAACTGAGGACGCCAATCAGCTTTTCCTGATCGGCAAGGGTGATCCATCACTTTTTGTTTCGTCCGAATAGACACTTCAAGTCGCACAATAGTCATGTTTGGCTGTCTTTCGTGCTTTTTGTGATAGTACCGGTACCTTATATAGGTTTGTGTTTGCTGTTTATTTGTATAGATTGCGGAGGTTGTAAAGAAATTTCCTTTTTTGTATTTTGTCGTGCATTCCATGAGGAAGTGATTGCTCATTTTATTAGTCGTGTAATTAGGTGTAATAAATATTTCTTGTACATAAATTGAGGTGAACTCTGAGATATCGGTCTTCTTCCTATCTCCCTTTCCAAATCGTCAGCTAGTAATCTGGAAGCAAAAAGTTATTTGATGTTCAAGTTTTTGCTTAAAAATGGAATTATTGAGCTTCATTCCCTTTTCTATTCTTTACCGATTCGTTCGAATTTCTTCATCATTTCTTAATTCTCTAAGCCTAAAGTCCTGGTGACCTGACAAGTTATTACTTCACAAAATTTTGCACTGCTTCCGTTTTTCTTCTGCTTCTTCTTTTTGATTTTTAAGCATGATTTGTTGTTTAAAGGTAACGAATGCTTACAGATAGGGGCACCCATATTACCCATATTAAAAGACGCTTGTATTCTTTTTCTTTTTGCATTCGAATGGTTAGATGTGTCAGAAAATTGCTGTGAAATTCTAGTCCTCTCTTTTATGAGTTCTACCTGAAATAGAGGATTTAATGTGTTACATTTATTTTGCATCCGTCTACCATCCACTGAAGTTGTTTGGGTCCTTATATGGTTGCTTTTTGGTCATTGATCAGAATGGGCATCATTTGTGAATTTATGAGCAAAGCTTCGCCTTCACGTCTAGGTTAATAGTTTTCCTCAAATTTATGTTCAATGGGGCTGGAGAAGAATTTTAAGTAAAAAATGTCGATGATTGAAAGTAGACTTACTTAAAACAGTTGGTGTAATATAAATCCGAAGGTACGCTTGGGATGCTGAGACCTTAGAGAATTTAATCGGTTAGTATCCTTGGAAAAATGAACCGACGAAATGGAAAGCGGATGATCCACAATATAGGGAAGCACATATTTCCAACTAGTCTAATATTCATATAAAATTTTTGCAAAAAGAAATCTGTAAGGATGGCTAGATTTGTCCTGTTTAGGTCTTTTTTCAAGTACTTACCAGTTTTGCACTTTCCTAACGCCGTGATTGGAAAAAGAAGGTAACGAGAGCACAAAAAAAAATCCACTTAATTTCAAACGCTGGCTTGTGGCTATGAGATTTTTCTTTTCAGTATATTCTGAGGATGAGGTGAATATGATACGATGTAGGACCCCATCACTCAGTCACTATTTTGCGCCAGCTCCATTTGTTAAGTGTAAAAATTCGCATAGACTCTTTTGGCCACCCTAGAAGGCCTTTCTATGAATCTTACTAGACAGTATGTTTTTTAGAGAAAATGTGCTTCTTCGTCGTTGAGCATAAATGTCTTCCTTTGCCAGAGTCGATTTTTTAGAACATCTATAAGGGTGCTTGTCTTAGTTTGAAGCTGTAGATGTGTACTTTCCAAAAGAGGTTGTAGTAAACGCTCAAATTTTCTTTCATTTTGCTGTCATCTAACTGTGGGATGGAAAACTCGCTGTTTTTAATAAATCAGTTCCCTCAACTACTCACGTAAAAGTAACTTCCAGCCACTGGCGTTCCCAGAAATTTTCCTGTTTCACTTGACAAAAAATCCGTGAACGATGTGTAGTTCGCGTGGAAATCGTGCCATGTTTGTGGATTCCTCCTTGTTAGTCGAAGTTTTGTTTGAAAAACAAGGACGATATAGAGTTTTCGCACTGAAAAATGCTCTCCTCTCTTCTCTGAGAATGCGAAGTGCTGTGAACTTTCGGGTACCTTGTTTTGTTGATGTCTGATCGCTTTGGATCGTCAAAATTCTGTTCATGTTCCTGAAGAAGATGCCCTCGTCCCATGCGGGAACCGTTAGATCGATCTCCCGACTTAGAGTCGAGGGTCGATTATAGTAGAAATTCATTGCCTCTGGATTACCGTGCGGGTCTGAAAGAACATGTAGATCTTCATTAATCCTTTAATTTCTTTATATAAGGAAAATTTCGTGTTATGCTAAACATACTGTATAGTACTAGGACGTGATGATATTCGTGTCGCATCTGATCGTGCAGAAGAACTACCTTAAAATATCTGAAGGTGAAGGAACTCTTGGATTTTGGCATTTGTGAGGGATACTTCAAAAGTGTACCTTTCTAAGATAGACCGGTTTCCTGAAGCGATGGGGAAGCATACAGAAATGATCTCCAGTCCGAATTTCTGGCGGTGAAGAAGCGCTTTTTGTCGCGAACTCGTGTAGAACTACCTGAATAAGTTGCATATATTTTGTATGAATGGGCCAAATTTTGGCATAGAGGCCTTAGCTAGAAGATTCCACAGCATTCCTCCCTACCATTATCTCTTCACTGTTTTTATGAGGTATTTTTAAACAGTTTAGAGATTACGCTTTTCACATAGGTATTGTTTTTGAGATATGGACCTTGGATTGTCCTGGTTATTGGACCTAGGCATGGATATTCGGTTAATACCTATATGATATCTGAAGAAACGAAGGGTATTGAATGTTATTGACAGGCAGAAGTTTCTTCTGAGAAATATAACTTATAAAATAAGGTGGTAAGGTAAGAATTAAACACTCCTATTGTTTTTTTTATTACTATGCTGATCTTGACATCTTGATCTTTCATCTCCTCGATTACCTTCTCCATTATTTGTCAGTTTTGGAATTGACAATGATCTTTTCTTACTGTTTTGTACAGTAACGGCCAATAGTATTCGGACCAGCTGTTTTTTGAAAACATTTTTGCCAGAATTCTCTAAGGAGTGATCCGATTAAACTGTCTTTCGAGTATGTACTGCCGCCCAACAAACCACGTTAGTGAGCACAGTAACTGCTCTTACGAACTATTTGGAAGTGATTTACAAATCCTCGAACAATTTTCCCTTGCTTTGATAGTTCTACAATTTTACTGTTATACGCTGCCATAGAAATTTGGGAAAAATTGTGCGAACTATGCAAGGCCTCTACAAAGTTTTGAATAATATGCTTTTTCGTAACACTTCTGATTGTCTAGGTAAAAATAAAAACATCTCTCTTTCTGGAATGCCACAAATACCCCTGTCATGTATCTCAGGCAAAAAAAAACGCCTGAGGAATTCACAAAGTAGGTGTGCATACCTTCCTCGGAGCTTGTTACAGAAAAAACTGTTTAAATTTTGAATCCGTTTCTTCCTATAAAGAAATGTCCAAAGACTTTTTGCACTGTTTTTGAAGGTCTATTACTTCTCACACCAATTCATTGGTAGTCAATGGTTCAGGCTGCTAATTTTCACGGTAGCTCTTAGGGACATGTAGAACACATGTGCACCTATTTCTTTTTGGATGGTAGTTTGTTTATAGAGGAAGAATTTTTCTTATAAAAGGTGAAAATAAGGGCTAAGGGCTATATCTACGTCTAGTTGCGTTACCTGCCGGGATTGACGTATTGCTGAGGATCCATAGATAGAGAACGGGCCCAGCTTAGCACATCGTTACAATTGCTTCTGCCCAACTGGAGATTCATCAAAAAATCAAAGTGCGACAAACCACTTGTCAGAATACTTTTGACCGCTACTGTACATATAGCTTGCCTACATCCGAAAACATAAAAGAGGAGTAGTCTACACGCAAAACACAATTACATAGGTATTTGTATTTAATACATATAAATTAGGTCGGGACCATCTAAGAAGCATTTGTGATTCATCTCATATCTGCGGGCTTTTTCGTATCCAGATTTATGCCCTAAGCAGCCCTGACTCCAATTGACCCCAGTTGCATTATTGAGAAGCACTCACAAAGTCGATTCCGCGTAATGGAGCATTCGGAATAATGGATGGCGAGAGCGACGTCACATAGAATAGTGGCATAGATAGGTTGCCTGACATCTTGTTGATGCCCACTTTCGTCTCGTAGAAAACTAAACGAGAATTCATGGTAGTTGCAGGATTTAAGAACTACGTATGTATTAGGTTGGAAACAAAGTTCTTGGGCATTACGTGAAAAATTCAGTTATTTCCTAATAAGTCGAGAATTGATTGGGGCCGTGACCAACTCATGTGTTGTTTAAAACTGCAGAATACCTTCGTCATTTCTGAGTCCTGATTTTTCCTGCATCTATAGTATGGTGGAAAAAGTGTAAGAGTATAATAGTAATTGTACTAGTATGGTGATAACGATAATGATAATAATGATAGTAATAATAGTAATAGTATGGTGGAGAAACTGTAGCTAACAAAAGTGAGGACTGATATTGAAACTGGGTAGCTGTAGTAGAAAATATTACTATTTCTTCACTTTTTTCTGTAACAGTGCATGTACCTATCGTTAATTTTGCACGATTGTGAAAGAAGGAAAGGGCTTATAGCCCTAAATACTAATAGCATCATTTCCTCTAGGCACATTTTGTCTATGGAAATTGCCAGAGTTTCTAATTCGATTGTACGAATCCGCATAATGCCAGCTCATATAGTACAAAACGAAATGCCTTCGAAACTTTTATTTTAAGCTTATTTTATTTCTAAGTCAACACATTTCGCTCAACAATATCTGACTGTACTTTACGTTACAGAAACATATGAAAATAAATTTCTTCCGGTTCTTATCTTACCGTATCTATTAAACTAACTGCGAGAATAGCGCAAAGCCAATGGTCACATTCGGATTAAATTTGGCGTGGAAACTTGCGAAAGCGCCATTGTTTTAGAAAGCTAACACGTTTGTACCTTTATAATGTTTCCGTTCTGTAAGGCTAGAAGAAAAAAAAACCTTGCACTTGCCTAATGATATAACAAATTTTAGCTTGATTTCAGAAATTTCGAGAATACAAATCAACTTCCATACCGTTTTCAAACGAATCTAACGTGGACGTTTTGCAGCACAGGTGCATATGGTAAGTGGCGACCATTTGGTGATTTATAGCCTAAAGGACAAATTATCTTCCATTTAACATAACAGACAAAGTAATATATTCACCTGCTCACACGTATACTCTTCAGGACATGGGTTTGTTTCGCTTGGATCACATAGAAGCACTGACGGGATGTCGTAGGAAGAAGCGCCGTAGGGGCAAACTAAACGGTTTCATCGTTACTGGGTAGGGTTCCGGTGCTATCTGAATGGTAAACGAACTAGGCTTCACTTGTTCGGGAACTCCTGGAGGATTGCTCAGGTCTTGAGGTATGTCGGAGCAGCAGCGATAATCATTGCTTTGTTTCGAAAAAATGCATACTGGATTGCGCCCAGTGCACTCGATCGGATCATGTGGAGTACATTTAACTCCTGAAATTTTGTTGCTGAACAAGTCAGAGACTCATAAGCTAGGGAGTGTAGTAAGTGAAAATGCTAACATTACTCACCGGTATCCTGAAACTCAGAGCACTGCGAGTATGAAGAAAGAATATTCATTTCATGTGTTTGCCATGGATGTTCGCATACTGGAATGGCTTCTATTTTTTTCTTTTTTCCCCACTAGTTCAATCAGCTAATCCTTTTTGAACTATTTTAAGTGAAAGTACTGGTGTAGAATTGGGGCATGTAAGGAACTGTTGTTTTCCTAGAAAATATTATATGATAGAATTTGTTTTTCTTAGGTGAGTCACATATTCTAAATGAGTAATTTCAGTTGTTTCGAAATATTTGCTCGGAAATATGAGGCCATGTTCTCTTATGGAATTAAAAGAATGTATATTTTTCCGTGCACCTGAGATATCTACGCTTTTCTTGAGAAATCCTTTTGTTATAAATTTTGAAAGAGTTCTGAAAATGATACTCTCTTGGTGAGGTGTTAAT
The DNA here is from genome assembly GCA_000797555.1 of Oesophagostomum dentatum. NCBI lineage: Eukaryota > Metazoa > Nematoda > Chromadorea > Rhabditida > Strongylidae > Oesophagostomum > Oesophagostomum dentatum. The sequence goes on along the minus strand of KN549265.1, from coordinate 175,565 downwards.
GTTCTTACGATGCATAATAATAATAATACGGAGGAACGATAAGAGTCTATTATTAAACAGTTATTTATCAATATTATCTTGATGTCGGAGAAAGTTACAGTTGATATGAATAACTTAGCACATGCGCATCCTAATATCACAAACCGTATTCTTAGTCGTAAAAGGAGGGAAGGGCAATATGCGTTTAATAAAGGACAAGCAGTACTTTCATAAAGTACGAGAAATACATGAATTAGGAGAAGAAATCAGAAATCGCTAGATAGCGCCATAAAAGTTTCGACTTACATAAAAATGATGGTGTACAATTGCAGTCTGGGAGGTAATCGCAGATAAATTTCCTTTATATCCGGGATATTCTCGCGTTTAATGCTATATGTGTCGAATAAATTTGACTATCATCTACTTCACGCTGATACTGAAATATGACACCAGTCTCAAAGAGGGAGGAATTACGAAGAAAATATAATGTCTGCCCTTATTGGATATTCTATGCTTTATGAACGGGTACTTCTTGAAAGCAGCCCATTATCTTTACAGTGACGTAAAACTTGTTAGTCAAGAAAGAGTTGGGAACTGGCGCTGTAGTGGAAATTCGTGAACTTGACGCATTTTAGACTGTTACTGAAAACTGGAGTTATAATCATGGCAATTAATACTTCGCTCTCTTTCAGGGTAGCGGTCACCTACCTTCACCAAAGCTTTCCTCTCGGCTGTCGTCTTCTGAGGCGAAAATCGTGGAGGTAATGAGGAAGATGAAGCAGATCTGCCACATGTACTACAGTACCGCGCGAGCAGCGCTAGTTGCGTGAGCAAGTATGTTGACTGAGCGGACCGGCTCGGATCGTTCATGACGGATTACGTGACGACACGTTGACCATGCGTTCACTGAGCACATCACGCCAAATATGGTCTTGTCCACTATCTGGATCAGTTTTATCATTATCCATGCGATCCAGGCACAGCCAGCGATCCCGCCACCTGAGCGACCAGGTTTGCCGAGATTTCTTTTGTTTTCTTCTCTTTCATAGTATAATATAAATACAAAGACACCCTTACATAAGAATATTAAGCTTTTGAAGTCCAGGTATGACAACAATTAGTAGACCAATTTTTCTGGCAACATGGCTGGTCACACGCATAACTTTAACACCCTTCATTGATCGATCCCCCATGGGTGGCCCACAATTCTTCCTTACCAGTGACGGTGATCGACACTGCTCTAATTTTTCTTCTTTTTTCCACATACTCTTCTGCTTCAGTTAACTTGGTCTAGCAAAGGAGACTGCTCTAACATATAACGCTCTAATAGTTTGTACAGATTTCTGCATTACTTAAATCTGATACAGTTTTGAAAATTTAACTAACTCACGGAAAAAGGTGTCGATATGACTTGCCAGAAAATCTTTTGGCAACCTGGCCGTGCGATCATATATTAACGATGTTGTACAGATGGCATAATGATGCCAACCGCATTTCGGTATTTACTTAGAGACTATCCGTTTTTTTTTTCAAAAAAAGTGCTGACGCTTGAAGCATGTGGTGGAAATTGAAAATCTTGAGGAATTTTCTGCTAGGTTAAGTTATGGTCCTAAGTCATTCATGGGAAGGATTAGTATGAGACTAACATAGTCCAACTCTTGCTCTTATTTAAAGGAGTGGTAGTCACAACTTATTACTCTTCATTTATAAATTTTAAGTACTGGTGTGTTTTCTTCTGTTCTTTTCTCAGGGCTCACCCTAAACGATCATAACTATTTTAATACTTATCGGATTTAGTCGAAGTAAGCACCGTTTGAATCAGCACACATTTGCCAAGGGAGCGGTAGTCGACTTATCCCGTCATCGAAAAAATTGGGTAGCCGAGATTTGACAAAATCCACGAACACTGTTCTTACCTGATGTTCTTGATTGACAAAGATTCGAGCCGTTTCTATCGAATCGCCATGCGTGATGAAAAGTGGATTCTTATGATAACAGAACACGTTCGGGACAGTGGCTGGATTCCGACGACCAACGCCCCAGGCAATTTCCAAAGACAAACCCCCCACCAACAAAGGGTTGTGGTTGCAATGTGGTGGTCAGCGGCTGGTGTGATCCACTACAACTTTTTGGAAGCAGGCCAAACCATTACTGCAGGGTCCCACTGTAAGGAAATCGATTAAATGTACCGAAAATTGCGTCAGCTGCAGCCGGCACTGCTCAATAGAAGAAGCCCTATTCTTTTACATGACAACGCACGTCCTCACGTTTCACAAATTGTCATCCGAAAATTGAACGAATTGAGGGCCGAAGTTCTGCCCCACCCGCCATATTTCCCAGGCCTTTCGCCGACCAACTACCACTTCAAGTACTTTCAGAACTTTCTGGCCGGTGGAACCTTTGCCAATTAGGACAAGGCAAAATTAGACTTGGTGGATTTTATCAAGTATCGGCCATCCAGTTTTTTCGCTGATATGATAAATCGACTAGCTTCGCGTTGGCCTATTTGGACTAAGTGCGATGTATCTATAGCAAGTTATGATTATTTAAAGTGATCAGTTCACCCTGAAAACTTTCCGGACAACCTAATAGATACAGGCTTTGTCACTCAATCCGAGCTTCATTCATAGTCAAACTATGGCCATTTTTTCATTAAATTTATTTTCTGTAATGTAAACAAGAAAAGCTCACCGCAGAGAAAATCCCAGGAATTTGTTTTTAGCCATCCGAAATCAGATTTCATTGTGATATATTTTGCCTACTTGGAATGTTTTCTGAGAGGTCATTGTACTTCGCAAAGTACAAGCCACTCGTATCTATAGGTCTGAGTTTTGCTGCATTATACTATTGCTTATGGTCATTTTTCACCGGTACTGAGTCTTCGCTGCTACGAATTATAATTAAAATTCCTGTGATGGAATTCCTATTTATTATAGTAATGTAGTAAGGGTCACGCCTTACTCCAAAGATGTAAGCCTTCAACTAATTTGAACTGATTTAGACTGCTCTGCAAGTTGGCAATCCCACGACTTGACGTATGTTCCGAGTCTGTCTCAGTGCTTTGACTACTCTGAAGGTATCTACAAAAAGCTGCCGAAGCGCTTACCCCTACTTTAGGAGCTTCAAGATTTCTACAGAAGTGATAGCAATATCTAAATTGTAGGAACTGGTATACCATGTACTCCAAATAATCCAACAACATGCACAGGACGTAATCCTTTTTGTGCAACATCGTCCGCCAAAACATTTAAATGCTGCAGCGATAGAATACAGGCAAGGGAGTCTTCCATTACATATCTGTAGAAGGGCTTTGCTAAGTCTTCTATACCTACGAGATAACCTTAATTACTATTAACATAAGCGCGATGACAATGTGAGATTTTCAGGATTCAGCTGAAGTGGAGAAACTGGAACCGGAACATGTAAAACCAGGTTAGTTTATTTACACGTAACTCGATGTACAGGTCAGTTCTGGAGGAGGAAACTTGTATAGCGAATTGTTTAATCACTAAAGGCGTATAAATGCTGCTACAACTAACTATTCTTTAGATTTACTCTTTAAATTGCGTATTCAGGAAGAAAAACTCATACTTACTCTGAACTCTAATTTTTCCTCCATCCTCTGCAAGTTTTCATGCGGTGCTGCTATCATTGTAGTGGTATCATTCTAAACTCATGTGGTTTATATTTTGTAAAATGTTCTTTCTTCGTGTCATTTTAGATAAAGGAAATCACAAGTTTCTGTATTTATGAACAGGATACTTTTTGCTTAGTTTGTCATACTGTGCTCAAGTCCTTCCCAATCATCAACTTCAAAAAATAGTGAGTCCTTATGGGTTCCGCTTTTCAGAGGTAGTATAGCATATGTTAACTGAGATTTTTGCCTTATAATATAATGTGCACTTCGATGAACGTGCTGTTTCTGGTTCTTTATTCCGTAGTATTATACTACAACGCGACAAACATAAGTAAGAATTGGCTGAATTAAGAATAGAAGTCGAAAATTCCAAAGCTGCTTTTCCAAACTAAGTAATCCTTAAGGAGAGTTTGTTGGTACTATTGTCCTTTTGACAAAATTTCTAAAAAAATAAATAGCGTGCATGATGACAAAAATAATACTTATACGGCAAATGTAGTATCAATAGTAAAAGTGAAGCAAACTACTCTAGAAGACGTTTTGGACTTGGGAAACACGATTTTAATAGAATCTTTTCTTGTGACGGTGACGTAATGTAAAGAATTTCGATGTTTCGACGGAAAGTTTTCTATAGAGCATTTGCATAGTGATTTATTCAGATACACTTTGCCGTAGATTCCGAACGCACTACTCACCCCTTTAGTTCAAATTTCGATGCTTCAGATCGAAGATTCGAGCTCACTCTAAAATACGATATATAGTAAATACTATTTACTTTGTTTGTTTTGAGTACGTAGGTGAGACCCACGTAATAAAACAATTATCACAAATATCGTTCAAAGCATAATAACCGAACCATAGCAACAAGTGCAAACTAAAACAACAAACTAAACTATAAATATGATGTAAAAAAAGAACAAAGAAACAAGACAACCAGGAGACATCTGATAAAGCCAGTTTTTTGACTTTATTTCTAAAAGAGAAAAATGACAACTTCAGATTTTCTTCCGAATAAATTCTCTTGAAACCTGCTAATATTAAGCGAAAAGAACCTTAACATCACCTGTATTCTGACTAGTGGTGTAACTAGCTTAACATTACTCCC
>KN549265.1:116941-135689 GCA_000797555.1 Oesophagostomum dentatum | reverse complement strand
TTTCTGCTGAAACATTTTATTTTTTGCTTTTTTAACAACCATTTCAGTGGGCATCCGGTGTCGCTTTCATCGCTCTCTTCTCCATATCCCTGCTGTTCATACTCGTCGTCAAGAACAGGATGCTGAACTGTTTCAAACTGCACAAACAACGTCGTGAGTCGACATTCCGACATGCCAGAATTCGTGCACTAAGCGCCAGCCCGTACCAATCTCGGAAACAGCACTATGGAGTTACGGTAGGCCAAATAAGCATTACTCAGTGTTTACTATACTACTTAGTAAACTTGCCTGTCTTAGCTAAATAACCAAACAAGTCCTTCGATTGTTGTTCCGCGAAGCGCGACACTACAGCGACCGAAACAGCCTCCTCCACCCCCACCGTGAGTGCTTCCAGTTGGACCGCAGAATGTCCACGGGTGAATATAATCTTTTTTCAGTCTCAAAGCTTCCATCGCTGTTGATCCTGGAACGTCGTATGCCCGACAGGTCAGCAATCGCGATGATATTTCATGGAAATTTGAGGATTTCGACTCAGGTATGGAGTAGTAGGTCTTTTTTGACATGGTAAAAAGGGTGTTCTTTACCAGTAATAAAGAAATTCCTTTATAGATGATGACGACACAAACTCGCAAAAGATGAATCTCTCCTCGTATCCTGGGCAACCGGGTGTTCCCACATGTCCCAGCTATCCATCGTTCGCACCGATAAATAGAGTCACGGTACGAATCCTGCTTTACTTGCTTCTATTTTCTTTTTATATATTTAGTACAGAAGCTATACCATGTTGAAATAAACAAGCAAAAAAAACGAACACGAAACAAAAATCAATACATAAAACTATTAACTTGTAATTTATCTAAGTAAACGACAACAAAACAGTAGACACAACAAGAAACTAAGCAAAAGAGGCGCAATAAGTGTTCATTGACGGATATGGTCAAGTAACTAGGTCAACTTATAATTAAAATATGATATAATTGAATAATTAAAATTATAATAAATAAAAATAGATAAAATAAATTAAAAAAATAAATAAAATCTTTTAATTAAAATATAATATGAGCGCTCAATTTCTGATGCTTCAGTACATGAGCAACATTACGCTCTTACACTCTTGATCAATACAGAACTTCATATTATAGGTAACTCTTTATCTTAAATTTTTTTCTTTTGTATACTTTGATTACTGCTGTTTTTTAATGCCTTCTGTAATGTAACGCATTTGTATTGCAAGTAAAAATAAATAAATAAATAAATAAATAAATAAATAAATAAATAAACTTCGATATTTGGCAAGGAAAAGTCAGTCTTTACTAAAAATCTGGATAATATGTTATATGTAACTCTCCACAGGCTAGCATTTAGACATTGTTGGAGGTAGGCCAACAGCAATAATAACTGGATCACTGATATTAGAGGAGGAAATAGGGTTATATCACATTTATTTTTTAAAAATTTTTACTATATTACTTAAACCATGTGAAACACAAAAGAACGAACATTTTGCACGGAACATTACAATTTAACCAACCATTTTAAGACAGAACGAGACACATGGAAAAAAAGAACAAACAAAAAAGGAAAGTGAACAATATGAATCATATATCAACCATAAAAGCAGTGCTTTCAAGTAACTTAGCTTAACGGTAATGGCTCGATGTTTGCCTAACTTTATGTAGTGAGAGCCGACTTTTATTGAAAAGAAATGAGATCGATTATTTATCCTACACCTATGTGATATTAATTTACACTCGCCATCTCTGGTTGTTGGCATTTTGGTTTTGAAAAATGCATCTCGGTTAGGCGCAACGAGACCATTGATGATTTTGTAGCACACGATTTACGAATTTGTTTAGGGACTGATGGTTGAGGGCTTCAAATTCGTGGATTTGACCCGCCCACATAAAACTCTACTTTATGACTAGTTCATTTCTAGAAACATCTGAACCAGCAAATATATGTCTATTGAAAACTTCTGAAAGCAAAGAAGAATACACTATATTTTCCCGAGTACAACTTTATTTCAGCTAGTTTTTTCCAGTCTTTTATGATAAGAATAAGTTTGTCTTTCAGCTACTATCAATTCTCTGAAAATAGCATGACTAAAAAATTCCGAATTGCATCCTCAGGATGCTTTATGGGGAGCTTTTTTTTGCCCTTATGGGGCTGATTTTAATGTTTACTGCGGTTCTCTATGAACTGTTGCTATAACTTTTTTACACGAAATGTTGGTCTTGGTGTTATTTGCACTAGTGGCTGCTCTATTTCCTACCGAATCATGATTACTCATTGATCACTGATTCGAAGAATACTGACCAATAATATATAGATACAACAGAAATGCTGCCTAAAATAGTCTTATAGGCAGCGAAAAGACTAGAAGCCGAAGCGTTAGTCGCTAAGCAGAGCTTTCAGAAATATTTTGTCGGCTCTTTAAGAGCAATTCGTCATTAACCTTTATGTGAACACTTATGATCTTCGAACATTTCAATAGACACACTATTTTTTCCTACACACATTTCTTCCTGATTTTTGTGTTCTTCATATTTTTTCACCACAATTATACCTCATTAATATCCTATTTCACGGTATTGGCTGTATTCTAGTATTCTTTTCATTGCGTTTTTCATGTAATCGTTGCTACAGCACGAAAAAAAAAAACTTATTTGAAGCATAATAACATTCTCAAAGGAGGATTTAGTGATGTTATTAAAGTTTCAGAAGTGTTCAGCCTTTTAAATGAATACTAGAAGAGGGTGGCAATTTTTTAAAAAATTGGGTTTTCAGGACACGCCAAAGCAGCGTCAGTTTTAGCTTCGTTTTTAAAGCTTTTCTTGCAGCAAGAAATGTTTTGTTCTTGCATTTTTTGTAACAACGTGTACTGCAAGTTGTCTTCAAAAATCACTTCTTTGAAAGCTTCTTTGTTTCATTTTAAGGCATTCTTAGGCTCTCCCGAGTCTAAAAACTGAGGTTTTCGTGATTCGCGAATCATCTTTTGCGACAGGATTTTCGCTTTGGATTAATAACCATTTCATCTATCTATTTAAGTTTTCTTTCAATTTTTTCTTGTGGATTTTGGGATAGATGTGAAGTACATGGGAGATTATACTTCAGCGAGGTGTCTCACTGCTATAAGAGAGGAAGCTAATAGAGAGCAGAGCCTAATTACATAAGTTTTTTTTTCGTGAAAAGCTCAGGGGAGCTGTCGCTTCACTTGATCCACTCATTATAGAACGATTTATATGGTTTTGGGTTGTCTCCAACTTCGTCGGTATATATGTTTATCGCCAGTTTTGACGAATTCTTTAAAAGAGGCTCTTTTCTTTTTTTCAGCAACTTTTGACGACTCTTACTCATGACTGTAAATGGTGTTTGTGAGGTATTTAAAAACAGCAAAACACCAAATAGTATTGTTATAATATCTTTAAATCTGTTTTTCTACAAAAATGTGCACTATAAAAATTGTCTTTTGCTTTTTTAAAAATTTTTATATTTGCTCTCATAAACTTATATGCATTTTAGAAAAGCGAAATTCTTGTGAAAACTTTGTAGTCAACTTTAGTTTCAAGTGTTTTTTTCTGTTATCGTATAGATGCTTTTTGTAGATTAGCTCTGAATTGAAGGCTATTTTTAGCTGATGCGGAGACGTAGTAATGAAGTCAGCTGTAATATTCGCATTATTCATTATGAGTGGTGCACTCAGAGTTTTTTGAATTGCCATCTCACAGCAATGGCCTATCAGAATGAGGAATCATTTTCATTTATCTACGCAGACCACTGTGCCGGAGCCATATGTATTCATAATCTCTCAACTCGTCGGTGCTTTTGACTTTACTTTCGTATACTTAAGGCAAACTTTCATGCTATGAATACTAGACTAAAAAAGAAGCTGGTGATTTAAAGTAATGAAAATTTTGCTAGAATTTTTGTTGGTTCAAAGCAACGAAATTTTTTCCAAAATTTATCTCCTCCATAATATCTACGGTAGATATTTCCTAGATCGTAAATTTTTTTTAAATTTCATTCTAGTTAAACTGAGTTTTCTTCGAAAAAATTTTCATAGAGAAGAGGTGAATTGGCACTTTATCAAAACACGTTCCCAGTTTTTTTTTTTTAACAAAACTCAAAGAAGAAGTAGTGGTTTCTTTGAGGCTAGTTATGCTCACATGTACTCACTAATGAAGTAGTTATTATTCGGAAGAGTGGTAGTGCTTGACGACTTCGACCCCCGTTGCAGATTATAGCCACAGCATGGCGCAAAGATGTTAAACCTAAAGAGATTAGTGAAAAATGATTTTCCTTAACTCTCTTTGGAGAGTTCTTGAACATGAACTGGACCCTCAGGCAAGGGATGAGATCATCTGAATCTGATGAAGTCTAAACTTTTTGTTTGAGCTGCAGCTGTGTAAATCCGAAGCCTTAGCAAAGATCATAATTATCAAAAAAAAAACTTTCCGAGGGCTAAGCTAAGGCAACACCTCTGGGGTAATTTCTTTTGTTCCTGGATAGGCCAGCGAGCCTGTACAATGCCACTTTTCTACACCTTCTATCATAAGTTCCGTGTTTATAAGGTTTCACAACCCTGAATGACCTCTATCAAAAGTAAACACTCCCACGACACAAAAGTGCCCCACTTTTTTTCTAGTACTAGTAAACATTAGACTCTCGCATAAGTTCGATCTCTCCTTTCCGATGATGTAAGAGTCAGGCAGCAAATTCGGCCTTGTTTCCCTTCAAGGATTTTCCATGGTGTACGCAGCAGTTTTCAAGGACCAGGATTTATTCTCTTTTTCTGATTGTGCTGTTTATTTTTGCTATCTCGTCTGGGGTCATAAGTGCACTACCTATATGATTTGGCCTAAGAAAGCCCTATTTTGCGAAGAATTTCAGTGAAAGCATTTTAAAGCTTAAAAGAATTTGACATAGATAAAAATCATCTTCTCTTACAAGAAGACTATCATCATTTTGTACCTTTTGAGAAAACGAGCTTAAGATCGAATAAAGTTGTGGAAATACACGGAAAAATTTCATTGCTATTTTTGAAAGGTTTTGTTTTACTATTAGGTGCAAAATTGCTGCAGTGTGTAGTATCCAATGCTGTGCGAGATCACTGATCTTTTCTTCGAAATGACTTGAATACAACAGTTTAGGAAATCGTTAATCTCTCGAAAATCAAACTGTTTTGTAGAGCGGTGAATCCAAGAGAAAATACTTTGCTAAGTTAGTAATGCTTTCTCGAGTAGTCCCTTCAAATGAGTGGTTTCCTATTCATTACTATGTCAATATTTGGAAATTTAGTGCTTATATCGCGGTTTCCAAAAAAATGGGCACGATTCGGGTTTGCTCAGAGATCGCAAGTCGAAATTCTTCGTGACTTAAAGATAATAAAGAACAGGGTCATCCTTATTTCCAAGACGGTCGGCTGTCAGGAGATAATCCCGAAAAGAAATATGGCTACTTTTTATTTAGTAGCTGGACCTGGCTAGCTGGAGTTACGACACAAGAAAGTCAATAAATTTTACTTCAAAATCATCAGAGGTTGTTTTTTTTAACATTTATGCGCAAAAAAATAAGCTGGATTTTTGGAGTGAACATAAAGAAGGGCTCTGAGTTCGAGTATATTCTCCTCTTTGAAAAATACTCGTTTTTTTTGGTAATTCAAAAGTAAAAAGACGCGTTATTTTTAGCGGCACAAATCTTTTTGAATAAAAACTAGTGGCTTCATACTTTAGAATTTTCTAGAGGAATAATCGCCGACAGAAAGGTGGTGACCACGACGTCTTCTATCTTTCCATCAAGTTCACGGATTCCCCTGTGTAGGATTACAGAAACGGGGATTAGATTTCGTAAAATCTGTGAATGTCGTGCATAAGATGGGAGAAATTTCGCAGAGACATGGCAGCAATCAAAGACGGGTGACTAACTGCCGAAAACAAGTTTCCATGTGCTTCTCATCTGCTAATCCAAGGATTTAGGTTGAATTCCGTGGCTCTGGGGCAACAATGGATACCCTGTGCACGTCGAGCGGAGGGTCATCGTCAAGTGCTGCATCACTCTGAGGATCCGGAAGCGGTTCCATTACGTCCTCCCGGATCCCTCATAATCGCTTTAAGCAACCTCTTCACTCATCGCATACGTCTTATAATGAATCGCACTTTATAAGTGCTAAAAACAGGTCCTAGGCAGATTTTTTTCCGAAAAATTAGCTTGTTCTTCTTCGCCAATTATTTTTGGAGTGATTCGCCTTTCCACTTAAATATTATTATCATTATTTTTATTTGGGTTTGACTTTCTTTCATTGTTGGTGCTTGCCAACTCTAAGTCCTTCTTTAACTTAATTTATGCCGTACTTAGTCACTGCGAAAGAAAAAACACCTTCACTGCAATTTGCTCTCTATTTGTTTTGTGCTTTCTATATTTAGCTGCCGAGTGTTGGAAGCTTCCTTTGATTTTTGTAGGGGTTAAAAGTTGAAAATTTTATTTATTTATTGTTTTACAATTTAGAGTTATAAAAATCTACTACCCCTACAGAAGAAAGCGAAAAATTCTGCAGCGTGTTGACTGAAATTCACATATCATTGAGGTTGAAGGGTATTGCCGATATTTCCCTCCAACGATTTCTCATCCAGAATTATTGCTGGATACTTGCATATGCAATATATTGTGCTACAGTGTACTTGTTAGTCTAGCTGAATGCTCTCTTATGACGTTACCACGACGTTTTAGCTCACATCATAATTCCATTGATTTCTATGTGTCATTGATGTTCGCCAATGTGAAATAGTGTGTGGTTTTCCCCCTTATGATTGTTTCGACTTTCCAGCAGTCCTTCAAATAAATCTCTATTGATTTGTTTTCTGACTCATTGTCCCGGCCGAAGTGCATGTCGCATTTTCCTGGAAGAGCGTCTTCAGCTCAAATGTACTGCCAGTTTTTATTGGCCCTAATCAGCCAAACCTAGGCCAGCTGACATTCCAACAAATGCACTTACTTTCCATTTGTTCTCTTTTCTGTTTGCACAGAATCGGCTCTTAAAGCTTTTGGAAGTATTTGCCTTGGAATTTTAGTCAAAGATGTTCTAATACTAAACTCAAAACACGCTATAGTTTCATAACTTGGAGATTATATGCTAATTTTATTTTACTATTTTCTTTTCATCTTATGTTTGGGTGGGAGCGGTACATTGAAAAGTCGGTTTTGCTAAATAGTTTAGAAAAAGATGAAGCTTTGTCAGCATGAGTTATTCACTTCCTCCATCTGGTTTTAACCCGCAGAGCGAAAATACATAGTCGAAGCATCGTCAAGGCGTAGATAACGAAATTTTTTGATGCATAAAACTCTTGTATAGCTTGGCTTTTCTGTTAAAAATTGTAACGTACTGCTTTTAGTACTGAAACTTCTTCATTTTTCTCTTAGATGTAACTTGGCAAGCAAATATGGTCCAAGTAACTAAGATGTGCAGCGAGTTACTCGTTTTCTGCCGCCTTCATAATATTAAACAAGACTACGAAAAAGTTTGGTCAACAATGTTATCTACAACTTCACCTCTACACATCTTCATATGGCTCAGTTTTGTTTCGCAGACTTTCAAAATTTTAGTCCAACTTAGTAAATATGAAGTAATGACATTTCAGTGGAGTGCTTAGTATTGCATCTTTCTGTTTCTGCGCTCGATTTTTGGCTAGCGAGCAGCGTCCTGACTCCAATTAATATTTTTCTTGACTTTCCTTAAGAAAAAAACTTTTGTTAAGAAATTGTTATACTTTATTGGCACGATAATTAACTGTACCTCCTCCTTTGTGGAGGCGGTCTTAACTAGAAAAAGCTCAGTATGTGAAATTGCTGATTTTTATTTGTTTGTAATTGTAATGTTAGATAAATGGCTTAGCTTTATTTCAAGGCCACAAAAACTAGCTTTAGTCTCTTTACAGATTAAAAAAAAACAAATCAGAAACTATAGGAGTCTACAAATTTGCTAGCCATACAGTGACCTATGGAGCGCGATTAAGGAATCCTCTTCAATGTTAGCAGCGTTGTGGTAAACTGAGCGATTTTTTTCCTGACGGACTAGCCTCTGATTGAAGAAGGTGATGTGTTCATACAATTAGATTTTGCTAGTTGGGGAACCGTTCATGGAACCATTTTAATCGCTACCATTCCACTAAATCCGTTTCACTTCAATTTCATTTCTTCCCCTAGTTTAGAAACGGCAACGATCGTTCATACTATACATGGGAATTCGAATATTTGAATAATTTTGAGTAAATTCTCCTTGAGAATCGCTAAACAAAGAAAATCCAGGTCTCTCAATCTCATTTGTTTGTGTTTTTACCATTCAGCTTCCTTGTTTAGTGAAAGTGGCCAGTCTTTCATATTTCTGGAAAAATTGCAGATTTTACGTGCAAAATTCGAGTCGGATTTCGAATTATTGATTTTTTTGAATAAGTCGTTATACTGCGCTTAGAATGGAATAAATGTTCATGCTTTTCATACTTTTAAAACAATCGGTATGTCCAAATTTGAAACTGCTCCACAGATTCAGAAATCTCCTCCATACAGATCCAGTAAACCTATTTTATGAATATTCGATTATTTGATTTGCCCAAGTATAGTACATACCTGACTAACTGTGAATAATCTGAGCAATCGAAGATATATCGTAAGATCTTTTCTTCATAGGGGTTCGTAGGAGGTAATCATGGTTTGAGTTTATAAGTTCAACTAATTGTCCATTAGATCGTAGTTCCCTTCACTGTGCTTCTGGAGGCATAGCTATAGGAAACTAAGAGCAAATTGAAGGGTAGGTCGGGTTGATAAAGCTCTAGAAGTCTGAAATGGGTCTGGTGAGAATGTACGTCCTAACATCATTTTCGGTGAAAAGGTAGTGTCGAACTAGTACACGCCAAACTTGTCATTGCTTATGAGCTCTGTTTTCTGCCTAGACTAATTAGGAAAATCGCCTCAAATTCTAGCGCAAAGGCTAAGTGCACAGGACAATTCACAGCTTGCAGTTACTGCAATAAAGGAATTGTGAAGAGATTCTTACAAGGGATGGTCAGAACGGTCCAACGGATCAGGGTCAACCTCTTCTAGTAGTTCCTTATTTTTGCCGTGCAGACCTTTTTAGCTGTCCACCCTGTATACGAAGGAAGATATAAGCATTTTTTTGAGCAAAGAAATTTTGATTTCTCCCGAAAAATGGCTTTATTTGCAGCTCTTACTGCGTTAGGGGGCTTTCCTTATTCCAAGAGCTAGGTGCGGTTTTAAATGTCTGTGATTTGCAATAACCGCTGACATTTGTAAGACTTTAAGGAGGGTGCTGATAATCGATGAATAATTTTTGTGCATCAAAAGTCTAGCTCTTCTTCTGATAGGGGAGTGCTTGAGCCATAGCTCTATCTATATCACTCAATAGCCACATCCTCTAACTGTAGCATGTAGGGAAGCGTACCCTCACTGCTGTAAATACACAGCAAATGGCGATGTTTTAATGAACGAACTCGATCCCATGCCGATAACGAAATTGAAAAAAAAACTGCTTACATCTCCTCTTAAATATGCAGTGGGCAGCTAGAAAACTATTTTTACACTGCTGAGACAAGGCCCAACTAAAACAGCTTTGTCTTCTTTCTAGGTTCGTCGGACAGTTTTGGTCATTCCCTTGTTAGGTAAAGTGGTGGTCGCTGTGCTACCTGCATCTGCTCACGTAGGTTTTAGGGTAGCACTGAATTCAAGTTGGGATGATTCAAAAGTTTTGCAGGATTTTCACTGTTTCACCAAAATCTTTGCGAAATGCAATAATCTCAAGAACCGAGGACATCAGCATTCGTTGGTGACTTTATATGTCTAAATTTTGCTGCCAATTTATGTATTGCGAAGGATGTAAAGTGCTTTACGAAGGAGCTCAATTATCTCACCTAGCCTGGTTCTGAAGATTGAAGAGGCTCATTACTTCTGAAAAAAAGTACAAAATAGGTTGAAGCCTATAAGTTAGGTTCGCATGATTAGGCAACGTAATTAGTTGAACTGAAGTTGCACTGAAGAAAGTTAAAATGCTGTCAGAACTCCCTCACAACAATAGGAACGAAACAATAAGCTAAAAGCTTCGGTTAGCTTGTCAGCAAGGTCGGTTTTATGCGTGTTCACTCATGTGCACCTGAGCGCGGCAGTTGTAATATTCGTTTTGTGGTGGTTATTCACTCAGCTGCATTGGTTGCTCTTGTTTTTCACAACTTTTATGGCTAGGTATCCTTTCAAGGTGTGTATTGTTCGGATGCAGCGAAGCATGCTCCAATAGCCCAAAGTAAATGCTTATCGCTTTTTCTGTGAGAATGAAACACCTTGGTGAGAAAAAAGGAAGCTAATTTGATGAATAGACGAATTGTCATATACTCTGTGGACCGATGGACTTTTCATAAAGGCTATCGTGTTACATATGTACTTATGCCATATGTATACTGCATACATACTAAGTCTTCCGAAATAAACATGAAAGATGTTACTTGAAATATCATCAAATCTTTGTAAATTGCTGGTGTACCCCTAAATTCGTAACTGCAGTTCTTGTATAAATTTCTAGCGACGAATCAGTGAAATGCAGTAAGAATGAGCAAATTTACCGATTAAATTATTCACTCGTGTGTTATTTCTCCCTTTTCCTTTTTTGTCCCTCATCCGCTCACTATGTTTTATTATACAACTTTAATGTAGTATGTCTTATGACGTATCTAAAATTTAAAAAAAAAGAAGCGTACTTGAATACTTAACAGGAGAGTATTGCCCATCCACTAAATATTAAAGTGCTGAATTTCAAAAATTAAATAACGCCGTGTGGTATACTTCCTAAAGTCTTTAGTCACAGAAACCTGAAAGTCCTACGCTTTTTTTTACTTAACAATATCATCTATGAAAAAACCTTACAAATTTCACTTTACTCGACCAAAGCCAACTCTGCTCTTATTTTGTTTTTGTTTTTCAATTTTCATGAAGCAAAGCACTACAAAAGTCTGCTAGATATTCTTCCTGCTTCTATAGGCTGAAAACTTCTTTCTTTTGCGCCGAAGATTCTAAAAAACTTAGTATTATCGCTAGTTGTAATAGTCGTAATAGCTTATTTGTATTTCAGTGGCATTTTTAATGATACGGTAGGACCACGGTGAGAGGCACAAACCTGAGCACCTTTCATAACCTGCGCAGTGAGGCTGTTCTGGATGCTCAGTGAAAAACCGTATCTACTTTGTGCGATGACTCTCCACTGGAGAATTGCGGTAGATTTAATATACTGAATCTGTCTTTCCAATGTAACACTGCAGTCAGGCGACACGGTACAACATAGATACCGTAATCTCACTTAGATTCTCAAAATAATCTCTTTACACAATTTTCAAGGTGACTGTGAAACTTGTCTCTCTACTGCAATCTATCGTACCTTTAGGAACATGGAGTTGCGGTTAAAATATGGGTACGGGTTTCGTAATCCGCGACCAAAAAAGTTTTCTAGACAGGGTTTTAGCGAGCAGTAAAACTCTGAAACCGCAGTTCATGGCCCAAAAATTTTAGGGTACATAAACTAGAATAATGTCATGTTGCTCAGTAAAAGGTGCTGGAAAAGAACTACATTTTTTTGCGATTTTTGGTGAAAACCCTTTCCATAGAACCATGTCTTTAAAATAACACTCGTGTCTTTGTGAACCATTGTGCTTTCTAAGATTAAAACAAGATTTTCTATGACCATTCTTGATATGCTGAACTTATTCCTCTTGTATGACCTCGATTTTACAAAAATATGCCTTTATAGGTAATTAAATGTAGTGATTTTGGCAGTATAAACCCTTTTTAAGAGGACTTCTATGATTAGCAAATGCAGAACGACACTTCTTCTAAGTGACACATTTGGTAAATATTTTCCTAGGAAATAATTTAATTCAGACTGAAGAAAGAAAAATGTGTATATGTGTTATTTTGTGTGCGCTGAGTCGGGTTTGAATTTTATGCTTCAAACAGTTTAATATTTTTAAAACCAATCCTCTTAACATAATTAACTGAAATGTCTATAGAAGGGAACGATGCTTTAGTAAATCCCTGCCCTTCCACTGAAACTTAGATTTTGCTCTTTTGCATGATAATGATTTCTTCGTCCATAAAATATGCGCAAAAAAGGGCATGTATTTAAGCCACAATAGAGAAGCAAACGTATGAAATCCTAAAAAAAGAAACATATGAACAAATTTATGCTGACTCCTAATGCGTCACCATTAAAAATGAGTTTGTGGCTTCTGCAAAAACTTAACGTTTTCGTCCTGAAAATGAGTTTTGCGCAGCTTCGTTTATGCATTCTAGGAAATCTTAGTGCTTTTGATTTTGCGAGTAAAAGGTAGTTATCTGATCTGCTGGATCACCATTAATTAAAGAAGGGTTGCGGAGTGTGGAGCTTTCAGAAAAAATCTGATAAATACTGTGATACGTCTCGGTATTCATTACCGCTCTCATCAAATCCGCAAGAGTTCGTCGGTGATATTATTAGCACATTATTTATAAAACCATTTCCATATAAAAATTCACAATTACCACGTTTTTCTGCACATGTCCGTAAAAACAATTAGTTTTCGGAAAGAAAAGTTCGAGTTATTTAGCCGTCGTCAAATAAAAAATGTTAAAAAATGGCCGCTTTCAATTTACTAGAAGGTTATATATGGTTACCGTCGCACTAGGCTACGCATGGAAGATGAATTCGCCCAGGATGTGCTACTGATATGAATTCACCACTCGAAATTTGGCGTCAAATCAAGCCCTAGTGATATTTGGTCATAGCTCGGTTATTTTGGGTAGTTTTTTTTTTTGCTCCCGGGTCCATAGCTGTGGACTAGAAGGTTCCGAATAAGAAAATGTATGCCGGAAATTTACATCGAACCTTACAATCTTTCTTTAGAAACCATTTATATCAAATAGCAAAGCGCGATTTACATTAATAGGTAGCTGGTTTCTTAACCAGCAAAAGATTTTTTAGGATAAAATGAAGTAGCCCAATTGAACTAAAACTGAACTTAAATGAACTTACTGTTATAAAGAGTTAGTTGTGAAAAAATCATCAATTTTTGTTTTTTTTTCTTTTTTGCCAAGTGAACTGCAATATTATTGCATGATGTCATTTTACCATAGTTCCTTGTTATGTAATAAAGTGAAGTACCTTTAAAAAGCCTAAAATTATAGTTCCTTAGGAATATATCGCAGAAGTTGAAGCGCAGCCTTAGGCTGTTAGACTAGAATAGTTAATGATTTACGCTTCCTTGCTTTGCATTGCAAATTCTACTTTCGCCCTAATTTCAACTACTGTAGACTTCTTTCGCTGTATATCCTCTTCGACGCGGTCAATTCCCCATGAGAGCGTTTTATGCAAATTTGTTTATATTTCTCCAGTCGAGTGAATTGAGACTTAAGCTTCTTAAGTAATTTAATACTGCAAATTCGATCTTCGTGCGGATATCATTTCGTTAAATTGCCACTTTGCGAGGCGTTTAGTGTGCCACATGGCATCTGATTCAAAATATTGTGTCTGAAAGCTTTGCTTCATTTAACATAAAATTTTATCTTTATCTTTATCTTTACATGACGAATCATGTGAAACAGTACAATAACGAAACACCTCATGATAACATTGAAATACAAAATCATTGTAAATTCATGAAAAATTCCTTTTATGTTCAAGAAATTCCTCAGTAATCTTTAAAAAAGAGGATATTTTTATGGGTGGATAAGAAATAATAATAATAACAAATAATATTAGGTTGGCAAGAAAGTTCCTCTGAATTTTTTCTTCAAAATATCATAACCCTCCTCAGTGACGCGGGAAAAATGGTACTAGGAAGAATGAACGCTAAGTCTAAGAAAACGAGATAAAATTACAAATAAAGAGGCAAGTTTTAAATCGACTTTTTTACAAATTTCTTGAATTTTTTCACGATTAGAGAGAATTTTCGAAGTGGAGAGTCAATAGCCTAGAAGGGCAAGACCTGTACTACTAAGACTGCTCACAAAACGCAGCCATCAATTCATATAGGTTTTTAAGGAATTTTTTGTTCCAGTAGTGAGTTTAGTGACAGTGTGTGGTTTATTGACCTCGCATACTCATCCGTTCTTGTATGTCTCAGTATCCCCTCTTTTCACTTCTACCGCACAGAGATTCGAGATTCCTTACAGAATGAGCCTCCTAAGAGCACAATTTGAAGTTTATTACTGGTATGGAGCAAGAAATAATTGTCTTTCTTTTGTGAAAACCAATTCATTTAAAAATCCATTCTCCATTCTTTGGTAAGGAACGACCAACTTCTTATTGTTTATAAGCTGCTAGAGGAAGATACTTCATTTCACGGAAGAAGAAAAATTCTACCAACTTTTTAAAGTACATAAATCTTATTTTCTTAAGTATGGAGATGAACAATTTTTTTCAAAGATTAGATTTTGACTGTCGTTTTAGCCAGTGAAGGAGCATCCATAAGGATTATCAACTACGCATGGTAGCAAGAGAGATTACTGAATAAACGCTAGAAGCTCAGGCTCCTGTCTCACGATAGAAGCAAGATATGAAGAAACAGAAACTTTCTGGCCAACCTAATAATTTAATGTGAAACTAAACGCAATTTTCGTTTCAATTTTTTCGGAAGTCTACGACGTTGTTTTCATTTATAGTGCTCTTTTTCTGAAATAAGATGTTGTTGAGTTTTCAAGCGTTCAAAAATACAAAAAAAATCGAAGTATGCATTACTTGTGACTATAATTTAAAAATGAACTGCTGAATTGAAGTTTTTTTTATTTTTTAGGGAAGTGGTGGAAAATATTAATGATAAAAATTTTTTAAAAAGATAAAAAGCATTAATAGGTATAAATCCCTATTCCGAATCTATCATACTTTTGAACACTTATTACTTCTTATATTACACACTTCTCCTGTTCATGCTCTTTTTTTACGTCAACCATTGTTTATGCCTTTGCCTCAACCTCTAGTCCTTCTGTAGGCTGTGTTATTCATCTTCGAGGTTAACCACTTCCTCTCGGTTGCCTTTTCTTGCGTGTTGCATTAATCACCTCAAAAATAATGACTGTATCTGATACATTACGCGGTTTACTAATTCACCGCAGAATAAGATAAACACAAATCCATAAACAAAGCCACAAAGTGTGGCTAATACCTCTTCTTTTCAATTACCGATCGACGTCAATTGTCAATCATCCCACCATCCCACTCAAAGGCAGCAAAGATTTTAGGAGAAGAATTCTCAGCATTTTTCAAGAGTATGACATTTGTGTCATGAGTTCCTCAGAATTTAAAAGAAGTTGAAAACGTTGACGTCAGGCTATAAACTGCGCCTTTTCCGGAGTAGTTCAGAAATGCAGCCTTATTAGTCAAACCCATGAGGATGCTTTTTGAGGATTCAATGACCATAGCTCACATCCTGAAAGTATACGGTATGAAGGACTGGATGGAAATGGAAAATTAGATGAAGTAAGAAAGTAGGCTCAAGTATTCGCAGTCTCATCACCCAGCGTGCACGGCTTGCTCTTAACGGGAGCCGACCAGCGCATCAGCAGGTTCAGTTTTATTTCAATCCAAGGAAATTTGAATCTAAGAGGTTGGTAATTTAAGGGTTGAAAATTTTCTGTTGATTTAAATGTAAAGTGCTGTTCTTTGCCGTCCGGCCTGCTCACATGTTCTAATGTATCTGTTGTCATTGCCCCTCAGCGAGTTGCTCTAGCTGCTCAAGTTATCTACTTGACATACTACTTGGATCCAATTGAATCTTCGGGAAAGTACTTGAATTATTATTTGGAAATGTGAATTCTTAGGACTTCTGGTTTTCCATGAAATTCGGTACTCAATTTTCAAATATTTTTACATTCGGAAGTGTTTTGTTTCCAAAATAACAAGAAGCGATGCTTTAAATGATAAAATTTGGACGACTGAAAAAACGTTTTTTTTTTAGTTTATTTAAGTCTCGATGGATAACATCCTTCTGAGTTTGCTCAAATTTAGAATTCTCGAGAACCTTGCATTCAGAATTACCCAATTTTGGCAGTTTTGACATATGTACTCTTGAAAGACCCATAATTTTTTTCGAATTTATTGAAGATTCGAATATCTGGAAAGTTTCTTCTTCGAATTCAATTATGTGGACTTTTTGTTCGAAGAACCCAGTGCTTCTTTTTTTAATTGAATTAATTTTCGAATAATTATCATTACAGCAGCTTCTGTTCATATAAGGAAAAAGTGACTTTGAGTTCATTCCAAATTTGCCTATTCGGAGAAAACTTCGAAAGAACATATTCAGTGTTTATTTATTTGGAAAATTCTTAACATGTATTCATTTATTCGACATTTATTTATTCGAAGAAAATTGAAGCGACTGATCCAGACATTCAGGTAGTTGAGTCAAACCCAATAGACTACATACGAAATATACACGTGCAAATTCTTGCATTTGCGGAATAATTTTTAGGTGCACAAACAATTCAACATTCATCGTTTTAAAAGTTTATGCTTGAAATGTGCGTTATTTTTCGCATCTGCATCGAAAAGTATAACCGAAAGGAAAACATAATTCTTCTCCTTACAAATCCTGACAATTACCGGTGCTACTTTCCACCAGATGAGCAACTTACGGCTTAGCAAAACTCATCATCTGTTTTCAAGGTGTCTCTCTCTCTTCCCCTCTTCTTTCTCTTTCCCTCTGTTCTTCTCGCTGCCACTTTTACATCATATGGCTATTATTAGCGAGCAGAACTGGATGATGCTGCAGCAATGTTTTATAAATTAAGACTTTTTCTTCAGACCTTCTTTCAACCACCAACAAAAACATCCATACGTTTCACTGCCTCTCTTGCTGTGTAGTATTTTTAGTAGACAAGTTCTACGTTTTTCATGTTCTCTTTATCAAAAAATGCCATAACGCCACTTTGTACCATCTCTATAAATTATGTGTAGACCCATTTCAGCTCCGGGTTCCTCAGGTCAGAGAGCAATAATTAAGCTTCCGACTTAGTTGCCCTAGCTGTAAGCGATTTTCTAGCTTACACTTGCTGAAGCACCTGTAGTTTTCGTCCTTAGCTTTTATCCCCAAGGAAGGCTCAGGACCAAAAATGCCTTCTTTAGAATGAGGAGCATTTCAAATCCGAATGAATACGAAAAAAATTTGTAGGTAGAATAGATTACACTAGGAAGTTGTCACGCGAGACAGAGGAACACATTTTCCAAAATCGCTGTGCTGGATGCACGTTTTGCCTTGGAGGACATTATATTATCTTCGTGGTTAATTCTAAACGGCCATAGAAACTGTTATGGATTCAATTTTTGCTTCTGATTTTCGAATTTTTGCATTTTGCAGCGCCTCCAATAATTAAAGCTGATTCATAACTTCCCGTGTGATGTAACAGCGTTGACAATGACATTATATGAAAATGTCTCCGCATTATGAGAACAGAATAGAAATCTGCGAAGTGCCCAGTCATAGCTTTCGTTCGCTTTGTTATGTTTGTAGATTCTTTCCTTTATGAGCTTTGACTTCAGACCTTAATGAAATTGCGGAGAAGACGGACGCAGACTTTAACGTGCTTGGTTAGGGCGGAAGCTGCTTTCATCCTTTTGTAAAACTACGCTGTTTAGGTTCAAACTTTCTGTGTTTTTTCAGCGACGTACAGGGCAATTTAATGTATGTAAGACCTCATGAAGGAGGCGAAGGTTAAAGCTGCTTAGACTTCTACTCCAACTTATTCACTGAAGCAAAGGCTAGTTCTCATAGTAGGTCAGGCTATGAACTTAGTGTATGTTGTAACTAAGGTAAACTTGTTGAAATATTTTTAATGTGGGAGCGATACAGTTTAAAAAGGAGGAAACGGAAAAGTTAAGCAGACAAAAAGAAACATATAAGTAGTGAAACGAAAACCAAACCAGGTCTATCAACTAGGATACGATGCAGTTTACTAATTATTTCTTGTGGATCCCAATAATTCTCCAGGTTAACAATACACAATTTCAAAATTCTTTGTTTGAAATCCACCAATTCAATGCAGATCCTATTGATTCTTATTATCTCAGTTGTGAAAGTGTTCCAGATAATGCTAGATGGTAAGTTTGACTCATGGTCGAGACACGTAATAACTTTGAAGCTATAGCTGTACGTTTTATTATAAAGTTTGGTAAGAGCAGAGATCTCGAGACCACGCTACTGGAGGAAGCAATACCGGCTTAGAAAAGTTTAGGCAAATAACCGAACAGCCCACGAGAAGGCCCTCTTTTCGAAAACAAACTTTCGCATAAAATCCTGCTCAGTTATTCGTACGCAAGCGCGAAATCACACTTTCGTTGAGTCTCTTTCACTTAGAAGATTTTTCTGCCAGAAAGATGACAATGCCATGAAATGTTGCAAACTCCGACGATTCACTGAACTACAGTGTTGTTTCACCTCTCAACGGCCGTAAATTTTTGGAAAAATCTCAGCGTAACACCACCTGAGGATTTACTGAGCGCCCTGATTTAGAGAATTTACCCCATTCATACTCTGTCGCGACACTCATAACGCTACAATGGTTATTGATAAGAGACAAGATCTAAAAATCACCTTAAAAGTCGAGCTCTTGTCAGTTCCAGAATAACGAATTTTATGGTCTAAACTCCTCGCTCACTGGCAGTTTGATCACAATTGGATATCTTTGAAATGATTTTTTTATTTGTGAGAGTTTATTCTTTTTCTGTTTTTGC
>KN549265.1:54189-64491 GCA_000797555.1 Oesophagostomum dentatum | reverse complement strand
GTAGCTCTTAGAAAACTTCAAAATGGTAAGCCCTGATCTCTTGAATTTTGATCGCCTCCGAAAAACAGCGAAGTTCATCATATTATAAACTAAAATAGACGTGAAAATGTGTGAACGATGCTACTTTGTTCGAAAAGCTGCTTTAGGAGTAAAACTGAACGAAGCCAATGATAGAAGCAGTCCGATAAAACAGCTTTCAAAAACTCGTCCAACTAGAATCTTGAATTTAACGAGTTCTGCCGGCTTAACATTGCTTCGGACAAAAAACAGGATTCGACAAAAAGTAAAATACGAAAAGATGTGCTTGTTAGCTTTAAACAATAGCATTTTATTTTAATTACAAGAAAGAAAACCTTCGCACGCATTACCAGCTCTTTCACTCATATAACCAAAGTTAACTGCTGTGGCTGCTAGATGTGTTCTCCACAAAAAGTTCACTTTGTTTGAAATTGATGGAAGTTTTACAATGGAACTCAACAGCTTTGAATGTTGCGCGAAGCCAAAAAAATACGCTGTTGCAGAAGTCAAAGCTCCTCTTCAAGTTAGTAATCAAATTTTGGTTTTTATGTTTTTTCTTTTTTTGTGGCACATCAGTCTGACACAATTATAAATTTTAAAAAATACAGCAACGACTTCTTCTATCGTTTCAGCTTATCCCGCGCTAGCTGCAGCAGCATTCAAAGCACATGAGCGGGAATTTTCGATATTCTTCCCTTTATGTAAAAATTTTCTCGCAGATAAGCAAATACAGAAAAGTTAAGCTCATGACTACAATAGAACTGCTCTTTCATTTACGCTGTATAGCTCTAGCAAATTTTTCTAGTGAGAATTTAACCGTTTTTTTCCTCATCGCTATTCTTCCGTTTAGAAATCCTCTTCCAGGAAATACAAATGTAATTCCAGCACATGCAACAGAACTACTTCTAAATAACGGTCCTGTAAAGTTTGTCTCGAATTAAGGCTTGCAGTACTCTGCCAGTTTCCAGAATTATCGTAGATTTTCTTCAGAATTGTTAGCATAGATGGAAACTACTGTCATTTATTAATATAGTGTTGCCGTTATGAGGATTCGCCGTGTACTTTAGAGAATATTCGGTATTAAATTAGCATAAAAATCGCAGTTGGGTGAAAACTACAGTTACCCGCTAATGCATTTTGAATTAGAGCACTTAAATTAAGAGTCATAAGGCGCATTTTCGGAGAATCGGAACATGCTTCGAAAATTTTCAAAAAATTACTAGTAGTCTGATGGTGTACATAAATTTCATTTCTAAATTTCTTTTCTCAACTGTACTTCTACGCAACCTGGTTTTGATGGGTGCATGACAAAAGAAACGATAACTTGCCGGCTGTCCCTAACAAACAGACTCCCTGAACTTAGAGGAGACGTTTTTTGAATTTTTAAACATTTAAACTAGCCATGATCTACGCAGTACATTCTATTTTGATGAGTAGGTTGCATTAGCAAAAAACGAGAAAAGACGCCGTAATTTCAACGACAAAACGAAAAGGTGGTCCACCATTCATGGCCGGCTGGCACATCGCTATCGTTACTTTTGTCCGCCACCCGAAACTTACAAAGGGTGAGCATAAGAGTGGTCAAAACCTGACCACTCTTATGCTCACCCTTTGTAAGTTTCGTAGCTGCGCAAGCTTTTGAATAACCCAATATATCACTCATCCCATTTGCTCGGTTCGACTCTGCACTTTTAATAAAAATTTGACACCTGCTATTCCACCACATTCTACCTCTTACAGCAGCAGCTGAGCTAACCTGCTTTCATTTAACTACAAATATTTTTAGAAAACATTAATATGCTCAGAAGGCCACACCAACATATTTACGCAGCTTCTGCTAGAGTTAGAACGGTTTCGGAAACAAAATGTGGCCGATTATTCGTCGTGAGAAGATAATGTCAGTTTCAAGTGAAACTCCTTTTCCCACCGCGTACTTTTCACTCCCATTCATGTGTTAAACAAAATCCCTAGGTGAGTCCTACTCCTTCAACTTCCAGGAAAAAAAACAAAAGCAACACCTTTCTCTATCCGTCAGCAGATTCTCCATTTTTTTGTCGTCTGACGAAAAAAAGTCGTCTTTGTGTGTCGTAGCGCTTTCAGGTTGGAAAAACAAAACTCTAATAATAAGATCCTCACCGAGTTCTCGCACTGATAGTAGTACATGTTGATTGCCCAGTTACCAGTCTTCTTCTGTCCATCAACAACTTCTCCGGAGTATGCACATTCGCGGATGATTGACTTCTTTGTCTCAACCGTCTGGAAGGATTTTCTGCTAGACTCTCCAAATAGAAGGCTCCATAAAAGGTTACCTGGACAATTTTTCGACAACCCTTCGCCTCTAACCCTTTGAAAGTTCCTTCTTCAAGAGGTAGACATGGCTGAAACGCCAATATATAGAGAGTTCTAAAAGATACATTCACTATGAATTTCTACCTTATTGAACGGTTCCAATTTGTCCAAATCACTCTCATCGCAGTCTCCCTCATTATCGTTCGTGGAAACGCACTGGTAGCATGAATACTCGGCACTGAACTACTTTACTTTAACGTGTTTCATATTTTCCGCACACTCCGCCTAATGATAAAACCAAGTCAGACAAAAAATACAAATGCAACTATGCATTATATAACAACTAAGGCGCCAGTTCATGAAACAGAACCTTTTATTCACATTTTCAAAGTTTTGTGGCATTAAATATCCAGAAAAGACTCAGCCACGTTTCCTGTCACTACCCAGGAACTACGTATGTGGTTAACGGCATGCCGAAAATTTCCTCTGATAAAAGTTAGCACCACAGCAATGTTCCGATCCTAGCAGCGCATTGACGTAATACGACCTCTTACCCAAACTCTTATCACTCCGACAAGGTCAGCATTATTGACTTCGGGGCGCTAAATTTAGCCTTGAACAAACATTAGTACAGAAGACGCTTAAGGATGTGCAAGGAACGTACTCTTATCACAACGAGGAAACGTTTTGAAGATGGATCTCTGGACGGGAAAAAGGGTAGCAGCAAAATGTTTTTAGACTTAAATGATGAAGGAATCTTCTCGACTCCTTGACTTAAACAAGCTACCACAGCGAAAACACTATATAGAATGAGGACTTTTTGAGAAAGAACTTAGCTCCTAGTTTCTAGATCAGTAGCGTCATACCGCCAAGGGTGGGACTTGCAACATTCTACAACTACTGATGAAAGGGCATAGTGCCCGGGGGCGCCAAGGAGATCGCACTTCCGGTCTAGTTCAAGCCTCGAAACCGGACAGTGTGAAATCTTAGGTATCTTAATATAAGTTTAAGTCAATATTAGAAGAATTTATAGCTCTAATAAGACTTAGATATTCGAACAAGCTGTCTCGTCCAAGTTGCTTGGATTCAAATGCGTGGTGCAACTTGGACGAGATTGTTTGTCCGAATGTCATAAGCCCCATCCTCGGCAGTATGACGCTAAGAACCCCTACAGTTTAGTTTTCTACCTACTACTTCCCATATAAGCTGTGATTTAGTGGTAAAATATCTATGGTAGAACATAAAACTACAAAAGCTGTGGCCAATAGTTAATTTTGCAGCAATACTTATAGAAAAACGAGTCCTATTGATATCTATGAAAAGGCATCAAACACGAAAAAGTACATAGTTTCAATTTAAACCGTAAAGATTATTCCGTATACTTCGATCCTCCAAAAAATAGTAAGGTTACTACTTGCTCATAACTCTAGTGCTCTTTTACGCGACTTTTTTAAAAAATAGATTGCAGCTAACGCTTCCAGACACAAGGATAAACTTTACGGTATTGGAATTCAAATATTCGAATACTCATAAAAGTTAAATTTTTAAAATGACTGCGTTAATTTCTGTAAATTTCAAGTGGGTTCCTCAGCCTTGGACGGCGGCCTTTTCTATATGTAGGAGAAGTTTAAGCAGTTGTTCGCTTTTGCTGTAGATATGCGGATTTACTCTAATATTTGAATAATTCGAATAAATCACCCAGTTTTAAACAAAACTTTTTATTTCTCTGAGTTCTTATAGGGAAAATACCGAAACTCTTGATTACAGTGTCTTTCGAGCTAAGCAGATCCAAAGCCCCATTAGCCTGCTTTGTTTTCAATTCTTACTTTCCCATAGTAGCATTTTATTCGAAATTATTCGAATATTCGAGCTCCATCATTCTACTTGTAACTCACTCAAGAACTCGGGAAAAGACATATGCCGTTTACTATTACGGCACATTCAACGATGTGTCCGCAGCAGTTACTTCCTAGCGCTTAAGAATTCATTCTAGACCATCTTCTTCGGAAAAATTGCGTAAATTTCTAGCCAGCAGCAGTTGACCGCCACAATTAGTCGTGTTTATTTGAAAATTGCAGCATTTCATGTTCGATGTCGAACCAAGGAAGTACAATTATGTTTTTTACAACTGCAGATTAATTTAAAATATAAGCCCCCTAGACTCAAAGCAAAAACACTCAAGCAACTTATGAAGGCTCTTTTCTAATTCGTAAATTCATACCCTTAATAAAGCTACTTTGAGTTTTCCGCTGAAAAGAACCTCGAGCCCTTACAGAATGCCCAGCTAAGGCGAAGGCGAAACATTCGAACGACTCTTCCAATGCAATGAGTTCTTGGCATATTTTGATGCGTCCGTAATTCTTGAACTGAATTAATCACATCTAGAAAAGTTAAACAGACATTAAAGTTCAATAAAACATGCCAAATCTCCATGCTTCTGCATAGTGGGTATTTTCGACCTCATTCAAAGAAATAAATGAACGCTCTTGCCGTTTTTTCAACAATGACTTTTAAACTGATTTTGCTTGCTTATTCTAGGCTAAAGGCTAAATGTCATTTCGAGCCAATTTACGAGGCCATCGCTCTGCTATCGCTATGTACTTTCACCTCAGAGAAAATTTCCCCACTTTCACACAGAGTCAAAGAAGAAAGAAAATCGATCTATGCGCTCGAATTCCTAGTTTATTTAGAAATGTACTGCGTAATTTCGAGGACTATTTAAAATGGCAACCTCGTATTCGGCCAATGAGCAGAAACTACTATATATTATGGTTAGACCTGTGTTTTAGAAGTTTCGAAATAAAGATGAAGTAATCGAAGACGAAAATTTTCGTCGGACGAATCCACAATTCCGAATAATTAAATGAAGCACAACAGAAGCAGTGGATAAGAGAAGATACCTCCTTTAGCGGTCACAGCAGCTGAGAAGCTGCTAGGAAGTGAACGAAGGCTGATAGGGGGGGGGGTGCCCCCACATTCAAGTTGAAAATTTTAAAAAAACCATCGACCAAATTTTACGTAGCTACCTAAGTAATTTACAAAAATATTCCTAATCAAAGATACTGTTATATTCTGATGCAGCGAAAAAGACCTTTAAAATGTAGCTTGCTCGAAAAAAATCGTCACATCAAAAACAGCTATTTATTTCTGTACAGGGTGGTCAAGATGAAGTGTGACGGACTTTAGAATATCCGTCTTCAGACATCTTTCTTGCTTTTTTGCTCTGCTATGGTGTTATTCGTTTTTCACGTGTTTTTTAGTCCCACTATGACCAGTCTTGTCCTCTGTTTCGGAGCAAAGAAGACACTGGAATAGTGTGAGACCAACCTTTCGGGTTTCTGGACAAAAATAGTTTGGCCGTCAAACTCGCCCGATCTCATTTCCTTGAATTTTGCTGTGTGGTCAGTCTTGGAGCAAAAAATCTGCTCTTTTAAAACAAGTCACTGAATTCGCGCTCTCCTGAAGGATGGGAAGAAACTTCGTCGGAAATGATCGCGCACATCCTTGAAAATTTCCGAAAGAGATTGGATGCTTGTAATGAAGCAAAAGGCGGTCATTTTGAAGGAGATATTAAAGAGGTTACCTAAAATTTTCATATGTATTGAACAAGAGTGAACATTTCCTATTTCAATTGATTATTGCAAAGTTATGGGTAGTTTTTTGCATCACACTTCATGTGGACCACCCAGTATAAACTTATGTTAAATATACTTCATAAATTTTAGTTGTCGTAGACTGATCGAGAAAAGAACGGTTCAAAATTTGCAAGTCCTAAACTATTTCCTAATGAAATTTCTTGAAAAAAAAAATACTAGTACGGAAAAGTGGCAGATAACAAGTAAGTCGCACTGCTGGTTTGCTTAAAAAAACGGAACGGAGACACACGAAAATATGTGCTAAAATTAGGAACACATTGCACTTCTGATCATTCAATACTTTAAGAATTTACGCAGGTATGCAGCCAAGGGCTCAGTAAACTATAAGATTTCTTAGTAATGAAACTTTCAGCAAGGCAATATTAGTCACGTAATTTCGCGAACATTAGGAAAGATTCGTGATTGAAAATTAAAGGATGAAATTTCTCATGCAGAATCTAGACACCTACCTCACAAATGCAATTCCAAGAACGAAGAGAAGTGTTGTGAGCACCGAGTTCATAACTTCTGGAAATAAAAAAAACGGTTCTGAACTATAAAAAAATACGCGACAGTATAAAAAAGCGAGTGCAAAAAATAGTTAATGGATAAGACGTAAACTGCGGAAGAAGAAGGAAGACAGAATGTCATATTTGAACTTTTGTTTTAATGCGAAAGAAATTCGTGCAAGTTCTGAAACAACAACACAGAAATGAATGTCAGAAGACGAAATACGGTAAAACAATGGAGTTTGGAAGAAATCAGCGCTAAGAAGATGAGAGATGTAAGCTCTAGAGCAAGTAAATTTCTAGACCGAACTTCAGGAAATTCGACAGCTACTCGATTAAATAACTGCGAACCCCATCATTAGGTCGGTGCATAGGTTGGTGCAGACTTTTCTTTACACCAACCTTTTTTTCTTCAAAACCTCAGTTGCTGGCAAAACAAAACATTTTCTTAAATAGGTCTTGTCTTTCTTTTCAAAAAATAGGAAGATAAATGATGATCAAGATTACTTGTAAGAATTTTTATCAACGTTGAAGGGGCAGATTAAGTGGCCAGAAGGCGGATTTACTGCATCTAGCTCTTTGGGAGCTAAGAAAAAAACGTCACACATTAGAAGTTCATACCATATTTTTCCCTGAATTTACCGATAAAGCGGTTCAGGGATATATCATAAAAGTAAAAGAAAAAAATGGCCGTATTGACTGTCGAATTTTCAGAGGAAAAACTTTTCACATGGAAATTTGAATATGCCTGATTCTGGCTAATCCACTAATGATGAATGCTCGTTTCCTAGTAGATAAATCTAGCCCACTCAACAAAGTTTCACACCTATAAGCCTCTGGGCATGACGATTTGTAGTCTAGAATTAGTTCAAATTCCAAATATTGCAGAACTCGTGAAACCTTTGTGGAATTTTGGCGCAAAATGTGTGACTACGAAGCTGGAAAAACCTACGCACTTTAGTTAGAGAGAAGCCTTGTCCAAAGACAAGCAAAAGGTCTGGGTTGTTCAGAAGTGAGTAATAGGAATTATACTTTTTTGTCCACTGACATTCCTTCGTTTTATACGGTTTTTATATTTTTATATTAAAAAAAGTCTTGTAATTAAGTACCTAAAATCAATAGCCTCAACGTGTAATGGACGAAACAAAGAATACTTGTAACAACACTCCTAGAGAAATCAGTTTGAACTTTTCAAACCTGAAACTCACAACAACTTGCCCAAACATCCAAAAAATTTGAAAAGATTCGACAAAGTTCGATGAGATAGTGAAGAATACTGAACATGGCAAGCAAATGCACCTATCAGAAGCACAGGCTAATCTTTTGGAGAAACTGGGCATCGAGAACGAGCAAATATATACACAAAGGATTTCGTAATGATGAAAGAAACTATGGAATAAAAGGTGCTGCTATAAGACTGATCAGAGTGAAGATCAGCTTATTACCAATGTTTTCTAATGAAGCAAGGAAAGAGTAAAGAAATTCGGCGGTACTAATGAAAAGAGAATTTGAAACCATGCTAAGTGTTTGGAAATCGGAGAATTAAGCGTGGGAAAGAACAGAAAGAGAATTTTTGGAAATTATTTCAGCAGGAAAAATTGACCAGGAATTATAAATTACGTAGATCTTTTAATTATAGGGATCATAGCAAATATAAAGAATATTTTGCAACTGAAAAGCTTTCCTTGCTGGAACCCTGCCACCGTTTTTTTTTAATCTCCTCACCAAATACTCCGCCAATTTACATGTAGATATTTACTTTGCGAAGGCGAAAATAGGAAGAAAGAAGAGGAGCAGCGAAGAAAATCCGAGATCTCTAGGTTTAATCAAAGATATATCGAAATGCGAACAAATAAGCTCCACCAACTTATTGAGACACTAGTGTTCCTAATTAAAAAGAACACTAAACTCTGAGAAAAAAAGAATCAGACAATATTTTTTCACTTGAAATGCATTTTTCAGAGGAGGAGCACTATAGCTCTCTCTCGTCCAGCACTCAACAGCTTGACAAACTCTAATTCGAGTGATCTATCCTACCATTGTAAACTATTCTCTATTCATTTCCATGTTCATTCACCCTTGAATTTGGGCATTTATGAACTGCTTACAATTTTCTGCCTCGGGTTGTTATGAGGCTGAGCGGGTCGAAACGTAAGGCCAAAATGAAAGTTTCACCTAAGAAACTCAGAGGTGGGAGATTGTTAGCAGCTTATTCTCCATTCATTTTATTTTTGCTAGTATTAACAACTACGATTATGATTTTACTGCACTGTTTCTTACAAGAACTAGGTGCGTTTTCTAAGCAAACAGAGATAAACGAATAAATAAATGAGGGTTGTATGGGAAAGAGCGAGGAAAACGCCACATTACGCATAAAATTTAAAGACGATGCTAAGAAAAAGATGTTAGGAAGAAAAAAACCAGACAGAACTTTCACAGGGAAAGAATTAATAGAAGTACTTGTCTTATAATAAAACTGACGACTCCAGAACGTTTCTCCAGCGGTTATATAACAAAAACAAAGACAAATCGACCGGAAAATTAGTAGATATAGAGCAAAAGACAGCCCAGAATAGCAAAAGCCAGCTATAAACAGATCCAGGAAGTTCAATGCTGCAAATCGGCAGCTGCAAGGAGCACATTTCTACGGGCTTGAAAGTGTATACAAAGGATGGAAGCTACGGGTGGCGTTTTATCGATCGGCCGAGAGAGAATTGAGGAGCATACGGGATGATGGGAGCACATGTACCCCATGCCGTACGGATATCGGCTAGATCAAAACCAGTTCGTCGAGAAATTTCACCTGCCAGCCGAAATTCGCTGTAAACAATAGCGGTTTGTTTGAAGAAACTCCCTCGGGAAGCGGCTGAATCTTTAGTACTGAAAAATGGAGATTCTGAGTCGTATTTGAATGAAAGTTATGCAAATTTCTCGTCTTTGTATGTATCAAGTTATTACAATAATTTTAGTTTGTGATTTTACTGAGGGCTTTTCGAAAATAATGAAACAATAAAATATACTCTAACGAATTCAAAAGATTTCCATGAAGTATCAATCAAGAAGGAATTACAACAAAGCTCAATAACCAATAAGAAACGTCAGCTCTATCATTTCTAAAAGATGATTCAAACAGAAAAAACAGGTAAATTAACCACTCCTAAAGCAGAAATTCATCCTTTTAAACTAGTTAGATAACAAAATTTTATAAATAGATAAATCATAAATGTTCTGCAGTAGACTATACCCAGGTCTAGAACACCGTTTAAAACGCCTAATGACGTGATAAAAACCAGTTTTCGTCACTATTTTAGGGCAACTGTCTCCACAAGGTCACACTTCAGTTTATGTTCTCATAAACGCTTTGGAACGGAAATAAAAATCGCTCTGGACGAGAATATTTGAGAATAGGAATCCACAGCTATAAAAAAATCTGCAAAACATCGAAGCTGGGTTCTGCTTTAATTTTCATACTGGTAAACAGTCACAGTAGGCTATGGACCAATGTAGGCAGAAATTCTCAACATTCACAAGAACTTTGTTAAATGTTACACGTAGAGTGCAACAATTCAAAACTTCGGTTAAAATTTTATGCAAACTGGCTGCCTCATCTTGTGCGGGAAAAGGTTTTTGCCTACGAAAAGTTAAACGAGAATTCCAAAAGTGCGAGATAGGAACTTCATGTTCTTAAGATTATCTATTCAAAAACCATTGGCTTTAGCCTATGTCGACATTAACACATACTAGTATGACTCCTAACAGCTCTCACTACACAGGGTGGTCCACATGAATCCACATGAAGTGTGACGCAAAAAAACTGGCGGCGTACCAGGAGGCTCCCCAAAGACTACGGC
>KN549264.1:149878-169376 GCA_000797555.1 Oesophagostomum dentatum | reverse complement strand
CTAGAGCGACTTAAAGGGTTAAAGGCTGCACACACGGAAAAATAAATTCTCCTTACTTTTCCATGTACATAATCTTGTCCCAAGCTTCCGAACAACTGAAAAAGTCGTTTTTGCTCGACTGTGAAAGAAAGATTCCATCTCACTCTCGTTTCTGAGCTTTTTGGCTCGAATTTTGTCAAAAAGTAAGAAAGTTGCATGTTTTCTCCATCTTCGTTCACAACCTAAAACCGTTAAGAGCGTGCAGTTAAATAACCCTTAAGCTACACACAGTAATCAGTCTAGGGTATCTCAGTCGGAATGCTGTAACTACAGAGACTAAATATAAGCGGTAGAAAAGCGTTTAGCATTTAGTGAAAAGTTCCTTATCTCTTTTAGGTCAGATGCATTATCAGATGTTAGAGTCAATTTTCGCGAGACTAAAATCTGAAGTCCGATTGTTTGACACTGCCGTTACAGCAGTCCAACAGTCCACTCCTTCAAGGAAAGAGAAAGAGTTTCCTCCTGTGCTCTTGAGAAGCTCCGAGTAAACATGGTGGAAACAATAAACTGTGTAAAACATGAGGACGGGTGATTCAGAAAAAGGCAGAAAATTACGTGTGGAAGCTCAGTAAAACCATTTTCCTGACTTCGTTTTGATAAGCACACAATGAAGTCTACACAAAAAAGTGTTCGGTCTATGCTGAGTCTTTTTGAAAAAGGGTAGGATTTTAGTGTTCGACGCATCTTTTTGTTTTAAACTAGATGGTTGTTTTCCTTTCAAGTTTTTGCGTATGCAGATCGTCGCGGCAGACATAGGAACAAGCCTCTTCTCCAGCACAATAGTTTATGGGCCGTATGCATCATTCATAAAAATGGGTTGAGATTTCCCCCAACGCCTTATTTTCCCTTCCAGAGCGGCTTCCTGCGATCATTCACAGGAGAACGACGGAAATATCAAAGGTGATGGAAATTCGTCCCCCACCGAAAACGGTGGGGGAAATCCGTCAACCAGCAGTATATCCGTAGTCGTGCAGCGTGTGTAATAACACAGTTGAGCTCACACTTGCAAAGATGAATGATGCATCGGGGAATTCCGCAACTCACAAGTCACACAACTCATGTGCCGCTGAAGTGTTAGAGAACAGCTTGCATTCGGTAATTCGTTGACAGGAGCGGATTCGCCCCGTTTATTTCTATTTGAGGACCTGATGTGATTACAGATTTTCCATTTGTTTTTTAAACTGTAAAGAGGCAAAACCGGTTGCGACGAAAACAGGTTTCGTGGAAGCCCTCTAATTGTTGTCTTCCCGCGTGATAACATTGCAGAGTCTGCAGCTTCAGGGAGAACACTCGAGGGGGATTCGTTTTTCGAAATCAACCGTATGAGAGCGACTGGTTAGCGGTACTTGTCAGATCGCAGCCGACCGTGGCGCGACGTGGCCGCGACGGGGGCGCGACATCGCCGCGAGGGGCTGCACGCCCGGTTGCGCACCTGCGCGCATGATACGACCACCGCCACGACTCCTTCCGTGCTTCTTTCTTTCACTTGCCCAGAAGCCATGCCTGACGCAGATGGGCCGTCTCACAAGCCTAACACTAACACAACACCTCGCATCTCTTTCGCAAGCGCTGCATTTGCGACCAATCAAATACTCGTGGTGGGCATTTGTGCCTCGAAAATAAGCAGAACCTGCACAGCTTGCACAGACACATCCACGAACTAATTTAATGAGACCTTCGAACAAACAAGCAAACGATTTTGTTCCTATTTTAAAACCGGTAGCTGCCAAATGTTGTTTCACAGTGGAGGAGCACAATAGGACAGAATCCTCCTGGATGCGACTTTCTAGAACTTCTTACTAGTTGTTGGTAAGCGACAGAAATTGCTGAACCTATCTATTCATCAACTATACGCTTGATGCAGGCTTTCGGTTGGCACGCACAGTCAGTCACATAGACACCAAACCGCTCGGATTTTCATCAGATTTGCCCTTTTTGAGGGAATCTAGTTGCGAATGGTAATAGCGCTGACCTCGATCCACTCTCACTCTCATTGTACCTCTTCGATGTCACTCAGTCGGATGTTTTCATTCTGACGGATCGAAGCATAGCTGATGAGTCCGCTGCGCTCAAACCTGGAGCACTTTCATGTCAGTTGTGTAGAACGTTTACTCTAAACTTGTTTGCCTTAGGCGAACCAACTTGTCTATTCCCATCACGGCCTAATCTACGTTTGTATTTACACTGATAACAGTCGGTGCGTTCCTTTCAAAAGAAAACTCTCATCTGCTGTAACGCCGCCATGTGCTCCGAATTTGTAGCCTGCGCCCAGTAATAACGCGGAAAATAAAGCATTTGACCTAGTAAGAGTGAGACTGTCGCTTTTGTGCGCGGATCCAATCGCATGCCAGGAACAGCGTTTTGGTTATTTGCTTAGCCGTCCTTTTCTACAGAACTGCGGCGACGACTTTAGAATGTTCTTCAATTTCTTCGCTTTTCGTCTGCAAAGCTCTGAATCTGTTGCAGTATAAGGGCTTTGACGATCAAGCTTTGTTCTCACCATAAATCTCAGTATCCTTGAAAAGATTAACTGTATGTGTCTTTAGCGTATTTTGATCCTAGCGAATGTGTAACTGAATAAGGAGGAAAGCCTTTACACAAACCACTAATTTTTAGCTGATTCATAGGATGGTCTCCGATTTGTATCAGTTGTTTGCTAAGTCTTGCGACTGACTTTGCTCCTTCTGGTCAGCAACACATTATTCTCGTCGCATGTAAGCTTGATGAAAGGCCGTAGAAACTCTACATAAACATCAACCCTTGTGCAGCTTCTAAAGAAAAGCACATTTAGAACTCTCTACGCTGCTTAGAAGCGAAAACGAAATCTAATTTATTAGCCGAAGTAAAACTTATGACTATTGCTAACAAATGGAGGCCCACATATTATTACATTGTTAAAAACCCAGGCGGACTGAAAAAATAAAACTGCCTACATCATCGTATTACTGCAAGCTTTTAATAAAATTTTGCGGAGTTTACCAGGAAATAAGGCGAAAAACGAGTGCAAGATGAACGACTGTGAGCGCAAGTGTGGTAAAACTTTGCCGGCAACCTAACGCACAAGCCTGGTAATGACTAGCAAAACTCAGCTGCGAGGTCTAGTATATTCTTAGCAGTGTTCCTCCACTTTGTGTAGCGCTCTTATGCACTCTTAATGTTTTATTACTTAATCCGACCACGAATTTTCTACAAATTGTCTCATTCTACGTAATCCGTAGCACTTTTCTAGTGGAATAGCGAGATACTGCACAGTTAGTATGCTCGTATACTTGTTCAATGACAACTTTTTAAAAAATTTATCACGTGCCAGAAAGAAATGTCATTGGTCGTAGGCACAACGAAAATAGAAGCATAAGAATTTGGTTGACAATTTTCTTAAGATTCTTGAAAACTGATAGATAAAGGTGTTTCTCTTTTCCCTCTAGGACGTAGAGAACCATTTCGAGAACCTGTAGCTAGTGGTCTCAGTTTTGTTACCAGGGAATAGTGACCAGAGGTGCAGTTCGGATTATGGTAGAGATAATCGGCGCCGCGTAATATCCAGATCGTCTTCGATCCAAGCGCTGGTTCGTCTTAGTCAGCGCCTATTCAAATCTGGTTATACTGGCTTTGCGAATATCCTATCTAAGACCACTGGCTAAGGCTGCCATTTGGCTCGCAATACCGATCCAGTTTGCGCTTATCGCCCAGACATTCCAAGTTCTCACTTTTAACGCTGCCATCACTCCTTGTTACCTAAAGACGCTCCCTAGACGTGTGATTAGCTACAGTTTTTGCTCAGAAATCTCACTAGCAGTATTTTCTCCTTTTTGAAGAGAAGCTGCCCCTTTCTTCAACTATGACTTGTTGTCTCTTCTCTCATTTTTGTCGAGCATGTCGTTCTTTTTCACTTTTTTTTTCATAATTACAAAAGAGTCTACAATTTTAGCGCCGTGGAAGACCTGCACATGACTGGCACTAATTCGCTGAATGTATGGCTCTCATGAACTCTTGTTTCGTGCTGATATCGTTATTTTTTGCTGTTGAGGTATGTTTGCGTGCACAGTTACACTTCTACGTAAGTGGGAGATATGTCCTCCGTAGCTGAAAATGGTGCTAGTCATTCAGAAGCTGTTTCATACCTCATCGATACATGCTACTGAAAAGTTTCTGATGATGAATTTGGAAGATGTAATGACGAGGGAACTTTTCCTTATATTTTCTTTATCAAGCACTGCTTCGTATCTCCTTCTTTTCTTTTCATAAATCTTTTCATCTCTTCATCTTTTCTTCTATCCTTCTTTTCTTTTCATAAATTCATTTTTCTAGAAAAATCCCATCGTTTTTCAAAAAGTTCAAAGCAGCTTTCTCATAACTGCACTTTAGAATATTATTTGGAGCAAAGGTGTAGCGAAACTTTTGTGTTTATTTTTTAAAATTTCCTGCCTATTTTCTCGCGCTCTTCCCCTTTGCTTTCGAAAGTCCAAAAAAATTGTTCAAATTTTTTAAGAACAATTTTCTTCTCTCTCTCATCGTCTCGTATTGTTTTTCTATTCTCCAGGAGACGTAGTTGTTTTCTGTTTCAGTTTTAGCCTCCGTAATGGTATTTTCATCGCTTCATTTCTTTGACTGGTTTAGCGCTTAATCGCTTTCATTAAGAATATGAACAGCAAATGAGGCGATGATGTTTTGCAGCTAGAACGTCTTAATTTGTTCTCTATATGTGCTGCAACTATCAAAAACTGGATACTTATGCTTCTAGAATAACTTGAACAGAGCCAAATTGTTGTTGTTGTCCTAAAAAGCAAGCCTCTCGCGTTTCGTGTTGCTCGCTCCCTCTCCAGTGTTTTTGTTCTTGCACTCAGAACAGGTAAACCTGCAGTGACCATCCCAAGGCGTAACTAGTGCGACACTGCGAGCAGCGACTTCTTTCTCAGCGATGAACACGCACATTTTCCGTTTTCATACACTGGTGTTAGTTTCACGTGCCACGTACCCAAGAGTTGTGTAATGAGCGTGTCGCTATTTCGTGCATGTTGGAAGCGCTGAAGACTTTCGTTACCATCCAAAGTGAACCGAAACTATTTATGCACATTATGGACGGCTGTCACTTTATGGAACGCCTCTCCAAAGTAGTAAACCGAGTCCGCTTGAAGGCTAAAAGACGACCTACAAATGACTGCTTGCTCGCTCACATTCAAAAATATTCCGCATTTGAAAAGCTAAAATTTAAGGAGGAAACATACCGTATGAATGGTTATGACGGAAGCTGCATTTCATTAATCTACAGATACACTCTATTCCTTCTTCCTAGTTTTGAGAACCAGATACATAGTCTACATGCGGAGCGGAGCTCTAAGCTCCAAGTGACTTTTCGTATGTTTCG
Organism: Oesophagostomum dentatum; assembly: GCA_000797555.1. Taxonomy (NCBI): domain Eukaryota; kingdom Metazoa; phylum Nematoda; class Chromadorea; order Rhabditida; family Strongylidae; genus Oesophagostomum; species Oesophagostomum dentatum. The sequence continues at coordinate 163,972 of KN549264.1, read as the reverse complement.
ATTCAGCTGCTGAGACCTTCGAGTGTTGAAGTCTTGTGTCCAGTTTCCCTTTGTTTTGTATCCAGTTTCCCTTTTTTTATTCCTTTTCTTTCTGGTTGTTACGCAGCAGATCAGGGTCCAAAGAATGACGTCTAATGCAAGTGGTAATATCAAATACTATACATACCTGCGAACAAATGCCACGATAAAAACAGTTGAATTGTCTTGCACAAAGAGAGCAAGTCCCATCAAACCACACATAGCTATAGCTTTCTTTCCTAAGTATTGCTCATCACTGCATGGTTTCAATAACCTGAATAAAAGCATTCGGGGTAGTTACTGTAAATCAGCGTGTGCAAACACTGTTTGAATCGCATTGAATCGCATCATTTGAAAGCGTCAGCTACCGCAGAATAAGGCTTGCAATAGAAAGTGCCACCTGCGTTGCGGAAATGGGACATATAATTTCTAACTCTCAGGCTGGAAAACAGTGGAAAACAGAGGGTGGCAAGCTTCTCGTTCATTTATTAAAGCAATGATACAACTCACAGATGACACGGTGTAGGAAGATGTTTCTCTGTACCGACCTTCTAGAGGCGAAAAATTCCAGAGACAGAATCGTAAACTGAATAAGACATAGACAGGAACAGGTAGATCAACAGGGCTAGCACCCTCTACAGCTGCACGACTTAAAAACCGCACCCAAGTTCAGAATGCTTTCTGATTTCTCGATTCTGAAGGAAGAACTCAAAAATCGGTTGAAATTCAAAGTTCTTGCCTCAAAAGTCATCCCTGACTGAAAAGTGCTCCAGGAGACTAATCCACGATTTCGCGAACGAGTAATTCATTTAGTTTTGTATACTAGTTAAAGCGCTAAAACTACTGGCAATGAGTGGAATTACAAGATTCTTCCATGTGCTCCCGCTTAAGGACGTAGGTGACTCCAAAAGAAAGCGTACGGTGAAATAGAAAACATGTCGATGAAATCGCAGACGAATCTTATAGAGAGGTTTTCTTGGTCGGAAGTAAGTTTTGAGCCGAGAAATTTGAACCTCAACCCGTTTTTGCGCTCCTCCAGAATGAATCATCAAGAACTCAAAAAGCGTTCGGAGCGTAAAGATGCGGCCTTTAGGCTTTAAGCTTTTGAAACTGCTGCCCTCAAAAGTGAACCACCTGCATACCCTATTCCGTGTTTGTGGATCAAAGCACATAAGTCTTCGAGCGATAACGGCGTGGTTTCCAGGAGCCTATCCACGTTTAAACTCAGAGCGATCATTAGCGGGGTAGGATGACCCGGTAAAATTGCGTGGTTTTCTCAACGTCATTATAAGACAAGTCGTGCGATTTATAGCAGCGCACCTCACAAACACAGCAATGTTCTTTAACCGCTTATGTAGCACGGATCTCGACGGGGAACGTGTAATGGAATCATTTGACGTGAATTCAATCTACACTATCGTGACAAATAATTTAGCAGTGCAGGTTGTCTACGAACTACTAGCCATGAATTAACGGGAAGTCAATCTTTGGGGATTTATGATGCTTTCAGCAACAAAATCAACAGTTAAACCTCATAAAGTTAACAAGGGAGGCACCTGAAAAAGATTGGCTGCCTTTCATCAACATATAAGTACAGCTTGCTCTAGGAGTTCTCTACTAAATGGTACCATAAATCTAGCTGTAAAAGCGCATCCCACTAAATTAAAGCTGGTCGTTCTAGGAAATACATTTCGCACTAATAAGAACGTTCAATGAACTAGCAAGCGAAGTTGCTAAGTCTAATGGCTGTGTAGAAACGGAGTTCAACCAAAGACTTGGTGAGAGGTTTTATAAACAACCAACAATATCCTTGATGACAGAGAAGAGACCGTTTTGCATTGGGTACATCTCAGACGACGTGACCAAAATCATTCGACAATGTTTAAGCAAAGCTCTGCTGAATGTCTCCGTTTCGTTGGTGGAGATCCCATTAAACAACTTCAAACGAATGCTAGTAAGGAATCGCATGCACGACAGGTTGTGTATCTCCCGAAATTGTAAGATCTGCCCAAACCGTAAAGAAGGAAATTGTATGGTTGCGAGAGTAGTTTATTTAGTCAAACGCGAGCAATGCAACGAAGAACATTTAAGAGAAATGGTCAGATCATTATGTTTAGGAATAAAAGAACATCTCGATGGAGAAGCGAAGCAAAGAGGGTCCAGCGCGATTGTAGGGAAAATCGCCATAACTGAGCCGACCTTGAGATATCAATGATTATCGTTGCACAAAAAAGCAGCACCGGAAGCTCATATCATATCTGAAATTAATCTCCTAACGGTCTTTGACTATATGTGCGCCAACCCAGATGCAGTCTCATTTCTATTCTTCACAGCTCAAGTAAAAACTACAGCATAACTATTGCTCGAGCTGAAAAACTTCCTACAGCAAGTTGAAGCGTTTGACCGATGCTAAAATCGACCGCCCTATTTGCAGGCTTTGAAAAAGGCAAACCCCCACATATTGCTTCAGCTATGTTTTTGCATAAATCACGACGAAAAGGCTCAAAGAACGCAGGATATCAGTGTATCATACATGCCAAGATTTAAACAAAGCCGAGCATTGCAAAAATGTTTTTTTCTGTTTTTGTTACCTTGCTCCCACTTAATGCGTATCAGGAATTGAAAACATTTATTTCCGCATTCTTTTCCACCGAAATTCTGTGTCTACTCACCACGACCCTGTTCAGCGTCCCGATAAAAGAAATTGCTTAAATTTCAGATTTAAAGGGCTCACTTGTGACAGGCTGAAAATATCGTGAGTGTTGTCTTCCACTGATTCCTGTGGAACTAATATCCGAGAATTTCTGTAGCTTTACTGTCGGAGTGGTCTCGTTTCACGAATTTTTTCTGTTCTCTGACTAGTCACCGAAAAAAGATCGAAAGACAAAGACAAGAGGAAGTTGTACTGCGCTCCTTTGCGATACTTCGCTCTTTATAGAAGGCCGCACTAAGAACTGAGGTACCTCGCAGCTTTACTAGATTGAAAATTCGCAGGTAAATAAAACTGGGAGATATGCTCTTCGTAGGTTTTCCTGATCGTAGAAGTACGCATTTTTACAAACCAGTACCGATCGCTTTTTTTCAAGGAGAGGAAATATTTGTGGCTAACGGGTTCCTTGTTCCACTCGTTTTTAACCCCTTCACGTATCACCTTGACGACTTATTTTCGAAGCACCTTGAAACTTGTATTTTTTGAAAACGCTTCATTCTCATTGATTTGTTTTTCAGTCAAAGAGATACTCTGCATCAGTATCCGCGACATGTTGCCAAGATTCAAGCAGCTTCGATGGTGTTGGCAAATTACTGAAGATCCGTCTTGAGTTAATCGTTTTTAAAGGCAGCACCTACGAAGAAAATCGATTTTGAGATTTCTGCATTTTTTATACCTTACCCACATGGGTTGCGCATTGCCAAAGTAAGAAGACGCTAAAATTAAAACTCACCGAGAAAATGTTGAAAACGTGCCCATACCGCCTATCTAGGTTATGGGGGTGCGCTGATAACGTTTCCATGAAAGAAGTACGCTTCAATGTAGTAGGGTGCGAGCCATGATGTCTTGAGCAGGCAACGGCCGGCGTCGCCGTCATTGATTAGCCACTCCCATTGTGGGCGGACCTAACGAATGACGGTGGCATTGGCCGTGCCTGCTCGCGACATTATGAGTCGCACCCAATGTAATACACGAGGGGAGAAGTCAGAATTCCTGCCATTTCTGCTGTTGGGCCTCCGTCAAGTGAGGCGCGTTGCTGTAGTTATAACGAAGCGTACTTGTTCGCCGCGCAAGTCCACGGAAAACTCGTCCATCACCTCCCGTAACTTGGATAAGCGGGGTGGGCACGTTTTCGCCATTTTCTCGGTGGGTTTTAACTTTTGTGTTTTCTTACTTTGGATTCGGACAACCCATATGATTGGGGTATAAAGAACGCAAAAATCTCAAAATCGATTTTCCCGTGGGTGCTGCCTTTAACGAGGTGGTGTCCGTCGAGATGGCGCGCCAGAGACAAGTTATAATCCGTAGAGGGAAGCTTACCGCTAGATGGCAGATAAAGAAAACTTTCAAGTCAAGACTGCGCAGCTTCATTTGAGTCGCATTGGCAGCATGTAGGTGAACCAAGAGTATGCGAAAGTAAAATTTTAAATTTCGTGAACTTAAAACGTAAAACTAAACACCAGTAATGGTCGTAAAACGTGAAACGTAAGTCATAAATCGAAAGTACTGGAAGCCCATTTCTAGAAATCCTTTAAAATTTCCCTTTATTCTTCTTCACTTGTTCTTATAACCATAGTGATTTACTAGGTCGCTAAGAACAAAGTGTCTCTTTGCATACCTTAATGCAATCTTCAGCAGATCATGCTTTTAAAATATTGCAACTCTGAATTATTGTATTTTGCATACCTAATTATTGTACTATATTGTATTTTCGTAGCAGCCAGAAGAAATCACTTTCTTGGAACAACACTTATTTCATAGGATAGGCTCATAAATAATGGTAATATAAGTTTTTGTTAGTTTTTAGAAGGTGGTTTACTTCGTAGAGACAGTACGAAGCTTTGTCTAAAAATAATATTGCAGTGTTAAGAGGCAGTGAATATCGGATATTTCTCACAACACGGGTGCGGAGTACAGCGTTAAGACTTTATTTTACTATTGTCTTGTATTGCGCCTGTTCAATAAACTTTACCAGATGAAATTTTAAGAGCATGAACCTTGGACGGAAAATGCGTGGAAAAAAGTATTTTTTGTTCACTTTTCTTAAAATTGCCTCCGCTCCAAATGCAGAAACTCGAAGATATTTCTTTTAATTTTCTACCTAAAACTTTTCTCTAAGTGACATTCATTTAGTCGGAGCTGTAGAAATTCCATCAAATTTCACATGATCTTTTGAATAGCGCGTACAAAATTCCGCCTTTTCTTGCTTGGATATAGCGCCCTTGAAATACGCAATTAGAAATAGAATTCTTTTGTGTTCCACAGTCTAAGTAGCTCATCTTCCACAATTCGTCAAAAATAATGAGAGCCAAACGGTTTTCTTCGAATTCAGAGATTAACCATGTCCTTCTGGGAGAGTGCTTAAAGACATGGGCAGTTTGCACAACTACGTAGGTGATGTTTTATAAAGAGAATGCTGCTGCTATGTAGAAGTCGCAAAATGACGTTCTGTAAACGAGTCTACATCTCATCTCAGGAACAGGACAAAAAACGTGCAGCAATAAGGTGTTGTTCATCGTATGCCGGAAGAAATGTGCTTTCTGTGAGAGTATGGAGAATCTTTAAAAAGAGGCAAGTCATTTATTAGGTTGGTGCAAATGAAGCTTCCGCAACTGCAGTGGTTGCATTTAAAATTGCACAGAAAATCGGTGAAGACAACTCGTACAGTGTTTTAGCAAGTATTCGAAAGCTCTTGCCTTCTTCTATAAAAGAGTTGCATCAGTTTATTTCTTTTCTGCATTTGCTCCGAAGATTTTCCGTTTAACGGCTCTAATCCCGTAAAACGTAAGGCGAAACGCTAAAAATGGCGTAACACAAAAATTATGTGGAATGATTCCTGTGATCAAAACCATAGTTTACAGATAGTACTGGAACCTGTAAGAGCGCATACTTTTGTTTTGAGGCAGGTTAAAGCTTAAAAATCGCTCGACTTTGACGCAATTTGCCAGCACTTGTAGAATAGCTCCGGCAAAACCAAAAATATCCTTCGATAGGACAAACCTTTCTCTGTTTTATGAGGACCTCGCATTTGAAGAAAGTCCTCCGAGTGGTGGTGAAATATGCCGAAAACTGAGAAGAGAGCCATCTCAATGCGCTTTCCAGCTCAGTGCACACATCTGAGCCGCATTCTAGGAAACTGTTTCAGAAATATTTTTAAAAATACTTACTAAATAGTTTGAATATTTTATGCTTAAATTTATCAGATGATTCACTGTCTACTTTTTATTTATTTGAGGTGAATATTTTTAAAATACTTATAAAATATTTAATAATAATGAAATATTTTAAAAAATACTCAAACTTTTGCTCCCCCCCCCCTCTTGTCGACATCTCTCTGTATGCCAGACCACCTTCACTTTTGCCTATGTCCATCAAAAGAGGACCTTCACGTTTGGTACCCCTTACGCCCGGGTATCCCACCTATGTATGTTCGCTGATCTCATCCTCTATGTAGGAGGTGCTCTCCTATCCATAGTCATATTCAAAAGATTTGCTCTTCCCTCCATACCAAAACAGAGAGACTGAAAGTCCATTAGGGTTTCAATTAAACGTGAGTTTTAGGTATCAGAACAAGGGCGCTGGAAGGAACTGGACTAAATTCGCCGTCCCAGATTTTGTTATGAAATAAGTACAGCTACAATAGTAGCGTTTCTCACCGCACAATGCAACATATGAGCGGTATAATATCAGGTCGTAGGGTGATCAGTCCTAACCTGAAGCTTGGAAGTGCAGTCTACATGAGTATTATAAGTATTTGCTATAAAGAATGTAAATGGGTAAGCAAAAGGGGAAGGGGATGGTGAGCCGGCGCCACCTGCTGAGGTTACGGCGAGCGACCAGACTGAGGCTTCACTGTCTCCACCCCTGGCTAGCATCTGTGGCATCGCTAGCAGGTTTACGACCTGACATCTCCATTCCTTCGAGAAGCTCGTCCTCGAGCTTGAGTAGACGAGCAGACGATTGCTTACACTCGTAGGCGTAGAGTGTTCTTCTGCATAGCAAGTTTCGAATTCAAGCACTGCAAGGGTAGGTTCCGATAAGCTGTTGCAGCAGTTACGATCATCACCTATACCCTAGGGCTTTCGAGGAAAGCTCGTCCTCAAGCTGGCATATAAATGGCGTTATGAGAAAATGCAGAAGTTTGCATTCGGCTAGGAGGAGGAGATGAAGGGCCAGTGATCGGAAGACACAGTGGAATCACGATGGGACATGAAGCATTTTGTTGGGGATGGAGGGGTCCTTTTTTCATGAAGGTGAGGATAAACGGCGATTTTTTTGGTCCATAAGAACATACTCATCATACAGGAAAACACAACAGCAACATAGACTAAAAAAAAGTTAGAAAGAAACAATGTTACTTGCGAACAATGCTTGGTCCAACAAATCATCCTTAATAAATTGCAATAAACAAACCCCATTTCGGAGAAAAATCATGGTAGTACAACTTACTTCTAGATAATATCCACATAGGGCCTACTTTGAGCTACAAAGAAACAACACATTAGTTCAACATAGGGGCGAACTTTGATTAATAAGAAAAAATTTAACGCTGCATGCGAACAATGAACTGAAGGTGCGGTTCAAGGAAGTGTTTTCATGAGAACACGCAGCAATGCGACTTAAAGTGAAATTCAAACTGATCTAAGAGAATCGGTAACTATTTGACAGAAAATGTTTGTAGGTTTTTTTTCTTGAACAGTTACTGATTCTCTGACCGATGACGTGACGAAGATTTGCTGGAAATGAGTTTTCCAACTCAAGACGCTCTAAACATCTTAAATTCTGTTCCGCATTCTCTAGTGTTTCTCATAGCTTGTTTTGAGAAAGTTTTTTTTGAGCGGAAACCTTAGCCAAAGTTGAACCAGATTAGTTAATCTTCAATATATCACAAAGTACACGTTACAAATTACAAGGAACAACAATGTTTACTGTGATGACAATAGGACGATCAGTAATCTCAATAATTCAAGGAATTTTCCGTTGTTTTGCGAACTTTTGACGAAGTTTATCGTCTTGTAGAAGCACAAAGTTTTCAACAGAAATATCCTTGGAAAAAACTTCAAAAAGTCGTACTTGGCAGTATGTTGCTACTTCTGTGCCTTCGATGTTTTGGCGGTGAAGCTTTATGTTCGGTCTGATGTTTCGACCTTTTCGTCGTCTTCAGAGGCCTAAAGTGGTAAGAGATTAAAGTTTGAACCTCTACCCCGTCAAACGCCACACAAGCCTTGGCCAGTGTTTCGATTCGTCCCAAATTCAACGCAAAGGAATCTTCTGTACGAAAAACGAACTAGCCTCAGCTCCCCCGCTTTCGCACCAGTTTGTGGTAACTGGGTTGTGGTGTCACGTTGTGCGAGTGAGAACTACTGAACCTTATTCGGCAGTAATCGCAGGATCTTATATAGACAACGTTATAGCTCACAGAGTGAGAGTACTTGGCAGTGTTTTGCTGTCTTGTTTGTGATCTGTGATCTGTTGATAACTCCTAGGTTGTTGTTCATAGAATGGAGGCGATGATTTGATCAGCATTGTGGTCAGTAGTTGGGTCCATTGCACCTACCATTCTAACGAGAGTTGAGAAGATGCTGCGCTTGCTTACGGAATGAGATTATAGGTGGCTAGGCAGTGGTTGTATTACACTGTACCACAAATGCTCATAATGCAAGCAAATGTGTGGGGGCTAGAAAAACACCCTAGCTTCCAAACAATGGTCAGTTGAAGAATGTGCACTGACTTCAACGATTCTTTGCCGTGCCTATGAGCCTTGCGCTTGAACATAGCTAGTGTTAAACATGTAATTCCAAGATTTCAACGTATCTGCTGGATTTTCTAACCGTATTAGTTAGACACAGGATCAGCAATGTTCTCTTTTGGAATATAGTGCTTAAAATACGTAACAGCAATGGGTTTTTTTGCTGTCTGACTTCGGTGCCATTATGAACCCAAGCGTACCATTATTCAACGCTCAAACGGCAGCAAAGATACTACTTACTCGCGCGTCTTTTAAGATCTGAAATTGTCTCTGAATTTTCCTGCAAAATATGACAAGTTCTGCGGTTGTACTATTACCCAGAAAAACACGTGGCAAATTAAAAATTTTTGTACCTTACTTGTAACACCAGGAACAAAAATTGAAACGTACGAAAAACTTATTAGCGAAACTGTTTGGAAAAAAATTAACGGCATGGAAACTTACTAAAGTTGCGAACTTGTCTACTGCATAGAAAAATCCGCATGTTGAAAATGTTAAAGTGAATTAGCTCGCAGTTGGTATATCTGGTGCTGAGGTCTGTTATTCAAGCGCGAATTTTCCGGATGTTGAACATGGCTATGTTCGTGCGCCATGTGCACCGAATTCGTTAGCTGCATATTGTAGAGAATTTTATCGACTTTTGCCACCGAGCTGATCGTTTCGATTTGTCAGATCATCTCCTCTTGTTGCATCGTAGACGCGTTCCGCTTCAGCAAGAAGTTGCTGATAATTTGATGGAAGTGGGCCAAGCAGTTGAAGACTTCATTTAATGGTTAGCGGTAAGCCAGTAGTGAAAATTGTACCCTGAAAACACTTACGCTTCTCCTCCTCGAAGATAAGCTTCCACTATGGCGCGCTTTACTCTGTTTGAGAGCGGAGCTGGCGACTCAAATGAAGTCATTTTCATTTTTAAATGCTTTTCTCGAGCCAAAATACCGGAAATTGTCGGTCAAAAAATGCAGTTTAAGTTGCATTATAGCTGCTTGCCAGTTTCGATTTTCTCCATCAGTGAAATTATCAATGACTATTTTGGCAACACCAGTCAAATGAAGCGGGAGCAATTGCGCCATCCTATCTTCCGTCAGTCCCACAGTTCCACTCACTTTGGAAAACTGTTCTATAAAATCCATAAGGCCATTGCCACAATGGTCGTCAGAGAATGGTGGTAGTTTTGCACAATAAGGAGCAAGGCAAAGGTTGGCAAAGAGAGAGTTTAGGCCGTATATAATCTGATTTCTCTCCATTTTCAATAGAATATTTATGGCAGATTACTTTGTGTAAGGTGAAATGAAGTGAAGAACAGGTTTTTAAAAGCAAAATATGGAGAAGCGGCTTTCAAAAAAAGACCTTTTAAAAAACGAGACAGTATTTAGCTGCCCCAGAAATGAGTGAAAGAAGTAAAAAATGCAGAAGACCAGATTATTTCCTACCAAGGCTTACTTCGCAATAACGCGAGGCAAAAGCAACCTCTAGTATTAAACTGGAAATGTAAATGCGTACCTGTGTTATCGAAGTGAGCTGATCCTCTTGTGATGTTTGGCAAATAACCCAGTCTGCCTTCGTTGCCGAAGTTGATTGCGCCGGTAGGTGGTGCGGCTTGAAACTGGCAGCAGTTGGACACAGCAGGAAGCGTAGAGAAGAGAGGAGTGGCAAAGAGTCAAAGAAGCGCACTATCGGGCGTTGTCAACACCAATATAGTGAATGCTTGGCGGCTGGCACTAAGGCGTGGCAAAAATGTTGGTTTCATCTTACCCCCTGTTGCGGAGTTCTGCTCCACATGTCATAGAATTTATTGCGGGCTTTGTGCAAGTTCGTAGACAAGAGCAGCAATAAATCCATCTTTACCATACGCTGGAAATGTACGGCAAAGCATCGCAAATCTGTCACTGGCACAGCGCATTGCCTGCAATACTGTCAGAGCGGCTGGCCCGAGTACAAGGCTTTGCGATGCAGTTTTGCACAGCAATGTTAGCCAAACAAGAGCTGCACTAAAAATTCCCTTCTTGTAAACAAAGGCTGAAATATGGATTAGCCTAGCTGTTGATCCATATTCAGAAAGACGTACCTTTTTTACGCTAACATTGCGAATGAGTCCAACTGAGTCTATATACTGAGCTTATATAGCAAAAATTAGGGGCCACCGAGAGTAAACGTGATATGCGCACGATTTACTCATCTACTGCCCATTTTTGACGTATGATACTTGGCAAGAATATTTGGAAGTACTTTTACAACTAGATTTGCTCACGTCGGTGAGATTTCCACTCATGGTATATACCACACCTGATGAGGGGCGTTTATGGACGGCTTAATGCAGAATAATTGCTTTATAGAGAAGATATGCGGAAAAATACTCTGAGGCTCATTCGCATGGACTTCACGTTCAAAGTTAAAATGTCAGACAATCCTGACTGCAGTTAATTTTGCTGAAAACGCGAAACTGTTAATAAAGCAAAATTAATTCACAGCTCCGTTCACTTGTCCGATTACTCCATCAGAGGGCAAATATCAGACGAAGGGAGAGTGGGAGGTCGGCGGTAGTAATAAAAAATTCTAATCCTATGCTAAAAAAATTTTGGCTAAAAATAGTTCTCTAATGTAGATATCTTGCTGAGGCCTCCATATCAGGTGGTAGGGTGATCAGTCCTAACCTGAAGCTTGGGAGTGCAGTCTACATGAGTATTTTAAGTATTTATTATAAAGAATGTAAATGTGTAAGCAAAAGGGGAAGGGGACGGTGAGCCTGCGCCACCTGCTGAGGCTACGGCGAGCGACCAGACTGAGGCTTCACTGTCTCCACCCCTGGCTAGCATCTGTGGCATCGCTAGCAGGGTTACGACCTAATAGTAAAACGGCTGCTCTCCAGCCCATTTTGAATGTATTTGCATAATCAGATGCCGTTTTCCAAGAGTCCAGTTGCTGAAAGCTCCAAATCTCAAAAAGAAAACTCCGAATTTGTACGTATGCGTCCTCCCACAAACACCGCACATAGAAGTGGAAAGATGAAAAAGGGCAAGAAAAAACGCCAGCGTGAAAGAAACATGTGCCTCTCATGAAGAACACCGACAGACGAAATTTGTACCATACGAATCTGAGATTCCAGATAGTGCCGATCCTCAGACTTTTTTTAAAGAGTGCATGCTTCGCTCACAATTCTATCACCAGTTTATGGTTTTCGTAAAGAAGGCAATCAAATCAGATAATCACGAATCATCTCCAAATAATTCTATTTAGTAGCCTCAAGAAACGCAAGGAGCGGTAGCAATTTGACCATGGCTTGTGCAGAAAATTTAACAGGTGGTTAGTTAAAATATAACCATCTGGAGAAAAATGCTTATATCAGCGATTTTAGTCGGCATTTCAATACCTCAATCAGTCAGCAGGTGTACAGATGCTGGATATAGGATATGAACGGCTTTAACCGAAAAGTGTTAATAAATGTTTCAATTTCCGAAGTTCCTTTTGCTTAACGCGAAGGTTACCAGCGTCTGGTTGGCTCAATAGAGGCGGCGGCAAAGCCGTCAGTCGTACACGTCGCGGTCTCATTTCCTGGTTACAGGGCTGGGGGAATCGCAGACAGCAGCGAGACCGCAGAGACGCAGAGATGCAAGCTGCGGTCATCAAAAAGTCCTCCGGAGGACTTTTTGGCTGCCGCTGCCGATTGTGGGGAGATTGTAGCCAGCAAAGCGCCAGGAAAATGGCCGGACGTGAAACCGGGGTGCAGGTTGGCGCGCTTCCTGTTTGCCTCGCCCCAAAGCACAAGTCGGGAGCTAGCCCACTCCCCAAGTTTGTGTCAAGCTTTCCTGCTGGCGATATTCTTTATCTTTGTCTGGCCAAACTCGATTGGGTGCGGCAGGTCATAGATCAACTATAGCGCATCATCGCCTCCACAAAGCATCTCCTCGAAAAAATTTTGGTGGCATATGCCTTTTTTCTATAAAAATGCTCATTGTTTTTCTTCGTAAAAGTTCGGACGAAAGAACTTTTGAAGAATAAAAATAAGCTCAACTGGCGACTTGCCTATCGCTGCATCTTTTCTTTCCCACTTTTCCTTGTAGCAGCGAAATCAAGGTCATGCTCATAACAGTTTATGGCGCAGTGGTTGGGATGTCTGCGCGTTATAGAACTTGCGATAGGTTCGGGTTCTCCCAGTAAGCAGCTGGATGTTGCAGATGAATTCTCTTGCTTGCATCTTGGTCAGGGTCAAGCGTACCGATGCGACCTACGTCCCTCCAAGGCGACCCTTTCCGCTTCGGAGCGGAGATTTTCGACCCACCTCCACTGTAAATGAAATAAGCCGATGAAACTGAGAAATACAGAAAGGTTAAAGATCAGGAATGCGGAAAATGCTGCCCAAGCTGGCTAGGCTACTGCGCCCCCAATGCGCGCGCGCGTATCTGTCGCGGTCTGCTGAAAAATTGGAAAAAGTAGGGTGTACAAAAAGTATACTAACTTACTCAAAGCGGAATAGAAATAAGGGAATTTCTAAGAGTGGATGAAAGAAGGAGATTTGCGCTATCGTAAGGATTAAGCAACTCCTTAAAATATCCTTAAAGAGATGGAATATGACATGCTCAAACATAGCTGTTTTTTTTATTTTGAGAAAAAGTAGAGGTAAGAAAATCAAGCGCAGTTCTTCACAGCCGAGAGATTTCAGGAAACCTTAGGAAACTAGAAGACTTCGTCTGTGGGAGCTTAGAGTAGTGTGCCAATCCGGCTTTTTTTCTACTAATTAAGTTGAAGCGACTGAAGGTCTTTTTTGATACGACTCTTGGCTTAGGCCGCATCTCAGTCTAGTTTTTCCATTTTCCAGGAGTTTGTGCGCTCCAAAGGCAAACGTTGTGCTAAGCTACGGTTCGAATTTCTTTACAATCGCACTACCTAGCCTCGATACGTTTGGAGGTTAGACGTTCGCTTCCCTTTTGCAACACTAACTTTGATGCGACTTTGCCCAGTAGTCGCATCAAAACTGACCTTAAGTCACATGAAGACTTTGTAAAGAACGGGGGTCGTACATTATCGGTTAAAAGTATTCGGACAACTGGTTTTTCGCACTGTGGTTTTTTGATGAATCTCTAGCTGGGCATAGCCAACTGTATTGATGCGTTAACGTGGGCTAATAGTATATGAAAGGATCCTCAGCAATACGTCAATCCCAGCACGTAACGCAAATAGGCGCAGTAGTAACCCTTATCCTTTATTTTCACTTTATATAAGACAAATTTCTTTCTACACGGACAAATTATCATCGAAAAAGAAAGAGATGCGCATGTGCTTCACATGCCCCTCAGAGCTACCCGGAAAATTAGCAGCTTCAACCACTGGCTAAGGATGAATTGGTGTGAGGACTAATAGACCCGCAAAAACAGTGCAGAAAGCCTTGCACAATTCTTGACAACAAGAAATGGATTTAGACTTTCAATAGTTTTTCTGTATCTGAGGTACACTAGAGAAGTACTTTTGGCGTTTTAGAATGCCAGATGTTTTCATTTTTATCTAATCAGAAGTGGTAATAAAAACCAACTATTCGAAAACTTTGTGGAGGCTTTGCATAGTTCGCCTAATTTTTCCTAAAATTCTGTCGCAGCCGGTGGCGGTCGCAGAAAATTTATTTCCC
>KN549264.1:108089-122125 GCA_000797555.1 Oesophagostomum dentatum | reverse complement strand
CGGGCGCGCGCCCGTTATAAAAGCGCCCGGTTCCAAGATCTCGGGGTTCCGCCGATCAACTACCTATGTATTACATATCATTCGAAAGGGCACGACGAGAGAATTCCAAAAGCAACCGTACTATTTTTCCAGCTCTTCACTGAAGCCAGTTATTAAGCCGAAGTTTTCGGGAATTTTGGGCCATTTTCCGAAGCCAGGAAGCTGTTTAGCGCAACATTCTATAACCATTTGAAAGAGTAAGCCTTGCTTATTACCAGCGGTACAGTACAATTTGCGCAGCTTCAACGCAGCTCGCGCAATTTCTTCCAAAACAAGACATAGTTTGAAATTCCTCCCCGATTGAGACGGTCATATCTCCTGCAGTTATTGACCATTTCGGAAAGTTTCACAAGCATTAGAAGGTACATTTTACGCAATTTCAAAAAAATGTAGCCGGTTTTGCAAAAGCCCTATCACTTCGCATAATAGAGCTCCTCCAGCATTGAAAAAACTGCGGTACTTTTACATGGCCGTCAGCTGACAGGTTACCAGATCTCCACGGTGTGGTTCAAGTGCCAAGGAGTTATATACCGCTCGAAAGAGGACGACAAAACGATTCGAAGAGCAACCGTACGTTTTTTCTAGCCCTTCAATGAAGCCTGTTATTAGGCCTTACACTTTGATTTTTTTTCTTCAAATTCAGACTGTCGTATTTCTGTAGATTTCTGTAGATTCCGGTAAGATTTGGCCTCTACTTTTCGATGATAGCAACTATTTCTCCTTCTGCGTTTTTCCTTCTTCGAAATCAGAGCGTGAATTTCGGAATTTTTAAGTTCAGGCTTCAGGCTCGAATTCTTACCATCTCCACAAAAATCAATTATCAGTCCATCTTGCATAGCATCTGGCAGTACTCCACTTTTAATTTCCAGGGGTTGTAATACTTTCCCAGAAATCAGGGATGGAATTTGCAATTTTTGAATTTCAGTTTTCAGGTTTGAACAGTCGTTCGCTTAATTTCTAGGTTATCTTCGAACATGCAGGCTTAACCTATTATAAAACATCTACCTTTTTGCAGTCCTGTTCATTATCTGTTTGAAACTTGAAACTCTTCCCCCCCTCTGGTTGACATCCCAGCCTTCACCAAAAGCTATTCAGGTAAGTTTGAGCAACTTTTACCAAAAAGGGGTGCTGCGCCCCCTATTCCATCTTTGGTTGGAGGTGGCGTTCAAATAGAGTTGGCGTTCAATTAGAGGTTTTACAATAACTACAGACCCGCCAGTCCCCGTCAATTGCCACCATTTTATAAGGTGAGTGCGGTGGCGCTTATGGTAATCTGCGCAGTTTAAACGGCTAAACTTAACTACGAAAGGGTAAATAGGTAGTTAATGGAACGATAATGAACGAGACCAGCAACATTCGATAGATTCTGGCGTTAATAGAGAAACCCTGAATTGAGAAGAGTTAAGTTTTTGTTTACTTGGAGTTATGATGTCGCAAATGCCACTTGATTTTCTATGAAAAGTATCAAAATGGACAATTTTTTGTATAGAAGAGCAAATTTCAGCTCGGATGCTTTTCTTTGTAAATATGCTACTGATATAGTTTATCTACAGAGCACACTGGCGGGAAATACTTCACTTTTGCTATTTTTCATAGAAAATTAAGTGACATTTGCGACGAAATGACTCCAGCTAAACAATACTTACGTCTCCTCACGTCAGATTTTTTCTAATACGACATGATCTATGGAATGGTACTGGTCCCGCCCGTTATCGTCTCACCAGCTATTTACCCTTTCCTTAAGTCTCAGTCTAGATCTAAGATTAAGCCTAGGCCTGATGGGTTCCTCAGCCTAAGCTTAGGCTCAGATCTAGGCTTAGCCTTAGGCTCAGCCACTTAAATTGTGGAGATTACGGTAAGACACCACACCGAACGGACTTAAATTATAACATTGTTAATGGCCTGTTCATTTATTTGGTCGTGCAAGATGCTGCACGTGCTGAAGAAGGTAGGGGAAAGAATGTAGGTATGAAATTAATTGGTAAGTAAAAAATCAAAAGTGAAGCTGGTATTGAGAGGTGCGATGAAAGAGACATCAAGAATGGTAGAAAATGAAAGTATGTCGCCAGAAACAGACTAAAACATGTGAACGAAAAGGTTTCAGAGGCTTACCAAATTGTCAAGCTCTTCGTCTTTCACAGTCTAGAAATGCGGAAAACAAGTTTTTAGGCGACTTTCGCTTCTAATACTTAATTGTTTCCACATGTAGTTGAATAAAACTAATCACCTGCTAATGCTAGTCTTATTTTTTATACCTACTGGTTAAATTCACTTTCACATCCTTCTTCTAAGCTTTTATACACTCGCACAGTCCTGCTAGAGCTGGCATTATACATTGGTATTCGAACGAATATTCGAATAATTCGAAATTTCATCTACTCGAATACTCGAATTATTCGAGAACCTGAAATATTCGGTTATTCGAATATTCAAATTATTCGAAAAGTCCGAAAATTCGATTATTCGAATCTTCGAATAATTCGAAAAGTCTAAAAATTCGAAAATTCGAAAATTCGAATTATTCGAAGATCTCAAAAATTCGATTACTGGAATATTGGGAATATTGGGCTTGAGCTGCAATTAGTGGGAGGAAATACATACTTGTAGCATCCGCGCAATAGAGTAGAAGGAGATTTTCACTTGTCATTATGTCACTAGGATTATTTCCTAGTGAATCTATGTATCGTATTTCCTTCCTACAGCATAGGATGGTAGCCATGACTTTTATAGAAGTTTATCTTCGAGTGAGTGATGGACCCGTTGGATTAAAAGAGGCGCAGCTGAGGCAGATCTTAACAGTAATAAAAATTTAAAGTTGATGGTCAAAAGCGATTAATGAAAACAACTCGTTTACAATTTTCCACGCTGGATTCAAAAATCTTCAACCAGTTAGCATCAGTCTTTCCTCTCCTCTCCATCTCTGAGTCCCACTTCCTACAGTAAACATCTTCACCGCTACCACAGTTTTCAGAAAGGTAACTAAATAGCCTTAAAGGCAGCATCCACGATAAAAACGCTCTTCTAGTTCTTCATGGATTCTGAAAAGAGAGCTCAAAAATGGGTTGAGGTGAAAAATCGCGGTTCAAAAGTCGTTCCTGGACACGAAATTCGCTGTGGAAAACTCGTCCGCAATTGGCGGACGAGCTTTCCACTTGGTAGCTTCTTTCGATGATGTCACAGTTTAGACGAGATTTTCGCGTTGCTTAACGTCGTAGCAGGGAAGGAGACAGCAACTAACAACAACATACCTGTTCGCCGTGTTTAACTTGTTAATAACTTGTATAGGTGTAAGTACCGTTCTCGTCCTGGCTCCGTTTGCCCACTTTGCCCACTCTGACGGGGGCAATTTTTTTCAGCGAGGATCACGTTTCGCGCATTTTTACTTTACCTGTGGCCTATTGCTCTAGTACCGTTAGCAGCATCTTTAATACTTCGAACTTCATCTTGTTCTTGCATAAGCCGCACTAGAGTTTTTAGAACAAGCGCTTCAGGAAGGCTAGGCAATGCATGGTTCGGGCCAGATCGTTTCGAAATACGGCCACTGTTCTCTGTTATGTCATAGCTTTTACAGCTTTTACTGGTAGGAGAATCCTGATAAGGTTTTTTTTCTGTAGTAACACCTTTTACAAGAAGTCGTCATGCAAATTTCGCTGACACGCTGTTTTTAAATATTCCAAGTTCTCCTTTCTTAAAACCTGGGCATTCGTAAACTCTGGTGTAGTTGTTTCTTATGCCGTACAGCTTTTGTAGAACACATTTATTTACGGCCTGACGTTTCGACGCAACGTCGTCTTCAGAAGTGGCGCAAGGTTTCTCAGTCTACTAAACTACACTAAACCTCTTTTTAAAGGCCATGCACGCGGAAAGCTTTGTCCGGCCATGAGTCCCGAGCATTTTTCTTATACAACAGGAAAAGACAGTTTATATTTCCGGAGTAAAAAAGCGAAGAACGGACCTGCTTGCGACTTAGGAAAAGGCACAACTAGCTAACCATAAACGGTGAAAACGGCAGTTTTTTGCTACTTTATGCAGAAAATGAAGTGTATATTGTCACAGCTAGCTCGCTGCTTACAGGCGCTCCACATATGAAGGATCTTGCTTGTTAAAACCTAGTCAACTCCGACTCCTCGCGAACAAATTTTGGCGCAGTGACAGCTTAATTTGAACGATACCGTTTCTTCGTTTTTCTTGTGGTATCAGTGCCAGCTACGTCCAAAATCACTAGCTGATTTTAAGGAAAACATAGCCGTGTGCTAACTTTAAGCTGTACACATAATCTATTACTTCATACTGATGCTCATTCCATTTTACCAAGTAGTCGTATAGGCTACAGGCTGGCACTGTTATGCTCTATAAGCCTGACAAGGGGAAGGCATCAGCCTAACCCGGCCGATCCGAGTGAAACTCTGGGACGTGAAAGCCCTTGTGGGCAGTTGAATACCGTGTAGCAAATTTTCTGCGGAGCGTGAGAGACCGAGAGAGACCGCGCACCTGCTTTAAGAAAGTCATGTTTAATGAAGTCTATCGAGCTTGCTATCGCAAATGCAAGTATACGCCAACGTACGCGAATTAGCGCAGAGCTGGTCGAGAATATGGGTCACCTCCTTGGCGGATTTCTATGCCGCTGACATTTTTTACGTCCACATATTACTGTCCAATAATCACACATTCACAAAAGGGACTATTGAACATGTGCAATTTAACGGTTTATTAGCCAATTAATAATTTTCAATATGTGGCTACTCACAGTGAAGACCAACTTCTTCGCTTTCGAATTCCGCAACGCCTGCTGACTCCTTCTCCGTTGCTTCATACAGCAATATTCGTCCTTTGCAGATCAGATCTTTTGCATAGTAGCTGGACTCCATGTGAGATACCGGAACGTATTGGCCCTGCTGTTCCATGGCTTAATGGGCCAAGGGCCTCTTCCAGATGATGAAGAGAGAGCGGTTAAAAAGGCCGACAGCTCAGCAGGCAGACATGGGAGAAAGTGAAAGAACATGTGCAAACATATTTTATGTTAATGGAAAGGATCAGTAAGGATCCACATTCATATTCATAAACTTCCAGTCATTTACAACGTATGTTTGGTCCTGCTCGCGTGCTCACCATTCTCTTGGAAAAGCTTGGCGAAGCTTACATCTCTATGTGTCACGAGAAGAAAGGAAGGTCTGTAGGAAGGTGCAATAAGTGTTTACTATGGACCTTTGACAGTAAATCTGAAGTGCTTTAATTTCTGAAAAAAATAAATGCGAATGCTGGTTCCGATTGTTCTTCATGCAAAAGTTGAAGTAGGAAGGGTCGGAAAGCCAAGCTGCAAAAGAATGGCAAGGACAGGATTCGAACCGCCGACCACCTGCTCACTACTCCGCACACTTGCCATTGCGCTACCCATCTCGTTTTCTACTGTCAAGAAAGGCAGTCCTGTAAAAATCTGGAGTATCTTTTTTTGTGTGCGCACAGCAAATCTATCGCATAGCCCTAAACTACGTCCTAGGGTAAAAGTTCACTTAGCCGGGTTTGATCTCGCTCGGCTGGATTAGGCATGCGCATTTCCTTCGTGAGAAACAGGTAACATTCCAATCTGGACAGTTTTGAAACTGCTTTGCTAAAGCGTTCCGAAAAATTATTCGAAAAAATTCAATTTTTTTAAATTCGAATATTCGAATAATTCGAAAAGTCGAAAAATTCGATTATTCGATTATTTGAATGTTCGATAAAATTAATTCGAATACCAATGTATAGCTGGCAACTAGGGGGAGCCTTGCGACCCTGTCATTAATTACTCGCGGACATTCAGGTTCCCCTGTGGACGCCCAGCACTCATTAGTTGTGCCCTACAGGGTTGGCGGCATAGTCTTTGGGAAGCCTCCTGGTACGCCACACCATTACCTTTACTATACTCTTGTTGTTCGGTCCTTGGAGCTAGTTAAACTAATCCACTGAGATACAGTGCCCCAAAAAAGTCTTCGCCATATCTGTAAAACACTGTAATCTTACAAAGAGTTGTCCGACCACTGTGAAATTTTTATATTTTATGGTCCCATGCCTCTGCTTTATACTACTAAGGTGGCCACCAATTTACCACTTTAGCTTTATAATATGGTCTTGGATGCAAAAGTAGTCAATTTCGAACCCTACAATTTCGCTAGAAATGACTACAAACGATGAAAATTTTTGTGATGGATTGCTGTTGGGCAGTAGACCACAAAGCAGTTCCAGGACACTTGGGAAAAATTCTGGCTGAATTATGGCAGTGACCAGAAAATAGCCACTTTTCACCGTCTTCAACTCCTCTTTCGCCCTATTTGTGCGCTTCTACCATGTTTGGTATCTGAAACCATGTGAAGAGGCGTATTAGATCTTAGACCCTCCAGGCCCTTTTTAATCGCATGTAAAAATTGTTGAAACTCTTTAGACGCGTTTGAACAGGAGTCACTACAATCCGAAGGGGGGGGAAGGGGGGGGGGAGGGGAGGGCGTGACCAAGGTAGCCGTTTGACTGATGAGAAGAAGAGACACAAAAGCTGGCCAAAATGTATGTAGGAACCTCGTCTTTCAAGTGCAATAAAATATAAAGCAAAGAACATATTCTGACCCGCTTTTTTGCCCCATCGTCCCCACCTGGTTAACGCCTGCCTTGGCCACGTCTCTTTTTTTAGACCGTGGTGGCGCCTGTTCAACCGTCCCTAAAGAGTTCCAAAAATTTCCTGCAGATGCTGTAAAGGGAATGGAGTCTTTAAAAGCAGCGTCCAGCTACATCAGTGCCCAAAATCTGCCAGTACCCAAGCCGCCTTTCCAGGGAGCCCCCGATCAGGCTCGATATCTGATCCTCTCGCTGCCATCCGCTGTCTCTCCGGCGCACATCGATATGACCTACCTCTCAGAGCCGTATAAAAGTGATAGAAAGCTTCATTTTATGAATAACTGAGACAAACTTGGACAGATTTTCATGCCTGAGGATGACGCAACATTAATTGAACTTAACAATAGCCTTAGTATACTTTTAGAGTAGATAAAGAAGCAGTTTCCCCCTTTGATCTACTGATAGAACACCTCGTTCATGCTGAAAGTTTCGCAGTCTTTTAAACAATCTTTAAGGAATTTCGTAGAAAAGAAATAGTACGATCGAACTAAGCTCGTTGAGCTCTATCGGATGAGATATGAATTGTAAGAAAAGAAGTTTTTTCGAAATTTTGCCTGGGCGCTGCCTTTAAGATCAAATACATCACTTCACATAGTTTCAGGAATTTTTGCCAACTGATCGCCGAATCATTAACACGTTGACCGCCGAGCCGTTTCTCGACAGTGTCACGTTTCTGACATGTCACTTTTGATCGATATAGATTTGAGTGCATACCCGGGTATGCACGATTTCTAGAAACGGGAGTTATATTGTTAAGTTTTTCATGAGCTTTTTTGCTGCTGCTCTGCTTGCGGCAGATTGTTGCCGCTATACTGAGGTTTCACAAACCGGCAACGACGCGGCACTTGCTCCAGACAGCAACAGGAACAGGAAGATTTACCAAAAGACGATGTGTTGGATGCTATGAGAAAATTTCTAAAACTTGTGGAGCAGACGTTGCCAGAAAGACGGCGAAGCAAGTTAAGACGGCATACAATAAATGCAAGAAGTACTTTTGTCTTGATTGTTTCCAAAAAGTCCACCTCAGATGCAAGTGATATGTAGTTGCATGTTTTCAGCACATAAATATTGAACAAGAAGGTTTTTTTCTGCGCCATCAAGAGTGAAAAGGTCTCATACTTGCTTGATTACACGTACCTAATAATATTGTTACTACATCTCGTTTCTGCTGAAAAATTATAAATTATAAATCGTGCATACCCGGGTATGCACGTTTTCGCGAAACGTGAGTTAGGCCGTGCATACCCCGGTATGCACGTGGCGGTCAACGTGTTAAGGACTGAACTCAGCAACGTTATTTCTGTTCAGAGTTGTGGAAAAATAGTGTTGTGTACAGCAGTCGCTGCGGGATTAGGAAAATTTCGAGGGATCTGCGGGATTTCAACACTGAGTCCGTCATAACAACTTTTATTAAAACGTTCTTATTCGTTTATAGATTACAGTCTGCCCTCACCTTCACTGCACTCAAGTGACTCCACGTCATCGCGGCTGTCAGCAGTATTTCAAGTTCCCCCTTCACAACGCTGGCCTCGCCCACACCCCACCCCTCGGCTGTGATTGGATAATTACGGATCTAGATTTTTGGCTTACCATCGATATTTTCTCAGTGACTTAGTATGGTTTCAGTACCTGACATTATGACTATTTGAATGGATGAAAAAACAAGAAAAGATGGAGGTTAAGCGCTTGTGTTCGTAGGTGATCCACCCTGCCTTTTAGTGCGCAAATCTTCCCACCTCATGTTTTGAAGTGTAAGGTGCTCGCAGCAATCAGTACTGAAGGAGAATTTAGGTCTGCAAGGTCAGACTGTACAGTAGCTTCCACTGTTGGTCAGATATGCTCTGATCGTACCATCTCTTCTTCTCAAACGAAAGTCATATCTTAACGAAATTCCACCGAAAATGCGAGCATTTTTAGATTTGAAGGAGGTGTTGTAGATGAGCCATAATATTACATTTTTCTGATATTGTCGAAGATTTGAAAAAAATTGTATTTGCTCATGTAGGCATCGTCATCCGCTTCTTTGTCAGTGCCAATCTTCTCGTATAAAATAAAATTACTAATTGAGCCGAACATTTTCTTGATTTTTCATCTGTTCAGGTAGTCGTGAGACCAGATATTGAAATCATACCAAATGACTGCAAAAATAAGAGTGGTAAGCTAAAAATCCAGATCCGTAACCATCCAATCACAGCCAGGGGGCGGGGCGTGGGCGGGGCCTACGTTATGAAGGGAGAACTTGAAATACTGCTGACAGCCGCGACGACGTGAAGTCACTTGAGTGTAGTCAAGATGAGCGCAGACTGTATTCTATAAACGAATAAGAACATTTGAATAAAAGTTCTTATGACGGGCTCAGTATTGAAGTCTCGCAGATCCCGCGAATCCCGCGGAATTTTCCTCATCCCGCAGCCATCACTGTATATAATTCAGTAACACATCCTACACGGTGTATTACTCATATTAAACAAGGTAGAAGCGCATAAATACGGCGGAAGAGGAGTATGGTTAAAAGTGGTCATTTACTGGTCAGTCCCATAATTCAGCCAGAATTTTTCGCAGGTGTCCTGGCATTGCATCTTGGAGCAATCCGACATAAAAATTTCGGTCTCTTGTGATTACTTCTAGCGAAATAATTACACCCAGAATCGTCTCCTAGAGGTAAAGTGGCAGGACTTATAGCGAGTGTAAAAATTTCACAGTGATCGAACAACTCTGCGCAAAGTTACAGTGTTTTACAAAAATCGCGGAGACTTTTTTGGGGGCACTGTATAAGAGAGGGGAAACTCAAAGAGCTAAAGAAGCGGCAAAGAATGAATAGGACTGATAACAACGAACACTTTCCAAAGGGACACTGTGATCGTATTCGTCATGGATAACAGCGGATTAAAAACGGGAACCAGGGCCCGGCTTGAGCTGGCTTTTTGAGGTTTCCGAAAATGAAGCCTCCATTGAAGCAACGAGAAATTACGAATCTCTCTTTGGAAAGAAAATCATGTAAAATCGGGTTTAAACTTATAAAAGAACACGAAATCTTGATGTTTTGGGAAATATTCGAAGGAACGTTCGCATCAGCATAGATATTTCACTTAGAACGCGGTTTTTTGAATATATAACAGTGGTATCTCAGGGTTTTCTTTGCTCTGGAATGCTCTACTGGCGTGTCAAATGTGTTCATGTCAAAGAACCTAGATCATTATAGAAGTCTATGAAAAGAACAAAGAAAACTGTAGTGAAAGAAGAAATTTATTGCTCGGAGCCAGCTGAGTTGGCTCCTCAGCTAGCTCAGAGCCAGCTAACACATATAAAGGTCACGCGATTGTTTCGCAAGCAAAGGTGGATCATAGAATTTTATCCACTTATTATGGGCATGCTTTCTCAACTTTTGCTCAAGTTTGAACAGATTTCATCACGTATTCGCTGCGGGAGAAGTTTTTGAAGTTTTTCGTTCTATCCAAATTTGAGATTCGCACGCTTTTTGTCGGAGCGCGCTTTCCTTCACGTTCTCAGAGGGAGAGAATTATTCGGAATCAAAATGACAATCGGTGTTCGGAGCTTGTAAAAGGCGCTATATTTCATTTATTTCGTTATACTATTCTTCGTTTTCTGGTTTCTCTGATTTAATATGGATAGGTAAATAATATTCTTGAGAGGCCATTTCTAGCGCCAAGGAAATTCGGGCTTTGCCCTGGATCATATACGAAGCTGCTTTTGAATCCTTTCCATTTTACGAAGCCTAGCTTGACCCGGAGCCAGCTCGTGCCGGGCCCTGGCAGGAGCCTCTGACCAACAACAGCCTTTTCCAGCCTTGAAGGTCAAGTTTCATACGTAGCTTCATGAACCTTGTGAATTTTGTATGAAGAAATTCTGTTGCTGTGTAGCTTATCGTCTCGATTCCCTTACTCTATAGCCTTAAAGGCACAGTCCCACCCCGTCTTGGTGGTCGAGATTTTCGCATATTCAGAACCAACGCAGTATGTTGAATTCAGCAATATACGTATCTATGATCGAAACAGTCAAAAACCCTGTTTCTCGAGCCTAGATCAAAATGTTTCCGTACGAGTTGTCCGGACACCACTGATCTCCCTTTTTAAGATTTAAGACATAGTACTCGCTTCGAAGCAATTTAGTAATGTGGCATCGTCTTAAAGAAATCATTCTCATACCAAATACTTCAATATGCTCTACCCGCAACACAGCTTCCACGAAATTTCCTGCTTTGATCTGAACATGGTGATCAATTTGAGGTGCCAAAGCTGCTTCGGGCTACGTGCAATTTGCGAGGTCACTCGACCGGGATTTGGAGGATGTGAGAAACATGTGAGAAACCACGCTCTCACCAATACTAAAAACGAATTTTCTACGCCTTGAAAAACGGGGTTTTCGGTAGCTTTTCACACTAATTTCTACAGCATAGTGATCAGCGGCTTCCAGCGGTTTTATCTAAGGCAGAATCTCAGAAGCGATTTTAGGTGAGACTGTGCCTTTCAGAGTAAAAGACTGCTGAAGCGCGAGTGTGAACCCCTGTGTTTGTTTTACCTTATAAATTCGTTTAAAGAAAAAATGTCCAAACTTTTAGAAGTAGCAGTAGTTTATACTTTCTATAGCTTTATTCGCTTAGCGAAGCAGAAATCAGTGCACAGCGTTGCTTCTCGAAACAATTAAAAATAAGCGAAGCTTTGAGATAAATTCAGTTTTATTTTGATTTCTCATCAGTAAAATTATTCTTTGCATTATTTTATCATCCGAGGGAAAATCGCGGCTGTACTATGCTCTCAGATTAGCCACTGACAAGGAGGGCTTCTGTTCACTGGACAAGCCTATACCAAGACTGATATTCACTTCTATTAGGCCGACGTTTCGGCCAAATCACCTTCGTCAGGGAATGGAAAGTAGAGAGCAGATGAGATTCATCCCCCTTAAAGAAAAATCCCGACGAGGACTAGAACGAAATAATTACCTGTAATCAAGATAACACAACTCACGTTCAGGGTTAGGCGTTGTTGCGACAGTCGCAACGTGGGGGGGGGGGTTGACGTGGGATGTCGCTCGAGGGGAGGGGGTCGCCGTTGAGCTGATGCAGAATCAAATGAGATAGCAGGAGATGTGGGGAGAGGACTCCGTGCAAATTTTAGCCCACAACGGCCTAACCTCTTCCAATTGAAACTCCTCTTCGTCCAGGATTTTTTTCGAAACCCTCAGGACGGCGGTACCCTAACGATAAGCCGCAGTAATTTCAGAAAAGGGAAGAGAGCGCCAACCTTCCGCACGCACTGAAGCTACGCGGTACGACCATGGAAAATTCCGAATTTTGGCTTACCAGGAAATGAAACTTGGCGTAAACTCGAACGGCACAAACGATGTATATAGTAAAAATCCCCGTGTCCTTTTTAGTAGAAATTCAAAAAATCTCCTCCCCTAACCTTGATGTGAAGTAGCCTCAAAATCGGCGCAGAGCACTTCTAACAAGCAGTTTTCGTGCTACTGGTAGGACCAAAACAATGGATCCATGCTTGTTAAAGGTATCTACTCCTGTAAAAGGATTTAAGAACGCCGTACTCGGCTTCTATCCATATTCTCAGAAGATTTCCTGCTCTTCCGCGCACAATAACATTAGAATACATCGTCATAACAACTACAGTTGTGGAAAATTCGAAGCGCTGTAACTCGTTCACATCAAGGTTAGGGGAGGAGATTTTTTTGGATTTCTGCTAAAAAGGACACGGGGATTTTTTACTATATACATCGTTTGTGCCGTTCGAGTTTACGCTAAGCATCATTCCCTGGTTAACGCAACATTTGTCCTTGCAGCGCGTAAACGCCCGTGGAGCGCACAAACTCTTGAGAAACTCTTGCAAAATGAGGGTTCACAAAAACATGCATAAGTCCTCGAAAAACGAAACAAACTTTGGAATTTTATACAGCTTTCCAAAGCAGAAGATTCCTTCTATAGAATCTTCTAAAGGAATTGCCAAAAGACTCAAATCCTGAGGAACTGTACAACAACAAACATTGGCAATTTTTGATTTTCATCAAAAGTATGGTTGAAAAAACGGTGATTATTCGCTTTGCACTGGAAGCTTTCAGGAGACACTGTACACAGTGCGAAACTAGAGGATTAGCCCTATTTCACTGCTCAAAAAGGATCGTAGTTCTTCCTTTTTAAGGGAAATAATCTGATGCGACTAAGATGCGACCAGCCAAGAGTCGCATCAAAACTGACCTTGCGTCGCATCAACTTAATTTGTGGAAAACGGAGTCGGACTTCCGTGCTGTTCCACGCAGACCGATTGGATGTTCTCAGGAGTCATCTACTCAATAACCTGCCGAATACGTGGGGATGAGTACGGAGATGCTGGAGAACTGCTCAGCGTTAGAATTAAAAAGCCCTTGGACGGTTCTGCGCAGTTCTGAAACTCTGAGTCCGCTCGGCGCACATAGAAGGCAAAACCATGATGACCTTGAATTGGAAGTCACCATATCTATTCTGGCACGACAGGATGAAGTACCTGCCCGCAAAACTCTGGGAGCGTTTCGGATAGTCGTGCTTAATCCGAAAATGAACAGGAAAGAAGAATGCGTCGCCATTACCGAAGAGCTCGAGATTTTTGCAAACCAGTACGGGTATTAATCTGGGAAGATCTTCACGATTTCTTTAAAATCCTGTAGTTTTGCGGAGTGATCCTGGCGTTGTGAAGTTTTGCTATGACATAGAGCCAAGCCTCAACTCTATGCTGCTTGCAACACCCCTATAAACTGGTCTTGGACGTAAAAGTAGTCAGTTTCGAATCCTACAATTCCGCCAGGAGTAATCGTAAGCCATCGAAAGTTTCTATGATGGATTGATGTTGGGCGATATACCTCAGAGCCCTACTAAATTGATTGGGAAAGATTGTGGATGAATTATGGAGGTGCGCAGAAAGTACCATCTTTTGACAATCTTCACCTCATCTTTCGTCTCACTTAGAAACTTTCATAATTATTAATAGGCACTCGCCTACCTTGGAGGGTGCTCTACTGAAATATGTATAAAACATTTCATTTTATTAATTCTGAACAGAAGTAACGTTGCTGAGCTGGGTCTTAAATATTTTGCCTGTCAGTCGGCAAAAATTTTTAGAGCCATGTGGAGAGGCGTCTCATATCTTAAGACTTCATCTTCTTTAAATCACATACAGAAAAAAATTTCTGCTGCTCTTTGGATACGCTTGAACAGGTGCCACCACCTACCAAAAGGTGGGCGTGGCCAAAGCAGCCGTTCAGCTTATGGAAACGATGAGGCACAGAAGTTCGCCGGAATATACATCTAAACCTCCTCTTTTTTAATGCACCAAGAATTATATATATATATA
>KN549264.1:16366-30732 GCA_000797555.1 Oesophagostomum dentatum | reverse complement strand
TTGTTCACGTCTTTTTCCCCTAGGAGGGACAAGCCCCTCCCCGTCCCGCAGCTCCCGGAAATTTTCTTACTTGACCACTAGTCGTGTCTCTTCATATGAGTGTATATTTAGGAACTCAATGCCATATACGCATGGATGGCGAGTTACCCTCTGTCTCACTTCGTGATAGGATGTCGTCTAGGACGGCAGTCAACGCGAGGCAGTCGGCACAGCAGTCGCGGCGCTTTAAACTCTGGTCGGGACCCAATACGCCAGCAATCCGCGGGCTTCTATCGGTCGACCAGTCTGGGTCCCGACCAGATTTGCCCGCGCTGCGACTGCCTCGCTGACTGCCCCGCGCCGATTACCGTCCTACACGACATCTTTTCTCGAAGTGAGACAGAGGGTACTTGCTATGCCAGTTCAGAAGTACTCTATCTGCATAAAAGAAACTTGAAAAGAAACCCTATATATGTATACACTCTTATTCTTATTAGATATCTAATATATTATATCTAATAAAAGTTTAAACATAGGGGTTCCTACTGTGTTGGTTACTCGTTCGATCAAAGACCCTGCACCAGTTCCCGTCCATGTCAAAATCCAGTGGATGGACAGTGGAGTACCTGGAGTGAGTGGAGTGAATGCAGCCACTCTTGCACAAACGCTTATCGGAGTCGAACCAGGTTTAAATCAGACTTTTCGTTTTCTATAGTAGAATTTTGGATTTTGTCCTTCACAGCAATTTTACCGACCTTTTTCTTAGGTTCTGTTCGAATCCACGCCCGTCTCAAGGAGGGAGGACCTGCACTGGAAGCGATTTCGAGTTGCAACACTGCGTCGATCAGGGATGCAATAATTGTAATACATCTAGCTCATTTTATGATAGAAGCGCGGGGCGAAATCCATTTTTGGTGCATCTAAACGTCTCTTCGCTAAAATGGTTCGCTGCAGATGTTTCCCATCTGCTCTCAGCAAGAAGTTGTAAGCTGAATTAGACTAACTAGAACTGTGCTTAGTTCGACTACCTTCTCACTGCGATAGGCCTAGGGCATAGAATATGCAACACGACATACAACACGGTTCATGAAAGCCTTTTTGCCGTAAGCTGGTGTAGCTTTTGATAATAGCAGGGGACCAGTGATCCTTTGTGCAGCTTTCTTTGCACACACAGCCACTACAAGGTTCAATCAGGCCAGGTAAGAATATATCAGATTAGCAGCAAAACAGTAGTTGTGGGTATTTTCCAAAGTTAACTCGAATTGCGACGAAGTCGATTTAGTTTCTGATATCGCACTCTATAGAGTCTGCTCCATGAAACCGTTCTCTGCCACTATACCTTTGGTACAATCGCTGCTACGTTCATTTTATTGGGTTGGCACGAGTATTTTGTAAGATTTACCGATGAGCATTGGTTTCTTTATAACTTCCTTCAATATGCATATCAAATAACCACATAAACAGTACGTTTACTAAAATTCCTGCTCCTTCACAAATACATACAAATCAGTGGTATTGTGCACAGTTCGTCCACCTACACGTTTAAAATCAACACTCACGGAAAAATAATTTTTTCTCATTTTTCTATAATCGGAGTCTAGCTACCAGTTTCTGAACAACTGCAGAAGGAAACGAAACTTGATGTTTTTCGAGAAATTTGCGAAAGAACTGAAGATTCGGCCGGAACTCCGCCTTCTTGCTTGACCGACCTTGAAAGAAGCGTTCGATTTCATTTTATTTTTGAGTTCTCACAGCAGAATAATCACTATAGGTGTTCCCACAGTGCCAGCACAAAACCAACCACAGTCGTTTGCTTTACCTTCTGAAAAATCTATTTTTAACCAACTTTACGCAAGAGTTTGCAGGTCAAAGATTGGTCAAAATCGACCCGGTATAGATTACTATTAATGATTTTTTTTAAATTGCTCATTAAGGCTTATTTGTTTTTGAAGAAAACATGCAGTTTTTCTAGTATTTGAGCAAATTCGAGCCAAAAAGCTCAAAAACGAAGGTAGAATCGAATGTTTATTTCACGGTCGACCAAAAAAAGAGGCGGGTTCTTTAGTTTTTTCGCAAATTTCTCGAAAAACACCAAGTTTTGAGCTGTTCCCTTTTGCACTTGTCCAGAAACTGGTAGCTAGATTCCGGCTACAGAAAAATTAGAACTTATTTTTCCATGAGTGCTGCCTTTAACTCCGCCTATGGCCTGTAGTAAAGTTCACTCAGCTAGGATGATGTTAAATGAGTGCTCCACTGAAACCCAACTACTTCACCTGAATTAAACTGGCACTGGCCATTATAAAATATCAAGCTCTGCTGACACATGGCTGCCGTTATTCAGCAAAAACTCAGCTTTACTTCTTCAAAAAAGAAACAGCCTACGTTTTTACGCGAAATAACGCACATGTGAGGAGACGCAGATGAAGATCGGCTGAGATTTTCTAAGATGCTCGCGAGTAACTTAAAAAAAAGTCTCACTTGGCGCAAAATGGTGACAGATATGTGTAACAAGAAGAAATTATGGCGGATTGGCGCGGATTCATCACACTAGCGCGTGAAAACTGCACGAAATGTTATTATAGTGCGAAAGAAAAGGGAAGTCATGTTCATTATATTGTTTAAAAAAATTTCCCGTCATGAGGAGGTGAGAGAATTAACTTCAGCTAAGAAGAAGGTCCACGAAATATTGGAAGTTGTTATCCACTGATGATCTACTGGTCAGCCGCACCCGCCGTTTTGATCTAGAAAAAGTCGAATGTTCCTTTATCTTAAATCACGGATTTCTTCATGGAAATTACTGCTGCGTTGGAGCAGATTTTTATTTTTCTATCCTATGCAGTTAGGGAACTGCTTGGATAATTTTCCAGAGTTTTTGAATAACTTCTATAATGGGGTCAGCTGAATATCCTTGGAAACTGGTGGGCCTTGCCAAAGTTCTGCTGACAATTTCTTCGTTGGATCTCGGCTGAGTAAACTTTACTACTGCCCTATGTCCTAAATTTTCAACAATTTAGCAAAATCAGTAAAATCGTGACCACGACGCAGTTCACAATTTTTAAGAAAACTTAATTTTAAAACAATTGTCGTTAACACATCCATTTTCAGTCGCCATACGGGGACGTGGATTCGATCGAGTTAAAATTTCGCAGAGTCCAATAGCTGTCAGTTAAGCCTTACTTCGTAGTCAGATTACGGAGGTGCCTATACCGGATAGATACGCAGTTTGTTGATTCGCTTTGATAGGGCGAAGTTTCATGGCAACTTTTTTGAATGAGGATCACCCCAGCTGTCTCTGTCTCTATTTTCTGACAGTTTTCTGAAAGGAGAAGATTCGAGGTGTGATAAAGTGGGCACCATAAAGGACTTGACTGTAAGTGTTGTTTTTCTAGGTTGTACTCTTTGCCGAGAAAGAGTCCTGCAGGAGAGAATTCGTCAACGTACCGCTTTCAATCTCACCTCATAACATCTTGCTCTTTTGCGTTAGAGCAGTTAAAAAAACCTAATAAAGTGGATACAGGCTGCTTGAATCATAGGTGCGATACCCGAAGAAAAAGCTTCGACTCCCTTCACTTTGGTCTGAATCTGAGTCGTACATCCTTCACTTCGAAGCAAAGAAATAAACTAAAGCGGAGGATGAAACTGGAGGAAGAGGGGAGAACCAAAAGCTGAAGTAAAGAATCCAGGAATGAAGGGAAAGTGCAAAAAATGATGGAATATGCAAAGAAAGAAATAGGACTTAAAGCGGATATGGGTGCATCGTGAGTACGTGCGTCCCGATAGAGGATCCCCGCACAGAAAACCTCTGCCTTTCGCTGCAGCGGAGGGCTCAGCGATGTGATGAGTCATCGTCGAAACGTTGTGAAATCAGGGGAAATTATTAAAAACATGGATTTAGGTAGCCGAGCGACCTTTGCGAGGGTGTCGTGGAGATTCAGGATAAGAAGTACTTTCGATCCATATAAAATTTGAAACTTAATTTTTTTTGTTGAACTGTGGGAGGGTATTACAGCCAACTCAGTTCAACGGCTGCATCGCTTGCACCGAAGGTAGCCCCGTTAACCACTGTGATGCAGCCGATGAACTGGCTTAGCTACAATACCCTTCCCTGGCTCAGCGTGGAGTAAAAAATCGCATATTACATATATATTAATCGAAAGCTGTTAAAATTGCGAGTTTCCCTGATATCCTCGCAAAAATCCTTGCTGAGCTCGGAAGCAGTTTTAATTGATTTTTCAGAAATTCCTTTTCCATAAGCGATGAGTCATCACCTCGCTGCCCTCGTTTCTGTCTTGGTGCGCGCAAATACATGAAGAATTTATACGATTTTCATATGTATATGGGTTGTTTGGTACTATTGCAGGTAATAGCGATCACTTTCGGGTCTTTTAGTAAGATAACTCGAATCTCTTCCACGCAGGTTATGTTGGATGGTTGGAATTAATATTTTATCGTTTTTATTTTAAATATGTTCTTAGTAGATATATTGTTCTCCCTCTCCGCTTCCCCCTCATCGACACCCTCCACTTTTGGTGTTGTGAGACCCCTCAGAGACCCTTCACTTTTCGACCCCTATCGCACCTATGGCTTGAGTCATTTCAGCTGATTAGCGGGTTTTTCAACAAAAAGGTACTCGTACACTATTGCGGCATCAACTGACATAAAATTTCTGATTTACCATATTCTTCACTACTCCTATATGAAGTTCGATGCTTCTCCGTAAGCCTTTTTTAGGTGAACATTTACGAGATTCTTTGCCAACGAAGTTATTAGTGAAGCTTTTTATTGGCCTTACCTTTCGGCAAAGTTCGCCGTCTTCAGAGGCCCTGGAAGTGGTCGAGATTTGGATTCGCAATTTGTTTCATAAAATGCCGCGTTAATCTGGAACTAGTTTCGATATTTTTCGATATTTCGATATGCAAAAAACAAGCAACGCCTTGGTGAACTAACCCGAGACTCCACTAAGTTAGCGACATGATGGACGACACCGTTATGACTGTCACTATAGACCAGCGGATGTTACTGTGCAGTTCATTTTTAGAAGTAAACAGAACTGCTGATACGCGACAGTTCGAGCTCACGGAGTGGTACGAATGGTAAGAAGTCATTCGTAATCGATAAACACTCGTTTCGATTGTTCATATGAAGATTTCTTGTTGCAATCCAAAACGCCTCCAACGCCTTCCTCGTTGAGATTTCGGGTTCGATCGCCAAAATTCTACATCTTACTTCCTAGTCCTCGCCCTTGTGATTTTCATGCGTTAACGCATCTCCCTGTCTCCCCAGTATGCGTATATCACTCCTGATTTTGAAGTCTCCAGGTTTGCCCTGCGGACAAACTGCGCAATGGTCGGTTGTGCACTGCTGATCGTAAAGTCTGTTTCGAACAAGTTGACGTTTGATGTTATCATTAGGGATGTTGACTAGTATAACATCATTTTGCAACTGTGCCCTTATAATAGTACTCTGTCGTATTGCAGCGCCAAGACTATCACAGATAAATGGGACACAAAGAGGGAGTCTATTAAGAGAGACATTTCGATCTCTGTATCTAGTGGTTGTTATATTTCGCCTTGTATAACCATTCAAGCTAGCTATACTTGAGGTAAGTCTACGCGACTCCTCTTTTCCTTTGATATCAGCGCATATCCCAGTGGCAGTTTTGAACATGTTGCGAACAACAGCACGTTTAACTGCTGTAGGATGCGCTGATCG
Organism: Oesophagostomum dentatum; assembly: GCA_000797555.1. NCBI lineage: Eukaryota > Metazoa > Nematoda > Chromadorea > Rhabditida > Strongylidae > Oesophagostomum > Oesophagostomum dentatum. Next base: position 25,041 of record KN549264.1, on the reverse strand, counting down.
TGCGTTTATCAAAATGTTCTTTGCGCTTTCTTTGCGGTACCATTTTACTTGAGCCATATCATTTTCGAGCTTGATTTGGGCGTTCAGATAAGGAAGCCAACGGTTGACTTCTTTATCTGGCAAATCACAACGGCAAGGGCTACGAAGTAACATGTAGAATTTTGGCAATCGAACCCGAAATCTCAGCGAAAAAGGCGTTGGAGGCGTTTCGGATTTCAACAGGAAATCCTTCTATGAACAATCGAAAGGAATGTTCATCGACTACGAATGACTTCTTACCATTCGTTCCACTTTGTAAGCTCTAACTGTCACGTATCCAGCAGTCCTGTTTACTTCTAAAAATGGACTGCACAGTAACATCCACTCGTCCATAGTGGCAGTCTTAGCGATGTCGTCCATCTTGCTGTTAACTCGGGTTAGTTCACCAACACGTCCCTTGTTCCTTGCTGCAAATTTGGGGGAATATCGAAACTAGTCTCAGATTGACGCGGCATTTGATGAAACAAATGGCGTATCCAAATCTCGAGCACTTTCAAGGCCTTGAAGACGGCGAACTTTGCCGAAACGTAAGGCCAATAAAAAGCTTCACCAGTAACCTCGTTGGCAAAGAATCTCGTAAATGTTCACTTATAAATGCCGAAGTTTAAAGAAAGAGAAGCATGGAGACTCTCCGTAAGCCGAAATTTTCTAAAAGTGTTTCGCTCACTCGACTTAGCTTCTTGCTTTCTCTGTCGATTTTGTCTTCTCATATTTTGTTTGTTTTCCTCCGCAAAGTAGGTGTTTGTGTTCCAGACCTATTTCGCATGCTTTCTTCTTCTCTTATCTTTTACTTCTCTCCTCTCCTCCTTCTGTGATTTCTTTTCTTCTCCTGCCCTCACTTCACTCAAAATTTCGTTACGCCGCCTTTTTCTGCTTCATACAATTTCTTTCTGAATATCCTGCATCTTTCCCTCTTCATTACAAATCATCCTCTCTCCTGTCTGCTGTCTTTCCTTTCCATTTTGTCCCCTTTCCGCTAATTTTGATCCGCGTCATCATCACTCTGTCTTCTTTTCTTCATCTACCTTCTCAGTCTCTCTTCTTGCTCCCATCTCTCATTTTCTTTTGCCTCCTTCTCTTCCTTCCTTAGCCTTCCCTTGATATCTCTTCCCGGCTTTTGTCTTATTCCACCAGTCAAATTACACTGCCTAACCCACTAGTTCATGATCAGCCTCATCCTACATACCAAAAACAAATAAACCTTGGTCACACTGCAGATGGTGTGATTAGTCTTCAAATTCCGTTTAAATTCTCTATGTGGGTAAGACTTATGATGCACACACTTCTAAAGTACACATACTGCACTACCACTTGCAAAGCAGAATAAGACGTCATCTTTCACTATTTAGATCTTCTATTCTAATGTCTCCTTCCTGCTAAATCTTCTATGGGGAATTTAGCGGAGTTTTATGTTTTGATGTACCAAAAATGGAACAGTGCCTTGGAATCCTAAGTTGTTGCATGGTTTATACTTTAGCGAGAACGCCTGTTCTCTAACGGCGTTGGGCTTGCAATTCATGCAGCTGCACTGTGGTTGTTTCCGATTCTGTCCGAATTGCTGGGGTGTTTGCCTGAGTTTGTGCACTTGCAGCAACCGACGGAGCCTGGGGGAGCTGGTCACCGTGGAGCGAGTGCCCCGGCGGGTGCGGCTTCACTCTCCAGTCCCGTAACCGAGCATGCGACAGTCCTTCTCCTACCCGCGGGGGCAAGATATGTCGAGGTTTAGCTTACCAGACCACTGTCTGCGCCTCCGACTCTTGCAACGGTTTGCACTTCTCGTTTATTTTTTTGTTCTTTTAGTTATCACGGTCGCATGGTTTGCTGACCACGTGTGCAAAACGCTGCTTGATTTGTGAGAATTACCTTGAAAGAGGCGTACGTTACAGAGATTCAATTGCAACCATGCGTTTACATTTTGTACGGAATTAAGTTTACGAAGTTTACGAATACTAAGCTGTGTTTATATATTTATTTATGCACGTTTTATATTTTTATATTATGTTTTATATTTTTATATTATAGTTTGCGAAGATTTCGCTGGCAACAGTTCTAACGGTATAGGCTCGCTGACGTTGGCTCGAAAATACCAAAGTACCTATGCATGAATTCTGCCTAGTTCTGTCTATTCAGTCGATCACTGAGGCTCACTGGCCGCAAATACTCTAGATGCGCAATTCGGAGGTCAGAATAGTGGCTTTTTGTAGAACTATGCTCCGATCAAGCAGTACTAATTGTTTTCACCCCTCCATATATTCCCGGTTTCGGTAACAAGCGCATCTGTCGAAATATTTTTTATGCACTAAGGTGTGCAAGCCACATTACACAGAATCAAAAAGAAACGTATACACGACGCAAATATAGATTAACTTTCAGAAAGCTAAGGAAACATCGTAAAGTAAACAAGAGGCAACATGGATTTCACACAATATGAGCCAGAAAGAAAAGGGCGAGCTGATTTATCCTATTTCTATACAATGTTGTGTTTGTTGTTAATGGCTTAAAAACACAACGGGATCCCTGAAGTTTTCGTAGCATTAAGCAAATAAATTTAGTGGGAATGAACCTTACAATGATGAGATGCAGGTCACATAAATTGTCGGAAAGCCTTCAGAATCAGCAATTACAGTATACTTACAGTACCCAGCTAGATGATTTTCTTTACCTAAGAATCGCAGGAGCTATGTCGAAAGCTCGGAAAGGGGGTATACTGGTTATTCCACGCTCAGACGCATACTGTGTGAAGATTCCTAAGCTAGGCGACTTTGTGTGCAGAGTGCATGCATAATGCGCGTGTTCTAGAGCCAGTTTCTTGTATGTGGAAATTAAATTCTGTCGGTGGGGACGCCCAAGAACTTTCATTCAGCATCCACTTTCAAGGCTGATTTCGCTGCCGTAAATGGTCCTGAAGGTAAGTATCTCAATGAAAAATGACAACTTTTAGCTTAACTTGCTTTAATACCCATCTATCAGCCCAAGAAAGCATGTGATTAACCGAATTTTGGAAGAGAATTTGCCCTTCTTCCTCCCGGAAGAGTTGTTTGCAATGATTTTGACATCGTCCCCGTATGTATACCGCTACCTTTACTCTAGTAGGGTCTATGCTGAGCAAATCTGGAAGATCCATCGCATAGATAATGAAAAGAATAGGCGCAAGCACGACTCCTTGTGGAACTCCAGAAAGAGAGTGTTTAAAAGTATGGATTCGTCTTGAAAGTTAGTGCAAAAATTACGGCTAGCTAAGGAAGATTTGAACCGCAGATGCTGTCCTCTAATTCCTGTGCATTCCAATCATGGCCTGGCATTAAGCGTTCTCGGAGCTTTCCCGAAAACGAAGCCCCTTTTGAAAATGAGAAGACTTACGAAGCTGACCTGGAAAAGAAGAAGCTAATTTTACCATAGATTATCTGTTTTCCACTCACTTTCTCTTTTTTCGATGTCGATCTCTAGATCGTCCCTCATCGAAAATGAGCGAAAATGCGAAGAAAAGTGTAACAAAACAAAAGATGAAACTGAACTGACAAAAGATGAATAAGATGACGATAGCGGAAGTGACGGTTAAAAACAGAAAAAAGGCACGTCTACGGTAGTCATACGTGAGATTGAAGGACGCGGCTTCGCATTTTGCGCGGGGATGATATTTTTAATGGAAAATTTCCATTTTTTGATGGATTTCTCAAGCAAGTGGAAAACCTGAGAAGTGCAATTTTGATGGTGGATAGCGACCACGGCCACATACAATTATGCTAAGAGACTCTAAAAAATTTGAGAAAGAAACAGGATATTTGCCCGTGAACATCTGTGAACACCTCAGGTGTTCCCCCAGGTTTTCCTGCGAGCACCTAACCAGATAAAGGCATAAAATTTTCTGTATGGGCATATTTAAAGGCGACTTTTCGTACGATTATTCAAAACAAGGGTACGCATCTATGGCTCTGTTTTGGTCCCGCATCTTTCAGTTTTCGCTTAAAAAATATATTTATGAGGAAAATGGGAGTGACCAGTGCATGTTCGACGCGTACGTTCCTGCCAACGCAAGTTTCGTTGATTGTAGACTTTAGTTTCAACGTATTGACTCTTGATATGAAGTTTTGAGGACTCTTCTATGGTTTTCCTATATCTTTAGTAAATTTTTGGCTTGAGATCAACTTCTGGTGTTTCCACTATAGTATTCCTTTAAAAACCATTTCTGGTGTTTCCTGTTAAATTTCCGCGTTTCAAAATTTTGTCATCATTTATTCCTGATACGAAATCCCGTTTGAAATTTTAGACCTTTACGAAGCCTAGCTTCCCCGGGGACACCTACGCCGGGCCCTGATTCCAATTTTGGAAAAAAAAAAACCTATTGTGACTAACAGAGTAAAATGTTTTGCTTAACCGAAAATAATCAGTATCACTTATCTTTCCCGTACTAAATGTGGCTATCCAGTCAAAATGACAGTCAAGTAACTGTGAGTTTGTGGAACGATAACGGAGGAAGCCGTGAAGCTGAGAGAGGATGTTCGTAGCGTTGAAAAACCAATCTAAAAAGCTTCTGGTGATAAACTTCTCCGATGTTTTAGAAAAGCTGAAAGCATACTGATTGGTCTAGGATGATTCTAGTGATTTAGTGATTTTTTTAGGTGTAGGATTTACGACGATAGATTTTCATAAAGAAGGAACATCAGCGCCATCAAGAAAGTGTTGAAGAGGAGAATTAAAGGAGAAGATAGTTGCTCATCGAGCTCCTATAGAAAACTGCAGGAATGTTGTCAGGTTGAATTTGATGCTTTCAACGTTTTCAGTATCTTACAAACTGCAGGGGAGGAGGATATGTGGTGGAATTGAGTCCTGAGAGAAATATTACTTTGCATAAATGGGCAGGTCATAGAAGGAGAGCAAAAAATACTAGCAAAATGGCCAATGAGCGCTGAGGTTTGGTAGAAGCGTGCAAGAATTGTTCAGTGCAGTGGTACAATTGTTCGTATCCTTTTTAGACTCTGGTCGTACATTGAAATAATTGAATGAGTGAGATTTAGCTTTTATACTAACCAGCTTTTCTATTTTTGCATCGTTTAAGATGAGCGTTCAAGCTTTGGAAGATCACGCTATATCGCTCACCGTGAAATGGATCACTAGACTAGATGAAAAGCCTGCATTTTTGGTGATAGAAGTTCTTGAAGTGAACAGAATATTGCGTGACTTTACATACTTGAATGAAACGAATCGATCATTTAAACAGCGGAAAACATAAATGAATCGATCATACAGGTCATCAGTAGTAGTTAACTTAGCAAAAATTTGGTACCATTCAACGATTTCAAGTTCGTACTTGATATCAGGCTGATGCATAAATTGGTGTGGTTTTTAGAAGAAAATTTTTCCCGTCAAAGCCTCGACTATTGGAAGGTTGAAATACTCTCTTAAATAGCCCTTGTCTACTTCTATCTAATTTATTTTTGTCTCTCTGATGGTGGTTCGAGCTGCTGGTTTTCCTGGCAGCTCTGATGGGCATGTATTATAGAACACATGTGCACTTGTTACTTTTTCAGCGGCAATTTGTCCACAGAGAAAGAGACTTCCCTTATAAAGGGTGAAAATAAGGGTTAACGACTATAACTGCGCCTATTTGCATTACCTGTCGGGATTGACGTATGGCTGAGGATCCTTAGATAAAGTACTACTTTAAAACAGTATTTAAATTATCTATGCCTAACTGGAGATTCATCAAAAAATCAAAGTAAGAAAACCCGGTTGTCCAAATATTTCGACCGCGAGTGTACCCTTTGTTTTAAAATCGAGACCAGTTCTGAACTGCGCGCTCGATCAATTTGACGCTGGAGGAGATTCCGACCAACTAATTCTGATTCGATTAGGGCGAGGTGTGCTTTAGAATTTACAATCGATATAGCCCTAAACATAGATAACAATGAAATAAAACAGTAAAGCTCAACCGCTGACCAAAACTGGAGCAACATGAGTCGACTGCCCTCTGCTCGACTGTCAGTTTGACCGCATGCGCTGTTCAGAATCGGCTCTGTTTGTGAAACAGAGGGTATGTAGAGGGACTTCGATTTTGTACGTAATTTTTTTTCTACCACAGCTCAAGTCTCTATTATGCACACTCTACACCCTGTAGGGGTCTTTGACCACCTCATTGTCTGCTTGTCAATGACAACCAATAGCGCTCCCTTTATCTGCAAAATGGCTCTTGTTTCTGCAATTTTTTTGAATTCCGATATTGATTCTGTTAGGTTGATGTATAAATTCATGAGGTTCTCTAATAGAAAAAATTTCTCATCCAAAAGTCAGCAGGAAGTAACATGATATAAGTCATCTGATAGCTCTTGTCTTCCTCAACTAAACGGACCAGGAGTCCTTGCTTTCGATTATCTAGAAAAACTTTTACTACTCAAAGCAAAAAGTGTTAAGTTTAAAAGAACGTATATTTCTACTAGTCACTTCCAAGCAATCCAGCCTTACACTTACGTGTGAAAAGAGTCCCTCCGTAGCTTAAGAGTGCTAGTTATTCGAGCTTTTTGGCTACACATGTGGCGTGAAAACTCCACAAAATTGAGTATCACCGTATTTTACAAATTTCGCTATTTATTGGAATTTGGATCATTTCCAGGGGGACATGCCCCTATTTCTGAAAGCATGTACGTCAAAAAAAAATGTTGGGAACACTTAATTTTTCGCGTGCAGGCTGAAGGTTTTTAACCATCTTGTTCAAAAATCAGATAAAAGTGTTGGAGAAGCGTTTAAAGGGTGATAGCGTTACTTTTTTATAAGCCCTTGAAGAACAAGTACGGAAGATTCGTTTTTTTTTTCGACAGTGACCGACGGAATTATTTACTGATCCAGTTGTTGCGCTATTCCATCACTACAGCCGTGTGAGAAACAAAGCTTTTCCGATTTCGGAATAGTGTGAGTGGGATATAAAGCGGAGACCGAAGCAGCTCTGATTTTTACGCTTACATGGATTAATTTATGCAGACCTGTGTGGGCTGTGCACTAGCTTCCTTTTCTTAAGCTTCGTTTAGTGGATTAAGATTAAAAACCATTGGCCGTATGCATGACGTCCAGCACACGCGCAAAAACCACTACTTTTTGAATCTGTATATCTCTTCAATTAGTTGTTTATAATTCACGTAGTGGGAAGTAACTTTCTACTTGATCAAAAATAGTCTTTCCTTATCTTTTGCATTTCTTCTTTTTTTCGAGGATGCAGACCGATGGTTTAGGCGTTAACCTTTGAGTCATGGGAATAAGTAACGACAATTTCGGTTGACAGTTTCACATCCGCCTTCCATGTAATTAAGCAACACGCCATGCCTCTTCTCGGATGTTGGGCATGTCATCTAACTTTGAAAAGGGAAGCTCTCTAGGGTTTTTCCAGCGACATTTTGACCTCTCGCAAATCTTGCAGAATTTTGCAAAATCTTCACACGGCATTGTACATCAGCTGTCAGAATTTACTACACTACCCCAAGTTACAGAGTCAGTAGACGGTGAGTGGTCTGCCTGGAACGAGTGGTCAAGCTGTGTTGGTAACTGTGGATTAGGATCGAGAACGAGGTACGGAAATTCTCCTTATATGACTGGATAAGTCCATATGAACGGTAGGACCACTTCGCGTACTGGCTGCAGCGTGCTAAAATACATAGCTGACACTTGCATACCACGTATCAAGCAGTACAAGCACTAACATTATAAACTTTTTAATAAATAGTTAAGAGGAAGCAAATTCCTCGAGACCTTGCCTGAAAGGCAGCCCACGCTGGGAACGCCTTCTGAGCTCCTGATGGATGCAGATACGCTTTTTTCGCGAACTACATATGACTAGTGAGGTGGGCGAAGAAAATTCATATAACATCGGGTCAAACCCAGAAGAGGACGAAATCGTGATTCTTTGGGAAGCATTCAAAGGAATATTCGCGGAGGCATTGAAATTTATTTCATTTATTGACACGCAGCAAAGCGTGTAGCGGGTAAAACAGTAAACTAAAAAAAAAACCAATCGCAGTACAATGCAGACGGTAAAACAGTCTCTGAAGAACAAACAAAAAATATTTTAAAAAAATAAAATAAGATGTTTAAGAGAAATGAAAGAATAAACAAAAACAAGAATCAGAAATAGGAAGTAAAGGGAAACAGGAAACTACTTCAGAAATTTGTTGACTACCTTTTTGAACTTTTTCAAATTTGAGGGAATGTCGTAGGATTTGGCCAACGTCACGAATTGCGAACCAGCCCTGTTAGTGAAAAAATCAGCTTTAGCGGATACTGGAGGTGGAGGAATATAAAATTTGTTGGTAATGCCCCTAGTGTTGGATGTGTAAGCCGGAAAGAAAGTCTTGGGGTTTAATTTGATGTAACCACAGAGAATTTTAAAAACCATGAAAAGATCCTGCTTTTTCTTCTGAGATCTAAAGACTCGAGCCTAAAGTTTGCATTTCTTACAGTACTAATGGGCAAAGAACGATAATCAAAACCAATAATTCTCAACAAAAGTTTACGCGTAAAGCTGTTTTGAACTTTTTCAAGTATGTTAGCGGTTTTTACTCTAGAATTATTGAATATGACAGTACCATATTCTAAAATGGGGCGGACATACATTTTATAAGCTTTAAAGAGCACTTGAGGATCACTGGTAGTAA
>KN549263.1:247823-258703 GCA_000797555.1 Oesophagostomum dentatum | reverse complement strand
TGCGAAAATATGTTACGCGAAAAATGGGCTCCCGTGACGTAGATATGCCAGCATTATGAATGTGAAGGCCACATACATGCAAGGGGCTCGAATCTTGGTGACTGTAACTGCTGTGCACTACATATGCGTATCATAATACAAATTCTCTAAAAGATCTTCAACACACCGTGGCCAATAATTTGCGCAGCGATCTTTATCTTTTCTGCCTATCAGCATAAAAATGTAAGGAGCTTTTTCTTGCCATACCATTCGCCAGAAGTCACCTAAACGATCGTAAACGTAAGCGAAGCATATGGATATCCAGAGATCTTCGCCTGCTCTTACAGTATACTAACTATTCGCTTCCAACTCCGCAGAAGATCTTGTGCAATAGCAGAGCATTTCTACTATTGTCTCCTCAAATAGTCTGCGGACACACACACATTCGAGCGGACACGTTGGGACGCGTTGATGGCCGGGGATAAAGATGCCTGGCGGGCGATCGATTTTCGGCCCCGCCCATTTTGCGTGTTCGCAGAATATTTAAAAAGACAGTACATTCTATTACATGCATAGCGGTGTATATATCCACGAAGTCTAGTATTTTTAGTTCTAATCAGTCAGTGTGCTACCACAAGTACCTCTTACTGCTTACCTACTGTATTTTCCATCGGAGCTTGCGTCACAATAAACTTGTTGAATAGTGGTCCTCCATAAACATAATTAGCATGAATAAAGGTATCTTCGGTACCAGCTGGATAGTTAAGTACAACTCTAGAAGAGTCACGACACTTCACTCCTGAAACATCCAAGGTTCCTGTGGATTTCTACAACCAACAAAACTAGTTGTCTATCAGCTTCTTCTTAGAACACTAAATGTAGAACAATTTAGATTTACATAGTTTAGATTAGACTACCACTCACTCGGGTTCCTGCATTTGTCCAAGTTCTTGTCAAAAACTTCATGCGTAAACGGAAGATGATTTACTTGGTTATCCAATATTTCGAACCTTAATAGTATGAACGAATATACCGCGCACAGCTAAGTAAGTAATAGTCCTCTTTTCCACCTTCTCTCCATTCCTCCAGTAATACTGCACACAAATTTCTGCTTTTTACTTGGACCAAACATGCGTTTGCCGAGCTGTATATTATTGTAGTCTAAAAGAACGGTTTCTGAGTAGCAGCAGAGCTAGCAAAACAACTTTATATGATTACATTTTCCAGCTACTCGTATGCGATCACGATCAGCATATGTTTGTTCGTTGTACAGCGCAAGTCGCGTTTGTAGTGCGTGAGGGTCCAACTCGCTAGCAAGATATGACATGAGATCAAGATTCCTACAACATTCGCGTTCCATACAAATGGAGAGGGACTTTGAGTAAAACAAATTACTTCGTGACCAATGGATCGCTTTCTGTAATCCAGGTACTGGCTTCACTTGACATATCGAGACGAGAGCGGAGCACCTGCGCTCGTGCCTCTTGCAGTGTGACGCCTCGGTTATCCGTGAAAAAGCTGGGAGAAATGCCTACCTTAAAATATTTACTTACAAGTCTGCTTGGATAAAGTTACGGAATGAAACACTACGAACTTTCTCACAGATGTTTTTGAGAGGGATGACCCATCCCTGGCGATTATAAGGTTTCACAATTTTCTTCCCTTCATCTACGAGGAATACGTCCGTGTAGCAATTCTTCCACTTGTTGTCGTATCTATTTAGCAAAAAGTACAAGCATCCGTTACAAACTTAGTCAAACAACCAACTAACTGAGGCTCGTAGAGAAGATTTTGAACCAGCTCTGGATCACCCCTACACTGTGCAACAAGCTGTCGCATCCTAGCATCCGAAATCGCAACTAAAAAGAAAACAAGTTACTCTACAGTCTTTTTTCCTAATAAGGAACAAGCGATATTAAACCCACCTGGTCCTGGTTCTGCCATGTATGCAAGATCCTAAATTATGTGAAAGTATAACGGACCAAACATTTGCGAGATTTTACCACTAAATCATTTCTCAAGTACGAACACTTACTTCATCACCCCCGCAAAACCTTTGAGCAAAGCGAAATAATTCCTCAATTCTGGAAGTCCACTATGCGACTGTTAAATAAATTATACGAAAATTCTTTCACGGTTCGATCCCTCCCCCACTGTAACAATGTGAAATACTTGTTACCACTGCTGACTGTAGCTGGCACGTAACTGATGTTCCTTGTCACAATTTATTCCGCTGCGCATCTAAGCGTTTCGTATGCACAGAAAGCAGTCGTTCTCATCTACACTAACAAAAACTAGCATCTAGCTAAAATTCTGCTGCCTATTTCGAGCCATATTGCAAGCATGCTGTCATCAGTAACCTCAAAGGGATTTTCTTAACCACTACAAATGACAAAGGAGTGATCGTATTTTCTTCCGTATTATTCCTCTACAGAACATAGTTAAAAATCACAGTAACATCTGAAATTATTCATGCTGAAACCCCAATGACTTCTGTGAAGGCCAAGGTACAAGAAAATACTTACGTTGTTTGTATCTAAAATATGTGCTGCATGCAAGGAAAAGACACCCGGAGATCGATCATCGGGCTTCTAGAATAAGACGAAAAGTAAATGATTTTATCAATAACTTTATAATATCTGACGTTTAGTTCGTCACCTTAGCATTCATTTCACTGATTAGTTTCTCCTTGGTACAAAGAATTAGTTTCGGATGAACGTCTATAGCAGTGCGAGCAGCAAACAGCCTCATCCTCGTTTCCTAAGTAGGCAAAAAGTCAGCTCAGGAAATCGGCATAGAAAGGGTCTTATCCGATACCTTGAAGTGGCGCTGAGTATCATTCAGCAGCATGGTGTTCCTTGACTCATTGTAAAGTGACGAAATTAACTCTGAGAAGTTCTATAAAAGCAAAAGATGACCTCATAAAGACAAATGAAAACCCATTCTCTAACATGCCTTCTTATTCTTGCCTTGAGTGCCAGCTGGTACCCCTCTGGGAACTTCGACATCACTATCACGTGAAGGAGATCTATGCCTGTAAATTTGGAAACTTACTGCAGATGAATCCGAAAAGGTATTTTAATGGAAAGGCGAGCTGCTGCATTTCGAGCTTATGTGGACTTCGAATTTTAAGTTTGTTATGTGATACAGAATTTACAGCTTCAGAAATTCAGTGAGGGTGTTCTCACTTAAAAAAATAAGTCAGACTCCCCCACCCTAAGATATTCAGAGTGTAAGAAAAGTGTCAAGAAGTAAATGGTTAAGTAAATGTTAAAGTACAAAACATTTCGAAAAAAAATAAATAATTTTCGGTGAAATGTTCTTACTTACACAAAACAGAGAAGAACATCCAAGCTGTGTAACACGCTGATCTCACTATCTCAGTGGACGGATGCACGTGAAAATCGATCTATCTACGTAGAAGCTGTAGATGCTTAGAATATTCATTTGAATGGTAGATAAAAAAGTAACTTCAGATTTTGGTTATGTGCATGAAGTGAGTCCAAAATTTTCGCTATATATTCAAGCTTTCAAAACGTCATATACGTAGTTAAGTTGGCTGTCAAAAACTGCACAAATTTAAGCATTCTTAGGCGCACCGTGGATGATCCCACGATGTTGAACCCAGCTGTGCCGGAACCACACTTATACATGACACCGTTTACTGCAAAAATAATTGGCTTTCCCGCATCCGAAACACTCATGTTTGGATTTTATCGTATCCACGAACAATCAGTTTAACGAGGTTTTGAAACATTACAACACTTATGTTTTATACATTGTATGACAGAAAAGTAAGTAAGAAATTTCCGCTCCAAGGCGATAAGTTGTTAACAGTACTTCCTCATAACTCCCTCTTGTGCATTTAGGCACATCTGCACCTGTATTCGTAACCGTTTCCGGGAAGGTTTGAACACTCCCATTCTATAAGCGAACCCAGAAAAAAAAATGGTATACGTGAATGCAACGAAACAATTTTGTGCTTTCTGCGGTATTGTTAGCTTCGATTCTTCATGTTACAGCTTCCTTTCGATACTCTTCCAAAGAGACTGCTCCAGGAGGAATAAAGGGCAGTGTAGCTCTTCATGTTCCTTCGCGCCCATGCATGGCAAATGGAGATGAGACGTTCAAAATTTTCCAACAAAACCTCTAAAATGTAAATACTTTATATAAATATAAATATTTTTGAAGCAACAGCGACTGCTTAAAAATTTTTCAACTCCACTTGAGTGAATTAGCTACAAGCCACTGGTGCATTTATAGTACTTATTGAAAGTATTCGAGCGTCCCATTCCGACTGCTGCATTATCAGTTTACACCATCCCAGGACTGCCAATCAAACTGAAACTACTGCATTACATCGAGAAGCTCACTTAAAGGTAACCGGATACAAGTTCGGTTCGTGTTAGCTTTCAGAAAGCTTCATTAATGTTCTGTAATGACTATAAGCGGAAAGATCTAGATCACGCAACAATGTCTTTTTTATCACTGGTGGACAGCAGTCTTCCATAAAACTTCATCAGTATAGAAACAGAGTAAAATTTAACCTCACTGATCGGCGACAAATCTTCATTAAATTTTCCTAGTCCAGAATAGTTTTACAACATTAAAACTGTACTGCCCATCGAAAGTTATGAAAGAAAAATAAATACTGAAATATGACATTTCATTTTTCCTGTTGTTTTCGTGTTCATTCATGCCCTTCATGAGCAGCGTTTAGAGGTTGAGTATAAGCAAAACTTCCATACTGTTTGTGCTATGGCTCCTATGATGAAATAAATTTACCACCGCTTTAATACTTCGAAAAAAAAAGGAAAAAACTGGACTGAAAAAAGGAATTTTCGGGAGAAAGTCTATAGAACAACATTACCAAGGTTGGAAGTCTGCTCAAAAACAGCTTTCAAAGTAGGCTTACGCGCTACTAAATTCATTCAAGTTGAAAATTCTAGAAAAACCTTTAACTCAACAAGAAGCTAGGTTCGAGTACTTGTCATGCTACAATAGATCCACTGTCTTCATGCAGTGCAGTCGATGATTCACTTAAGGTTTTTTCTCTAGGCACGTCAAATACCCTCGGTTATATAACGTAATTTCTTTCCAGTACAGAGCACAACCTTCACCCACCAATTATTTGCATTCCTTTACCTAAATAACTAGCGAAATAGGTAAGAAGCACAGGACTAAGAACAGAGCGAATCCCTACAAATTCAATGCAATTTATTACGTATTTTTAAAAAACAGGCAAATGACAAGCCTTATGCAATAAGCTACATTTAGAAGAGAACTTCCCTGGGTGAAATTCAGAAGATTTCGCACGCAAAACCACATTTTACTTCAATACGGAGATTTTTACTTAACTGCAGTGCAAAAAAGCAAGAAAACACATGCACAACACCGTCATAATGTTGCAAGAACACGGTTTTCATCCTTCCCACACTCTTTTTGAAGTTCTACAAGGCCATTTCGGTTTTAAAAATCGATTGGTGGTAATCTCGTATACTAATCAGGCACCCGGCGCGCTGGAGAATGATCTTCCATCGATCGATTCGCCCTTTTCCCGGCCCCGCCGGCCGGCCTTCATTCGCGGCACTGGCAATGGAACAACACCATTCACCTCACACTATCCTCTTCTATATTCAGTTTTCTGCCTCGAAAAATACTCTGCTGTGCATAGATCTGGAGAACTTATTTCGACATCATCAAACGGAGACTGCAATCTGCTCTTGATTCACCTTTTCTTTTAAACGACAATAGAATAACAGACCGCTTTAGACCTAACTACTGACCCATTTCCCATCATGGTTTTATCTTGTCAATATTGCTCCGAAATCACTAAAAACACATAAAAACAAGGGTAGTTATGAGCATACAATAATGCTTATAACAATTTCCGCCGACTTAAAAAAAACTTCAGTAAATTACCAGAGCCTCCCTAATAAGGATAGATAACCATCAGATTTCTTAGTATTCCGATCGATAGTGTTGACAAAAATTATACCCATCTAGTGCTCAAGTGTCACCACCCAGAGTCACAGTGAATGACCTTCCATAAAGTGGCGGGAAAGCGTAGGTCAGAAAGAGAAAGACGACGCCTTGACCTTGAGTAGAGTTTATTGCCTTAGGCATAAGAGGCCTTCGCAGATACAGTCACATAGATGTCCTACATCCATTTACTGCATTTGCGCTGAAACCTTATTTTCCGTAACTTTTAACTGCTCTAATGATTTTGAAATTATCGCCACTTTAAATTTCTTGAAAGTAAATTCATTCATCTCAAGTAAACCTTACACGTAATGTACTCTTTAAACTGTTTCTAGTGCACTGGAATGCTTATTGACTGATTTCCTCTAACTAGAAAAGAATTTTCATCTGCAGTCTTGCAGCTATCGCCTCAGAAATGCCAAGAAGCTCTCACATTTAAAAAGGTGACATCACTCTCGCGTTTGAAAATCATATTTCCAGTACTGCGAAAATATAACAGTCTCGAACATCTGCATTATCTTGCCGTGGAATTCAGCCCTAATCATTTGACTCACTTCTGTTATAGATTGTACACAATAAAAAAAAGTCTCACATATACTAAGACAGTGTCTGTTGTGCTCATGATCTACTTCACATGTTCAGTACGTATTCCTGGGCAGCACTTGTTAACATCCGCAACTGAGCTCAGAAAGTTGAGAAATTTATCAGAGGAAAGAATGAATCAATCTGAACTACTGTAGTCTTTTCAGCAAAACATTTTCGAAATATGCACCATCCCAACACTAATTATCGAGAGTTTTTGACGTTCTCTAAACAGTAATACATAATACTTCAATATATTATCAGTAGCTCGGATTTTCAAAAAAGTGAGTTTCACCTTCGTTTGAGCTCTGCAGAAGGGGCTAACGTGCAAATTTCTAAGCATTACGTCATGAAAGTTTCGTAATTTTGCAAGACAACAGCTAGATATAGAAAAAAGGGATTGCGACTGGAGCGCACTTTTGCAAATCCTTAAAAAACAAAATTGCTGAGACACCTTCAGACGTCTTTTTGTTGTTGAAGTTCTGTTTAAAAACTGGCATTTCAGTTGCTTCTAACAATCGATATTCCAAACGCTTTGTTAGAGGAATTCTGATTCATGCATATCTCGTATCGAATTGTGTGGTCGCGGCGCAACCGCTGCGCCCTTGTGATCTATGCCTCCGACCTCCCAGTGCACCCAGGGAGGTCACGCTTCCCTAATGATCCCTCTTTACCAGCTCACATTTTCGATATTCTTGGTGCTCACTAAATTGTAAACCGTTGCTGTGGTAGCATTTTAACAAAATGTTCTTCGTACTACATGGTTGAACACGTTCGAGCGCTGATTTCAAATTTCAGAGTTGCAGGCACTTTTCAAAGAATAATTTTTCTTTTTCAGATAAATCCGCTCGACTGGGAGCATGGCCAGAATGGACATGTCTACCTCAGTTACGAAAGTGCGCCGTAGTATACCGAGGATCCTTTCGAGTAGCAAAAAGAATTCACAGCTTTCCCCAGCTACATCTAACCACATTATCAAGGAAGAAGCAGATAGCCCGGAGTGGTCAGTCAACACTAGCCCGAAAAAGGACCAGAAGGACCAGGATATATGCAAACCTGAAGAAGAAGGAAAATGCGTGGATGTAAAGCCTACGCAGGTGCCCATCTCTGGCGAGATCGAGAAGTCAAAGCCGAAAGACTTCGATGAGTCGAAAAACCCTCTTGAAATACACGTGAACAAAATGGTTACAATCCGACAAGGTCCACAGCTTTATGTCCCCCCTCGTACACTACGATGCGCTTTAGCTGCCAACAGTGGTTCAGAAGAATGGGATGCAACGAAGTCTTTAACACCCAACGAGCTGCTACTAGCGGTAAGCACTGCACTTTATATGTGATTTTTTTACACTTTTGGTTTGGTATTTCCCAGTTATATATTCTTTAAAACGAAAGAAATGAAAGACATAAATGAGGAAAGAAAGTAAGATTTCGTACCTGCGTTCCTGTTTGACTACCTTTTTGACCTTCCTACGAAAGCTTTTGCCAAAATTTCCATCACTTATCGCTCTGGGCATGCATCTTCCTTTGCTGTTCAAGGGGTAGTCGGCAGCCAACGAGATATCAGATAGTACTACTCTGAATTAAAAATGTTGCGAATGACTGCCATTTATTATATGATAAAATAATACTCATCATTACCACATGTTTTATGGTTACGGTCATTTATTTAGATATTTTTACTCTTGGGATACTCTGTGGTTAATTCAATAGCAGTCATCTAGTTTAGCTTTTTCTACAGGAAATATCCTTCATCAGTTAGTAACGGTTACTGCAACATCATTTAGCTAGCATTAAAACCCATCGCTGCATTCTAAAACCCATTGTACTTTGGGGTTTTATTGTAGTCCGCCTAAATTTGCAAAAGATCTTCATGCGCGTGTTCTAGTTTGTAGCCCGTGGAATGTGAAGACGACTTGCGTTGAATACATATGAGAGTCACGGTATCGCAGTAAGATAGTAATTCACGCCAATGGTAGTCGCTGTATTCCATGGATTACATTAGACTTGGACAAACTAATCCCGATTCAAAATTAGTGTAAGTAATTGTTGTAGCTTCTGGGATGAGATTAATTTGAAACACGACGACGAGTGTTCGAATTACTTTCCAGTTGCTAACGGATCGATGGCGGTCCGAACAATACACACTTTGTCTAGATCCGTCTTCGCTATATTTCAGCGAACTATGGCTCCGGCTTCTGGTTCAAAAGATGGGCATAAGCGACCAAGTGAATCGACAATTTTATGCGCTTAGGTTATTTAAGTTGGTCATTTTGCAAAACGGTGATACCCAGTATTTTTTTTTGAGAAAATAAGACAAGTAGCGGGGACGGTATGATATACAGGTTCAATGAATCGACAATAGTAGCACCCATCATTTTGAATCTTTGACCTTTGGTTTGCATTACTGTGAAGGGGGAACGAGTTTCTGAGGAACTGAGGGCACAGAGTCTGTGCTGCTTCAGACTGTTGATAGCCACAGTAACTTGCGCAGCATTCTGGGCCTTACTATTTGAGGAGATAAGTTTACTGTTAGTAAAGCAGCGGCATACTCTTCAGCCTTACGATAAATGACGCGGCAGACTGTCCAGCGACTGAACATTAAGCAGGTTGCGGTTGCTAGCCTAAGGAAATGGGTTTTTCCTCTAATAGTGAGCACCTCATAAACAACTCAGAGCAGCTTCTATCCCATTCGATTTTGGAGGTCTCTTTGGAGCTCTACAGCAAATGTTATGCCCCAATCACAGTTAGCTTGTCCATGCTTTAAAGCTATTAGCAATCCTTTTAACATTCGCGACTCGTCGGACAATCTGACTTTGACTGGGGTTTTACGGTGTCCCAGTCTGTAATTGCTGAGTTCACTCAAGCCGCAGTTTTCAGTACAGAGAGAAGCATAGCAGTAATGCCCAAATCTTGATCATCTTATAGCGAAGTCCAAACGCTTTGTTAACATGGATCGTCCACAAACCGTACCTCCCTCCATGCAACGCCAGCTTCTCTGAAAAGTAATCTGAAAGGGTGCGCAGCGTCCGCGCGCATCACCACAACTTTTGACATGAAAGACGCATGCGCCCAAGATGAAGAGTCTTTGAATAAAAGAATGAGAGACTATACTATGCTCAGACTACCAATGATCCATTCTGAACGGTGCCAGCGAACTCGCCCACATTAAAATTCAGATTTCATTAATCAGTGCTTCTCAAACGTATTAGTTTCTTAGGTTTCCTTAAGCTACCACTATATTTCATTAGACGAAAACTCTGGCAGAGGTAGTCGTCGACGTGTGCGACTGTGAGTTACATGCATATTGATCGGCGGTTGCGTCGATGTCGACTGCTACGGCCCTCGATCAATACGCACGTATACTGGAGTTGAAAAGTCGGTGCACGCGTGCAATTGCGGACTCAAGAGCATATCTCAAAAACGGAACATGTTTATGGAGACGTACACATACACGGAGTATCTCCCTACGCATTTCGTACAACTTGCAAAATCTAGACGCTGAAGGACGGTTTTGCGCTGAGCTAGAACCCCTTTCTGCAGCTGCACACCTCGCGCAAATTATCCGGTCAGCTTCACTATAGCTCACAACCGTATAGGTCGACGACTGCGCCTGCTAGAGTGTTAGAGTTCGTCAGATGGACTATAGCAGTCTTCTTAAAATTATAAAAGAGGTGAGCCTTATCATGCGCAACGCTGTTCCCTGTACATCGCGCTCGGATGCGTTATCTCACGACTCGTAAAATGATTTAGAACAGAGGTTACATTTAGATGAATTAACTACAGAGTACTTTTCATTAATGGTAAGTACGATTATATGATGGTCGTGCTGTTGTTGGTCTACATAACTACAATTTTTTTACTAATAATGATACTTACGTATTGCTTTGTTCGTCAGAATCACTATCTCCCCTGTAGAAGCTGCTTAGGGACAGTACGCGATTCCTTTGTTCAGCATCGCGACCGCGCTGCTGAAATATAGCTAAGCTAGAAATAAGCTTTCCTGTCTAGTCACATTGTGGAACCCATTTCCTCAAAAAAAAAGAATGGAAATGGTTTTTCGCTTATAAACTGCTAATCACTTACCAGCGCAGTGAGTTTCAGCTGCGGCGACTGCATTTCCAAATGAGTTAGTATTCACAGTAAAGTTAAAGCAGTTAGCAAAACGATGAAGCCTGCAGTAGCAGACGAATGGCGGACGAGTGGCGGTGGATGTGGGCATGACGCCGTCCTTGTTCGCGCGCAGTATCGACTGAACTTATTGAGCGACAGATCAAAGTGATCTTGTGCTAGGAATACTTGAGCATTTTCTGGGGAGAAACCGAGGCGATACTTGTCGC
>KN549263.1:222745-235398 GCA_000797555.1 Oesophagostomum dentatum | reverse complement strand
TCCAAACAATCTGTCCCAATATGGAAATAAATTAGAAATGCTTGATCGATTTTCTCTAAAATTTTCTCATTTTCCCATTCGAACAAGAGGGCAGTTTTGCAGACCCCAAACAAAGCCTGTAAAGCTTTCTCAAAAATCATAAAGGAAAAAATATGAATGCATGACAGGGATTCCTATTCTCTAAAATATCCGCGATTCAATTTTTTCCGACTTTCAAATCCGCACATTTTGATGCAGATGTCATCTGCAGAGGACGACCACGAAGCGCAAAATTTATGCTAGATTCCTTGGAGATCCAGAGAGTGAACCAGACATAAAGCAGTGCTGGTACATCGTTCAATAATAAGAAAGAATTTTTTTTGAAAAACTGGGCAAATTCGATCTTGAGGGGCATAACTTTCCTCACCGACGTTCTTCGGCGAGTCTCTGGTGCTCATAAAACACGTCATCTGGTCATCCTAGAAAAGCATAAAATTCGTCATGTTAGCTTGTCTCTAATGTGGATAAAAAAATTAATCGTAAACCCAAAAACGGGGTGTTCAAATACTTCCGGTCGCTACTGTACGTATGTACATAATACCTGGGGTTTTTTTTAAATTACTGGTGCAATCTTTGCTCTATGAGAGTCGTAAATTATATAATGATCCACCAACCTTCTTTGAAGGGTCACATTGTGATATTCACGATGTAATAAATATATGTACGTATTTATTTTATTCGTAGTTAATTTCTTTTATTTTTTTACTTCGTATTTTGCACGATAAAGCACAAATAAATTAATTACCCAAGTTTTAGTTTTAGGTAAACCGCGTGCAATCTATGGTTAACCATGACCCGACCTTGCACTAGGGACAATCAATTCAAAGTTTAAATTTCAAGGATAGTCCTAAAAACAGAGTTTTCAATGTGACTTTATACGAAACTTTATGACTAGTGCTGCATACTGTAAGTGGTAAAAGTACACCCTTCTTATTATTCGGAATGATTCTAGCGAAGAATTTTTTCTTTTAAGTCATAACATTTGCAAAATTCTCATTTCAAATTTCAATGATTTTCTGTGAAAACTTTCCCGTGTTTTGAACGCGACAGTCGCCGTACCGCAGCGCTTCCCACCTATTTCGCCGAGAAAGTGAGTAATGTGAGAAAATGTAAAAACGAGATGCGCTTAGGCATAGGTCGGAAATCAACTCATGTATGTTGCTATTTCGGTAATTCTTACTGACTTTTATCACGTGTTTGCAGTGAGTGTAGGAATTCGGCCTCAGTTAAAGTTTGGCTGCTTTGACCTATGATATGCAAAATTTTCATGACGTGATCATGTTTACTTTCATAAGATGTTGTTAGATTTTGGCTACATGAACAGGTTCAAATTTGACCTATTAACTAGAATTATTATGATTCTAGCTTCACATTACCTAACTGTTGTGTCAACTGTGTAGTAAGCGAAGTGTCCTAGCTACTCCAGTGGGATCCTAATGTAGTTCTTTGCTTAATGCAGTAGACCTAGCGTTAAAGAAAGAAGGCTGAAATAGTAAAGATAAACATTTCTGGTTTTTTTCTTTGTACTAGAGCACATGACTATTGAGACTGCATGGAATAATGGGACAAACATTTATTATGAAACGAGAGATATACTTAAAGTGGTAGATTAGTGACGAAAAATCGTTTTCAGTTTTCCTTCAGGGATTTATAATTCATCTTATAAAATGGCTGAAACAGATGCTTTTAATGTAAATGTAAGAAGTATAATACTTGCTTAACTTCGAATGCTCAGCCATCGTACAGCTTCTTATTTTTGTTCTTTTACAAAATTATTTTGAACAGCATATAATGATCAGCTCCGCCATCTCCAACATTCATGGACTTGAACGCTAGAATTTTAAATATGCCAAGTATTCGACACACCCTATAATCTTCGGATTTTTTTTTTCAAGCCGGACTCTTTCTGTTTCATGCCAACTTAGAGTCAGCACGAATTTTCTGAGTCACTAATTCTCACCCAGCAGAGGTCGAGCCATTTGCTTGACGTGATTGTTGTTGAGTGATAAATTTTTTGTCGAAATGAGGTTGATGAGGGAACACGTCGGCGCACGTGCTGCCGCCTTTGTCGCTTCGTTGTGATTTATACGTCAAGTATGGCCGAATCAAACGAAATTATTCAATTCGCCTTTCAACCTGCCGCACGATGTGTGGGCATTGACGCTTAGATGCACTGCAGTTTGAAATTCTGCTCTAAAACAGCTTTCAAATGAGAAAAATCTGGTCCAGGGACGTCCTACTGTACAACCGTCTCTCGAAGTTACAGTTTCAACGAGATTAACTTGTTTGGTGAGCAGCTAATCCATGGCAACAGCGACTCCTTTGCTGGACATGTACCGCCTGCACTTGTTACTACTAGCAATTACTTGTTGTTACGACATCTGACGTCATCATGATACGCAACAAAGAACTGCAATGAGTCGGCAAACATTGCAACTCGACGTTTGAACTCTGCTTGGGGCCAGACTAGCCCCTGTTATTGGCTTTTGCCCTTAAAAACAGCGCATCGGACAAAGAGCTCTTTCGACATATGAATATCAATTTTTATTATATAGGATACGTATCGATTTCACAGAATTACATACAGCATTTATGACACATAACAGGTCTACGCAGCATCTTTCACAGTCAGCTAGAGAGCGGCTGCAAAGTGACGGAGGAGGCCGGCAGCCCTCATAACAACCCCCGGATGCTAGTTGAGGTGTGGATGAATCGATCAGATTCCGTTTCCGCTACTTACAAAGGCAATTTAGCACCCAAAATATAATGAGCTGGGTTGTGTGGCGTGTGCGGACGTCTGAGGTAAACCCGCGAACTCAGGAGGCGACATTTGGTGAGCAAATACGCATAGAACGAACACACACTCACAAAAACAACATTACAAAACTATATAACAGACAAGGAAATGAAGATTTTGGAAGATAACTCGTACTGCAACACAATTTCAACAGCACTGGTTCAAGCGCACGAGGCTTCCCACTGAAGTGCTTATTTTCAGAAAATTTTACGGGAGAGATAGTGTTTCGAAAGCCTCGCGATTATCTACACCTGTTTACTAGCTTAAAATGTCTTCTGTCATCTATTTTCAATTGTAACGTAGGATCTAAATGTTATTCTATCTACTCTTAGTGGAACTGATGATAGATCTCCGTTGGAAACATGGCCGAAGGGTGGTGATGTGGAGGGTAGTGAGGGGGCGGACCGTAAGGCGGAGGACGAATCAGCGGCGCGTTTGAGGGAAACTGTAGAGCCATCTGAAAGTGAAGCTATTCAAGATTTTCATGAATAATGCATAAGAGTAGTTCTTCGAGAAGACGATTTCAACGATTCCTACAGTAATCTTCGAGTTAGGGGAAGAAACGATGTGGATCTTTTTTAAAGTAACTGTTTAATTTAAACTGTTTAATTTAAACGATCTGGACCTATACTTTGCCGTTTTCAATAGGAGAATATCTCGCAAACCGTTTTTAACACATCAAAATGAAAAAAGCAGAATCAGACCCCTTTTCGTTATACATGATACATTTAATCCTACTCTTCAACACCATCAGCCGACGTTCATCCCAAAGAAGTAATATCTGCACCACAGCGAAAAAAAATCAGTGATTTGTTCAAGTTTTTCGAATTTTCGGGCGAAAGATATAACAGGTAATAGTAACAATAATAACATCTAGTTGCTTTTTTCTTCTATTTGAAAAAAAAAAACATGGGTATTGGAGGCTTACACATATCTGGAGAAGCTTTTCTTAGAATTATAAAAGTTTTAATTTCGAAAATACCTGAATTTTATCTGCCGAAGCACGCCTGAAGGGATTGCGCTTGCAGAAACTTTTAAATTTAATCAAATTTTGCGAAAAAAAATTACAGCAAAAATATGCCTAAATTTCTCGGCTCCGAAGAACTTCTTATGTTTTGGAAAACTCGTCCAAAGAAAAAAGATACCTCGCTTATGTCCGGCTTCACATTCGAGAAAGGATCTCCAGGGGTCCCTGTGCTTGCATGACCGGAGTCGCTGCTCTCGTCGAGCTCGGGCGTAAGGCAATTCTTCTCGTGAGCCTACAATAAAAAGCACTACAGACATTTTCTTCGATAAAGTTCCAGCCCCCTTCAAGCAAATTTGCCTGTTCTTATGTGACTATTCACGAAGGCAAGCGCTATTCGCTGCGCAAAACAGAAACCCGATTTCGGACGCTGAACGTAACTGTAACGAAATGCTTAGAATCTTGTGGATGAGGTAAAACTGGGCGCGTTCGATTCCGAGATCTGAGGTCAGGATCTCAGCGATCGGAGTTAGTTATCTGTACGCGCGAAATGGGCACTAAGCCGGCCAAATGCCAATAACATGTCATCGCTAAGCGGATTTGACGATTTGGAAGCGGGTGAGGAAAATGAGGGTGTTAAGAGTAGTATGAGTGACGGTGCCACCTACCTTCATGTGTTTCCTTAACGAACTCGGATGGCTGTAGACCTTCTTGCAGCCTTTAATCTTAAAAAGAGAACTTTGTTATGGCAGAATTCGTAAGGCTCATTACCGTAATCCCAAAGTCCTTTACCTTGCATTCGTACGGTTTCTCAGAAGTGTGGACATGCATGTGCTTCTTGCGATCCGACGAGTTCGCGAACGTCTTGTCACAGCCGGCATGAGGGCAGGGGAACGGCTTCTCCTCTGAATAGCTTCCAGTAAGTTTTTCGCCACAAAAAACTCACACAATGGCCACATATGTCACAGCAATTCAGATCGAGCCTCGAGCAATCTAGCGCATTTTTCTCGCCTCGCACCTAAGTGCCAAAAGGCCCACTTTTGTCGCCTCATCGACTCGAGCACAATTACGCACTCTGCTCGATTGTTGCCTGAGGAATTCGCCGATATTACAAATGTTGCTGAGGTTATCTGAGTGCAGCATCTGGCGTTACCCCCTTCTGCTCATGGATTTTTATGATACTAGTCTCCATCAACAAGTCATTAGCATAGTTGCTGAAAAATGATCGCGAAATCTGGATCAAACGGGACGACGACGCACCGCGCAGATGGTAGGAGTCGCGAAGATTTGAATGGGGCGAGGCGAGGATTCCTCTTTTCATGTGAAAATTCGAGGACGGACTTCAATGAACAGTGATTTAGCAGCGAATGGGGGCAAACACATGCAACGAAAACGGTAGGAGAACTGAAGAGAAGATGACTAAGTTAGTGCTGTGGTTACAGATGGTGGGGGGATTTCTGTGTTGTGATGTTTAGCCGATACAAATCGTTCGCAATAATTGACATGCAATTCGGCAATAGCGCTAATTATCACACCCTTGGCAGGTGTACGAAGATGTAGAAGAGTGTCAAATGAGGTGCACGGACCAGGAGGTACAGCTCCGCACAGATATTGCATGAGATATTGCGCGATCTGATTAAGAGCTCAGCAAGTCAGACGCAGAGATTTCGAGATTTTCCCTAATCCCAGATACATTTGCACTCTTAGAGCACTCGACAATCAATTGACAGTCGTATATCCACGATTCTACCGTAATGTCATAAATCGTGCACGTGTTTCACCTTTTCTATAGAGGCGGCTGTGACATGAAATTTGCTTAACAATAGGAGACCATAAATAACGTGGTGTGTGGTGAATAAAATCAATAGGAATGTAGGCAAAACTCCGCTGAAGAGAGAAAATAAAAGCAATCGATATAATCGATAAGGCATGCAGATGGAATAAAGAGAACTGTGAGAAAATGTAGAGTTATTCGATATGAGTCGCTCGACGGCCAAGTGACAGTAATTCGTCGAGAAGTTTTGCCGCCAAACGTCTCATCCTTGACATCATTTCAAATGAAACTCATCTACATAATCCTCGTAAACGGTAACTGTTAAACGTGTAAGAAGTTTAAGAAGTTAACTTACTTGTATGCGTTCGTACGTGGATCTTCAGATTTTCGCTTCGAGCAAAATCCCGGTTGCACTGCTCACATCGGAAAGGCTTTTCACCGGTGTGAACTCGAATATGGTTAACAAGTTTATACTTGGCCTAGAGAGTTTTTTTTGGTTATTTAGGAGCAAGAAAAAGGTTCAAGAAGGGGGTAAGTCTACCTTGAAAG
This sequence comes from Oesophagostomum dentatum, assembly GCA_000797555.1. Taxonomy (NCBI): domain Eukaryota; kingdom Metazoa; phylum Nematoda; class Chromadorea; order Rhabditida; family Strongylidae; genus Oesophagostomum; species Oesophagostomum dentatum. The sequence continues at coordinate 229,275 of KN549263.1, read as the reverse complement.
GTTTCCCGACCCGGTCGCAATTCCTCCAGAGACATACATGGGTAGCAGACTCAATGAGGCCAATATGGTGTTGAGAGACATGGGCAGCAACCTGGGATGAGGTCGCGAACATCATGCCGCATTCTTTACCCGTCTAAATATAATAAACTTGTCAAGGTAAGAGTAATTAGTAGAGAATAACTGTAAGGATACCTCATTAATCCACTCGCAACGGATAACCGTTGCCGTGGACTTTTGCGGGAACTGAAAATGAAGAGGAGCTGGCCTAAACAGCTATTACTATTTTCAGCAGAATTAAATAATATATAGAAGAAGCAGCACCTGTAGGCAGCAAAATAATCAGGCTGTGTGTTCTGCTGTGGAAAAAACGGTGATCGAGAGCCGAAGCTTGCACTTTCGAGGTAGAAGTCTGGTATAGATCCGCATGAATACGGTCCCAGCGGTTGATCTCAAACAGTCAAAAAACTACAATATCTCTGATAGATGCAATAAAGTAACAAAGAATGGCAGAATTCATAAAAAACGACACAAACAAGTCTTAAAAAAAAGAATCGCTCACCACTTCGAAACATCATTCCTTGCTGTGGATAACACTCGGCCGGTGTCGGTTCTCGTCCGAATCGTTGTGGACAATATCCACTGAACATTTTCACGGATAAACAAAGTTCGGTAGGTTTGTGACGTACAGTAATCCGCGGTGTGGCCCGATTTCCTACCGTGCTGCACGGGTATTACCTCACAGTGGGTTGCACGGCTTGAGGCCAGTCGAAACTCCACCCCCAGACAGTGTTTCCCTTTCGCCACAAGCAGAAATGGGTGTGGCCGGCGGCCAGCATTGGTCGGCGCCATGCATTAGGGCGGGGCCAGATTCATGAGGTACAATCGAGTGGACTCACCAGGGGTCGGCTGGCACTATTTAAACTACCTCATGGCAGCTGTTTGAGGTTTTTTGTGTTGTTAAGTCTGACGTAGCCTTATTTTATGGCAAACTACTCCAACTTCTGACACTGGGCCACATTTTTAACGCAGTTTGGATCAAAAACTTAGCGAAAACTTACGGAATCCAGAAGCGAACGAAACCGGGCGTCATGTAGTAATTCATCCCGTTGGTCTGAAATTTATTTCTTGCGATCAGAGAAAAGGTCTCGCTTTGCAGAAATATAGATTTCCTAGTAATTCATGCATTTTTCTCTCGTACTTTTTATAAAACGGGATTTTTCTCTTTGCGAGTCCATGTTTTCGATATTAAAGGTGGGCTCTTCTTTCTCTATCAATAAATTCTCTGCCGAAATCTGCCTCAGGATCATTTATGTTTGGGAGTGTTGAGTCGCAAAAAGATTTACATCATTTCTCAGGTAATAAATAGTAGTAATAAATTTTTATCTGGTGCATTTTAGAGAAGAAAAGACTATTTAAAAATCCAACAGTCTCATTGCTTAAATACGGTCATGCACTGATTTACTGCCATTTTTGGGATAATAAGAATCTTAGCTCTCTAAGTAGCTATTTGGCGTTTTCTCCACATTGAAAACCATGAAAAAAAAATTCGAATGCAGTAGAGCTAAAGACGGAATCTAATAAGTTTCAGTTATTCTTTAATAAGATTCTGTCTCGACCAAAAATTCCTGAGCAACCATGGTACCTTTCTGCCTCAGCTGTTCTCAATATTTTTCCCTTGAGCTACAAAATCTTGCACGAAAAGAAAGTTTTCCGAAAGCTTAGGATTAAGAGGTGTACTCACCGTTCAGAAGACGTCGTACGTCACTGGATAATGACGATTTGAGGAGATAGACGAATGCTGAGGTGGTCCAAAGGTGCGATATCACCGAGTCATCATTCATTTATATCGCTATATCCACCCGCCGAGGTGATCATTACCCGGGTGACAACAGCGATGAAACGTTGAGGGGTTGAGGATTTGTTCAGGTAACGAGGTTTTCTGACTTTTGGGACATGGTTCGTGTCCAGGAATTTTTTTTTGTACAAGTACTGTGTTTTTCCTTTTTTCTGCATCTACGTAACTGCTGCAGGTTGGGCTAGGTAGACTAGATCTCAGGTTACAAGTATTTTAAAGAATTCTGCAGGTGTATTCTGCTACTAGTGAATTTTTCGAAAGTCTCTGCTCACATTCGAAAGCTGATTTTGAACTGCTTCTGCTTCCTTTCTCTTACCGCTGGAATTTTGACTAACTGATCAATTTTCCTTGGAATTTTCAGCCATTAGAATCATAACTTGGCACTCGTCCAGCTACTGCTAAACTCGCAACTTTCGTGTTTATACATAGCCAAAGTGGAAAACGTTTCATATAACCGCAAGGTCGTCCAACGATAATGTTACGATAGACGGTCGCGTGCCGTCTGCCGCGATTCTCACCACCAAATCAATCAAAATCGCATCGCACCCCGAAAACGAGTACGGTCAGGACAGACGACTCATTCTCACTTAGTGAAACTCTTCTGCCATCATTTGGCGCTGATAACACCTTGATCACTTAAGAAAAAGTCCGCTCCGCCTTTAATTGGTCCAAAATTCTCAGCTGTTGACGTGCAACCAATGGCAAGACGGGTTTCTTGTGGAAAACAAAAAAAATGCAAAGAAATGTTTCATTCTCATTGCGCTTGAGAACGAGTTCGTTCACAACATCAAGCGGTGTTGTTTTCATGAATCTCAGATACTGTAGCCGAGTATTAATTTTCCGTCAGCGTCAGCGAAAGTGGATGAACAACAGAAGCCTGATTGTGAATCGTTTCGACTCGATGAGGACAGAATCCGGTAGCCGTGATGTTCGAACGATTCGTGTCCTCAGAGTGCCTGTAGAGGTGACGTAATCGGTATGGTAGCCCAGCGTTAAGTATCAATTTCCAATCAAGCACCAATGATGGCGGATAAGAGGACGCATCTCGACGTCTGCCCTCGTTAGACGTCACACGGCTAGAACCGGTATATACACCTCGATACCTTCACGCTGATTTGCATAAGCGCTCCAAAACGAACCATCTTCGGACCGTTAATCCGAGTTAAGAGAGACGCTTTCCACTGGGGGAACTTCGTCTTTGACACAGAAATCGGCAGCACGACTTTCGTGGATATAAAAGCATGCCCAATAAAAACTGTGATACTGCAGACATGGCATTTTTGTCCAAAGGCATTTCCTAATATCAGATCGGGAAATTTTAGCTCTTAATTTAATTTTGCTGAAGGTAGCACTGCACATGGACGTTTTCAGGTACTATTACCGCTCAGAAATGTTTTCAGAAAAATTCTTCCAAGTATTTTAGGAAGAATGCCTGAAGATATCCCTTTCAAACATCTTACAAATACGTTGATCCAAAAACTGTAAAAAAAGACATACGCATTATTTAAGCAGGAATATTTTACTTGCTTTCGAAACAACTGGAACTTCAGTTGATAAAGTAATTCTTAGTATCCTTGAACCAAGCACAGACTATGTCTGCGAAAAAAATTCAACGTGAAGTGGAACCTAATTGCAGTTCCTATCCGAGATTCAGAAAATATTCCTCTGCCCACGGACTTAATAAACGGACAATTTTCGCCGCTAAGCTTCAACACAACTAAAAAACCTGGAAAAAAAACGTGCTTTCCATGTTACTTTATCGATTTTTTAAGAATAGTGATTCTCCGCATTTACGGCAAATAGGAGCCACTAGATGAAGAGTGACTGTCTAAATTACCTCAATTAGAATCCTCATCTAAAGTGAAAACTTGAATATGATACTTGAATGATGAGCCGATCTTGGCCGCAGCAATCTTTCGTTCCACACTTCTTCGTATTTTTGGAAAAGAGTATTTTCCAGTTTCAATTTTTTTCATTTGTTTAGTTTTTTAATTTTCAAAAATTGCCCCTTGTGTATATTAAACTTTAAAAGAAACTGGGAGATTACCGATTGAGGATAATTTCTGACCCTAAGGAGCTTATCCTCAAAGCTACAAGATAAAAAGTTGAGCCCAGCAGAGTGTAGCACCTTAGCATTATCTGAGATGGAAGCAAACGTCTGTAGCTGACCATCATTCGCAGTTAAGTCTACCAGTTGCTGATACGAGACGAGGTATTTCCCATCAACTTAAATCCAGGTTTATTGTAGGACGCTCGCCTCTATCGGGCTCAACTTTTCATCTCGTGTCAGACCTAAACTATTGATCGCTACTCAATTAAACCTATTATTGTACACTTACGGGACTACATTTAAAGTGCAGTCCTTTCTAGCCCGAAAAATTGTGAATAAATTAAAACTTCAACAATGGATTTGGCTCTCGCTTTGACCACATTTGTAGTTGACATGAGGAGCTTTAGAATAGAACTCGAGTGTTGTCTAAAGGGATGTCATGAAAATCTCCGAAAAAATAGCGCAAAAATCAGCAGTCTTGCTTTACTGCGTAGATTTAAAGAATGTACTGAAACTGGAGAATTAATTGCAATACTTAACATGCTTTTTTTAAAAGTATTTTAATTTCTAGTTCTGTATAAGATGCTTTTCCAAGAAGCAAATATCACATATGCATTATTAGCCAGTGATTTAACTCAAAGGCCTTCACTTCTGTCTATGCGTTAGCCTGGCTCTGTTCTCATGTTCTAGATTCCGGTTCTAATGTTTTTTAAACCGCGACTTCTTTCTGGAAAAATCAAACATGACAGCTATTTCTTAGATGACCGGTAGCCTGCCCTATAGAGTGAGACGATTCTGCTCTTGAAGGTGTTTATACTACATTTCCTAGCTTTCATCGATGGGTTTTCGGTAAAGAAAACACGACTTTGCAAGGTTACAAATTAGTAAAAGAATTTTTGAAAAATATTTCCACTACATTTAAGTTCTGCTACAGGTATCAAGTTTTGACATCATTCCAGCACAATACCGTACGCTCGAATCTGAGTTTCCTAATTTAGCGGGAGAGATTTAGCTGTGCAACAAAATTTTGTAGCAGGTCTTAACCAGCCCCAACAAACCCGATAAAATCTGATTTTCAGCTCGGTAGCTATTTTTATTACTAGTATGAAGTTAAAAAGCTCAAATACTACATCGTCGTCATACACTGGGCAGAAGAAAACACGCCAAAGAATACAATACACAAGGCTACAAGCATCACCCAACGTTCATGTATGACAAGTACATCAACTTGTACTTGCATACAGCTTTGGCTTCTAATGAGTGACTGGCATATCCACGTTTATTGATCACTCGAAATCCAATCTGAATGGTGGCCATTGTGCGGGAGCTCGCCGCTGGCAAGTTGCCAGCCGTGGGCATTGACCGGTGTGCAGCGCATATTAGCCGGGCCTGCGAATGCGACGAGTTGCCCCCGGCAAGGCTCCGCATTACACAGCATGAAGCCAATTTCACGTGTTTCTCCAGTGATATGCTATGTTAGTGCAGTTGCTACTCAAACGTAATACCCAATCAGCCTTCGTACTGTGGTTAAGACGTAAATGAGAAATTAAATGTATCCACAGGAAAATTTTTAGAAAATGTCATTCAATTCTATATCGCTGCTGAAGAAACCCATTAATTCGCCAGAGATTAGAATCCTTCGGAATCGTGGTAGTAAAACTGGTGTTTATTTTCGAAAATTTCAATTTCCGATGGTCCTGAAAAATTAATTTTCAGAACTTCTAAAAATCCTGCTTTTTGGGTGTCAAGTACATAATCGGCAGCAGAGCTGTTTCCAAAAGACAACCTGGAGGATCGTATTCGCTTTATCCATTTTAACACTATATCGGTTACAGCTACAACGCGGAAACAGGAAAAAGCACAAATCTCCAGTGAAGGCAAGACGAGGAACCAGAGGGCTAGATTCCCTAGGGGAAAACATGTGTTTAAAGCTATTTAATTTCACTTATTTTATAGCCTTACGAAGAAAAAGATATATTATAAAAACAATAAAGATGAGTGCAAAAAATGACGAGGACGAGCACAAAATAGCAAGGTAAAACGGCGGATATGGGAAGTAGAAAGATAATGATAGTGATAGTTTGATGAGGAAGGAGATGAAAGCACCAAACAGAGGAAAATAATGAGGACAAAATGTTGAGGTAGAAACAATGGCACAGCAAAGATGGAGGATGACTAATGAAAGGATGAGGTAAGAAATACTAAAAGAACATGGCTATAAGAATGAAATGGAAGGAGAAAGATCAGGAGAGGGTAAATAAGTAATTCACCGGTAACTATCAAAACTTACTAGTCTTCTTCTTCTTAAGGAGTGCTCAAAAATTTTTTAGAAAGTGTTTCTTTTATAGATTTATTGTTTACTTCAAAACAGGTAAGTCGGAAGTATGAACCTAGGAATTGAAATGCTGAAAAAAAACCACCACTGGCTAGTTTGAGTGAAAGCAATATGAGAAATCGACAGAGATTCCTAGTGATAATTTTCTTTACCCATCTCATATCACCACTGCAACTATTTGTTGAGTCATTCATTGTCTGTGGCACAGTGTCTGTTCACAGAATGAGGTAGCATCTTGTAAATAGTGGATATTCGACCTTATGATTACGGTAGTTGGATTGTTCGTCAGG
>KN549263.1:124706-152360 GCA_000797555.1 Oesophagostomum dentatum | reverse complement strand
AACCAAGCAGAATTTCTCGTACATTAGCGTATCGTATGCGCTCCGTTGATCCGCTTAGTGCAGCACGTTTCTTTCTGAACTAAGTCAGTTACTTCAGTAAGTAAAAAACCTACGCTGTCATCAACAGTTCTGGTAATTTCCATATAAATTTCTATACATATAGCGCGTATAACTAGTAACAGGGCCTCGTCTGGGGACAACTCAACCCCCACCCCCCCCCCCCTCCAAGAAAGAGAATGGCCCGATCTTCCGCTCCAAGAGCACTTTTCTTCACAGTATTCAATGGTATACTATTGCTATTAATTTATTAACTAAATTAAATAAATGAAGAAGCAGAGAAATAATGAAATTTACTTTAAAAAAAAACTATGGGGGTCAATCGAATTATTCGAACATTATTTAGTGAGATTTGAAGAAATCCATATAACCAAAACAGAAAAGAAAATCTGCGCGAATTTTTTTTTAAAATTTAAAATCGGAGATCTCCAGGATTCAGAAGCCTGTTTGATGTTTACAGAAATTGAACCCTATGGCTTCAGAAATTTAAACTCCATGATTATCCGAATATTCCAGCCGTAATGCTCTACTACTAACTGCCTAATTACTGCAAACACAAAAGTAGAACCTTCGAAATTACAATGAAATAGAAACGGAGCAATTTCCGATCTGACTTGGGCCGCAGTTTCCCTGCGAACTCCCAAAAATGGTTCAGTCTTCGTTTAATTCAAGAAAAAAATGATTACTCCTGCAGATGCGCCACGAAAGTGCTCTAGCGACCAAGAAAAAAATCAAGAGAGGTTAAAAATGATGAGCAGAAAATTTAGTCACGGTTGTATGCCTGAAAGTAACATTACAGAAATACAGCGAAAACTGACGTAACAGATTTTCTCAAAAAATTTCCTTCACTTGTTTCTGAACACGAAAACGGCTTGTTGGATATTAAACAGAGGACCGTACTGCTTCGCTAAATGTTATGGAGGGAAAAGTATGTTCATTTAGGATCACTACTTTGTCCCCAAAATAACTGCAAAACATTTTTTTTTCTCATTTTGTTGATTTCTCTTTTAAATCATAAGTCATCTACAAGAAACAAATTTTTGCTTTAAAAAATTCAGTAGCTTTAATTTTGATATCTGCTTATGACGGCTTCAAAATCTATTCAGTAATGAAAAAGAGGTTTTCCAGAAAAGTGACAAGGTATTTCGAGGCGTACGAGAAACTATTCTTAGAATACTTTGTTTGGTAAACCTTCTGTTCAGAACATACATAAAATCCATCAATATTATTAGATTATCGTAGTGCTAAACAAACTGCAGCGGTGTTTGACCAGTAATTTCTTCAAGAAAATGAGAAGATATTATCAAGAAAATACTGTAGATGCAAGCCGACCTTACGGTAATCTTCATGTTTTTTTTTTCAAACTTTTCTTATGGAAACCGTTGATTGCGTGAGGCGTTTTAGTATAGACTTTGTGCTCAACTGGCAAACAGCACTGACAGTTTGACTCCTGTTACTGACCGTTATTGATTGGTGATAGTAAATCTGCACATCTCGCTTCCATTGGTTTTATGTCTATTAAGAAATTTCGATCAAACTTAACAGTGCTTAGTTAAAACGAACATATTCTGCCACTGGGAATGTATTAGCTTCAACTGAGTACATATTTCTGTTAAGCAGTACTGCTGCAAAAAAATCTGATTACACAAATTTACTATTGCAATCATGCTTGTTCGCTCAAAACGAAAGCGCCTTTATTTTCCAGAACGGACCGAGCATACGGCCATCGAAAGAGGATCAGGGCTTTCGCATCAACATAACAGCTCGCAAGGTTACACTAGTAAAAACTGCTCGCAAAACATTGAATCACCCTCTTGTTTTATAAAATAGTTTGAAAGTTCTCCTGAAGATACAGTGGCTTATAGGACAATCCAACGCTTGTCCCTATGGCGAGATAAACTTCACAGTCATAAGTTTGTGACCATCTGGATGTGGCGAGAAGTACTGCAACCTCCAGTGTAGAAGGTTCTTCTTTATGTCGAACAGCCCTGTTTTATATACTCGTTTCGTGGGACTCCCGAGGAGCGGAGCCTAGCTGTCGATTGCACAAAGTGCGCACTGTCCACGTCCGCGGATAATGAAACTCAGAATACAAATCATCCATTGATTTAGACTTTCTTGAGATGACATACTTCTTAATTTATAGTTTAGAAACCTCTTCTGCGCAATCTATTCATGTTCTAGACTATTGCACTAGTTTGGCGTTAATGGAATTGTCTGCACCAAACAACTAGGCGCCGCCCATTGCGAGTCCTATGAGAGGAGTGCAGATTCTGGGACGGCAGAAAGGTCGCGCTATCTCAAATTTGCTTTGTCAGTGACAGAAAGGATGCATTAAAATGAACGTTTTAAAACTGCTGCTTAATTTTGAATTTTTTTCGAAAATGATGAATTAACTAACCTGCAGCACTGCACCACATCTTTCCATTGCTGGTGTCCGAACTGAGTAGTTGAGGAGTTGATCAGCGAGAGCATGCTTGGCCAATCTTTACAGAATCCTAGGAAATGTTATTAGGGTTTGCAATACGATCTTATTATGGGTTAACTATGGACACTCACTTTGGCAGAGTGGAAAACAGCAATGGCCAACTTTTTTGTGCGTGTCCTGTGCTCACTACGTGAACAGTTGACGACACATTTTAAAAATTTTTTGAAAGTCTCTTATAGGCAGGGAAAAATTGCAAAGCGGCCGATTTTTCAAATTAGTTCTCATTATTAGTTTTAAAACATCGGTTTTCATTTTTAAAAAGAAGAACAAGCATGAACCTAAGGCTCGCGACATCTGTTTAGGACGACAGAACGAGACGTTAAATGAAAATCTGGATAGGAAGTTCTTCTATTAAAAAAGCACAAATTTCTGTATCAATCTAACAATGTACTCTTAAACTTCCGCGCTGTTTCGACAAAAGCTATATGCTTGTCCTTCGTCCACCTATGGAATAGATCGACCCTCGCAGACGAAACAGGCTCTTCCTAGAAAGAAGCCTTGAAATTGATTTAAACCACTAGCACCCACTCCTGCCCTAATCTTCACATGAATTGAATAGTAATCTGAATCTGGGATTTACAGCGATTAGAATCAAAGAAGATAAATAACGGGACTGAAAAATCAATTTAAAAAACTGATTTGTGAAAGGTCGTGGCGAGCGGTGAAGGAACATTGCCACCCACACCAGCAATAGGAAGGTTCTCGAAAGCGGATCCACGTCGGAGTTGGCTAGAGATCAATAAAGATCAGCGAACAATCCAGAACGACTAACACTCAGCCATGCCGGATGTAGGGACTTCAACTATGCGTTTTCCTTCACTGGAAAAGTATCTAACAGAAACTGATCTGATCACGCAGAGAAGAAAATCATATGATCTGAAAATAAATTAAGTTCGAAAGGTGACGAAAATTCCAGAAAAGTTGGTTGGCGAAACCGTCGATCCAAAGATCTATGGCCAAACCTCCCTATGCGACCAAGGTGGCCGTTCCATAGGTGTTCTCTGATCCTCCGTAAGTCAGACCCACGAACCTATCAATGTAGCAGGGTATAGTTCAAAAATACCCGAGTTTTGCTGGGACAGAGCTACGTCAGATTTTTTTTGTTGCTTCATCTTCTACAGGAATCATGTGCAGACGTAGCTGTATGAACATTGTTGCCTCCTCTAGATGACTAAAATTTGCTGTTTATTCGAGATCCTGCTCTTCCGCACTTTCTACGTCAAGAATATGTCGGTAGTGAATCTAAACGATCCAGCTTCTATTTGCTACGTATTTAACACTGCAAATATACGCAGCATTACAGCAGCTGAACCTCATTTCACTCGTGCACTGGAGGTTCGTAGCCTAAATTCATAGCGATATCCTTTTGAGAACATGTCGTGTCAAAAGATATGACAATAAGTATCATAAGATGCTGCTATCATAGTGTTGTCTTATGATATTGCTATTATTCTAATAGCATCACTCATTAGATAGATCTTGTTAATTCTGACTCTACACAGAATAACTTCTACATTTACAGCCGATGTAACTATTATAAAACTGAATAGCGCAATTCCTCCCACCTAACTTCCCAGGAGCTTGTCCCTGACCATAACTGCAATGGATAAAACCGTTCAGCACATACAGTTTACTCTGATACACAGTAGCGACCGGAAGTATTTGAACACCCCATTTTTGGGTCCAAGATTAGTTTTTTATTTTAAGCACCAGAGGCATGTAAACACGATGAATTTTGCGCTATTTAGGATGACTAAATGGCGCGTTTTATCAACACCACATATTTACCAAAGAGCGTCCGTGAGAAAAGTTATGCCCCTCAAGATCGAACTTGCCCAGTTTTTCAAAAAAAAAATCCTTCATTATTGAGCGATGTACCTAGGCTGGTCTGAGCCTGGTTCACTGTCTGGACCTCTAAAGAATCTAGCATAAATTTTGCGCTTCCGGTTACTCTCTGCAGATGACATCTGCGTGAAAACCTGCAAATTCCACAATCCGAAAAAAAAATGGTTTGCAGACATTTTAGAGAATAAGAATCCCTGTCATGTACACACATTTTTCTCTTTATGATTCTGGAGAAAGCTATTCGGGCTTCGTTTGGAATCTGCAAAACTGCTCTCTTGTTCGAATGGGAAAAAGAAAAATTATTGTGACCTCAAGATTCATCCCTCAGGTTTATCAGGCTTAGTAATCATATAACCTACCGGTAATAGCTCGTCCAGCTCTATCCTCATCGGCGCGGTACTGCTATGCGGCCTGTTAAACTCGTTACCATACTACCGACTATGAAGAGGCTCCACTCCCTCGCAGACAATCGTGCCCGTTTCTCAACTATCCTTGGTGACGATGGAGGTAGCAATGCCGTTTCACTTCTTTTATAGGTGCCTGCAGTTCGGATTCAGCCGCAATCTGCAAAAACACAGAGTCATCAGTTGCAAAAATTCCTTAAGATTCAGATGGGATAGGAATCATAGGTGAATCCTATGATGAGAAGTGGTAGTATGCAATAAGTTGATCAGTAAGTAATTGCAGTTATATCTGAGCTAAAAATCCCCGCAAAAACAGACGTTTTTAAAGGCAGCACCCTGGTACAAAATCTATTTTGAGATTTTAGCTTTTTTTTGCACGCTAGCCATACCGGTTGCCCAAAGCCAAAGTAGGAAAGCACAAAATTTAAATACACAATGCCGAAAATGTGCTCTTCCCGCTTATCCAAGTTACGGCTGTGTGCGAACGAGTTTTCCGTGGAAGAAGTACGGTTCAGTGTAATACACCGACTACGGAGGAAGAAATCAGAATTTCTACCATTTCTGCCGCTGGGCCTCCGTAAATCTTTGTTTTAAAAAATCCAGTAGCTTTAATTTTGATATCTGCTTATGACAGCTTCAAAAGCTCTTCAGCGATGAAAAAGTTATCCAGAAAATTGACAAGATATTCCAAGGCGTTTTGCTTGGTAAACCTTGTGCTCAGGACATACGTAAAATCGATCACGATTATGAGATTATCCTAGTGCTAAATAAACTGCAGCGGTGTTTGACGAATAATTTCTTCAAGAAAATGGAATTTTAAGCAAGTACTGCATCATCCGAAAGAATAGATAAGGTTTCTGAATACATGCACAATTAGGAGTTTCTGAGAATTGTGTTGATTCAAAATGCTCCTTGCCGAAAAAGTTTCTGAAATGTTGTTCCGAGCTCAGATTTCGACACTTGAAATTTTTTATAGCTTACCTAACCACGACATATTACAAAGCTACCTAAAAGAGCAATAGAAAGCCAAATTCTAAAAAATTAAGGGGAAATTCCTCTCCAGATTTCCCTGCTTTCGATAGCATTTTTAGTTGCGACGATGGATAAGTTTCGCCCTTCTTGATGTATACTCATCGCGCCATGGGTAATTCTCACATACGGTAGCATCTCAACTTGTTTTTATTCATTCAGTGGTAGAGGACTAAAATGTGGAATTACCTTCCCCCCTCCCATTAAGCGCAGGCATGAAAAATGACAATTTTGAGCGACTCAATTTCAAAAAAGAAAAAGAAACAAGAGATGATCTGCAATCTCTCTCTCTCTTTTTCACTCGTCTGACAGCCCTACCTCCTCTTTTTCTGATTGCAGAAGAGAGTGACAATACGATTACGCCATTTCTGGATGGCAACGTTTTACAGTTCACAGAAAACTGCGTCAATCGTTAGTGGCCTATCTTGGCATCGCACTAGGATGGTACGAAATTCTTGAGACTTTTTAAAAATCCTCCCTTTAAACAGCTACAAATCTGCTCACAGCAAAACTTAGAGGAGAACTCGTACTGTTCGAAAGACTGCTTAATCGTCCCTGAATCTACAGTGAATGAAGAAATAAGGAGGATAATCTACAAATTTTTGAAGCCAAACGGTGAACGGCCGTTAGAGACCTATATCTTTCCTCGCGCTTCTGTTCGTACCTTTAATTACAGTCCAAGTAAAATCACTAATTACCTCTATCTAGGCTGGTGCAAATGAAACTTCCGCAAACGCTACCTCGGGTTTGACGACCCATAACTCCGGTCAACATAAGCTATACGAGCAATCTTATACATTGCCAGAATCGGCAAATCACGCATAAAATGGCTGCTTCTAAAACTTTTGCAAAAATTGTAGCTCTCGATTTTTACAAAGGAAAATGCCCAAAAAGTCTATTTCGATAAGCACTACTTTGCTGAATTTTACCTATTCGTGGAAACAATTTTGATAAGCCGTTTTGCGATGGATTAAAAAGGAATGCCCTGAAAAATGCGTAGGAATTATTTCAGCTACACAGCTTTTCTCCACCAAATTTTAGACCCTGAAGACCAAAAGGTGTACCAAAAAAGCAGGTTGCTGGCATACCTCAAAATCGTGAAATTTTCTACTTTTCTGGCTTTACAATTTTCACGTGGATCCCGAGGCAACCATGCCGTACTTCGTTGGCTGTGTTCTTTAACTTTAACTTTAACACAGTCACGAATGCCCAGCTCCTACCATCACATAGCAGTGACCAATGATATGCGCTCGAAACAGAGCTTAATTTCGAGTATTATATTTCCGCTCAGCTTGTTTAAGAAAATACAATCACGAGAGATTTGTTAGCAAATACCTTGCGGAATACTTTAATAACAACAGTAGCTATTTTAACGCTTTTGTCTTTGAAATAGAATTTTTAAAAAAGAAAATAGCCGAAAAACCCTGGATTTTGGCGTGCTTTGAAAACTATGTATTCTGTATTCTGCTGTAAGAGCAATAACTATTTTAACGCTTTTGCCTCTGAAATAATAGGATCTTTGAAAAGAAAATAGCCGAAAAATCCTGAATTTTGGCGTACTTTGGAAAGTGTGTATTCTGCCATTATAAGAGCTATAGCAGCGCGATTGTAGGTGTTTTGCAGAAGAAAGCAAGGGCTTTCGAACCCTTACTAAAGCTCTCTACGAATCGTCTTCAACCATTTTCTGTGTTATTTTAAACGCAACCACTGCAGTCGCGAAAGTTTCATTTGCACCAACCTAATAGATAGACTGTCTCCTATTACTGCTTGTTTCTCCGGAATGTCAGCCTCCCAATTCTAAAATAAGTATTTCAGACGACCTAAACCTGCTTTGGTGGCAGGTAAAATCATCCAATACTGAAAAACAAATGCAACATTTAAATGGTTATCTAGTATTTTTTGCTTACCACTTAAAATTTTGGAATCAGACCAAAATCGAAGACTAAATGGGTGAATGGGTGTATGCGTTTATTCGGAATGTTTGTTTGTTTTTTTTTTTTCGTAAAAAAAAAACAGAAACTACCAGTATTTATGAGCACTAAAACTCTGGTTTTTGTCTGTACTTGTAGTCTCAGCTTTTGATTGCTTTCTAAATAGATTTGGCGGTCTCATTACTAAAAACACATTCAAGCACTTGAACATAAACAAAATCACGAGCAAGGAACCTGCAACCAATATTTTGGCCAGTAATTAGTCGTCCCTCTGCCAGTAGCGAGGAAAGGTATTCTACAGAGGGAAGTTGGCTTTATAAATTGCCTCTAGCTATTCTCATGGTAGTTCTGTTTTCGAAAGAAAGTATTACGGATGCAAGCTCTGAGCTTACGGTAATTTTAATGTTTTTTTTTCAATCTTTTCCTCCTGAAAATTGCTAAACAGCACTGACACTTTGACTCCAGCTACTGATTGGTGGTAGCAAATCTGCACATCTCGCCTCCACGGTTCCTATGTTGACTAAGAAATTTCGATCAAGCGTAACAATGTTTACTTAAAAGGGACTTGATCTGCCACAGAGAAGGTATTAGCTTCAACCGAGTGCATACCTCTGTTAACAGTACTGTTGAAAGAAAATGTGATAACCCAAATTTACTATTCCAGTCACGGTTGTTCGCTCAAAACTAATGCAGGCTTCATTTTCCAATCAGGATTTTCGCACCAACATAGCAGCTCGCAAGGTTACACTAGTAAAAACTGGTCGCAGAACATCGAATCATCTTCTTGTTTTATAAAATAATTTAAAAGTTCTGAAGATACAGTGGCTTATGGGACAATCCAACGCTTGTCCCTATGGCGAGATAAACTTCACAGTCACAAGTTTATTGGCATCTGGATGTAGCGAGAAGTATTACAACCTCCACCGTAAGGTTCTTCTTTATATCGAACAGCCCTGTTATATATACTTGTTTCGTAGGACTCCCGATGAGCGGAGCCTAGCTGTCGACTGCATAAAGTGCACAATGTCCACGTCCGCGGCCAATGAAATGCAGAGCACAAGTCATTGTTTAAATTAGGTTTCCTTGAGATTGTTTGCATCTTAATTTATGATATAAAAACTTCGTCTGAACAATTTGCGGGACTATTTCACTCGTTTGTCGTCAACAGAGTGTATTGTCTGTACCAAACAACTAGGCGCCGCCCATCGCGAGTCCTCTGAGAGGAGTGTAGATTCTGAGAAGGCGGAAAGGTCGCACTATCTTCTAATTGCTTTATCATTGACAGAAAGGATGCATTAGAAGAAACGTTCTAAGACTGTTGCTTAACTTTGAATGATTTTTTTTGAAGATGATGAATTAACTAACCTGCAGCACTGCACCATATTTTTCAATTGCTGGTGCCGAATCGAGCAGACGAGAAGCAGATCATTGAGCGCATGCTTGGTAAGTCTCCATAGAATCCTAGGAAACGGTATTAGGGTTTGTGACACGATCTTACTATGCGTTAGCACGAACATTCACTTTGCAATGTGAAAAATAAAACAGAAACGGTCAACTCGTTCGTGTTGCTTGCACTGACTACCATAATTAGCTGCAAACACAGCTTAAAAAAATTTTTTGGAATTGTTCTATAGGCCGGAGGAAATTGGAAAAATTCAGACTTCTAAGATTTTCGATTTTTAACTTTAAAAGGAAAAGAAGCATGAACCCAAAAGGCTCGCGACATCTGTTTAGGAGGACAGGTCAAGGCGTTAAATGAAAGTCTCGATAGGAAATTCTTCTATTTAAAAACACGAATTTATGTACCAATCTAACACTGTACTCTTGAAGTTCCACGCTGTTTCGACAGAAGCTATATGCTTGGCCTTCGTACACCTATGGAATGGATCGACTGTCGCAGACGAAACACGCTATTCCTAGGAAGAAATCTTAACCTTGATTTAAACCACTAGCACCTACTCCTACCCCATAATCTCCACATGAATTAAATAGTAATCTGAATCTGGGATTTACAGCGATTTGAATAAAAAGGACAAATTGACGGGACTAAAAAAATCAATGAAAAAAACCAATTTGTGAAAGGTCGTAGTGAGCGGTGAAGGAACAGTGTCACCCACACCAGCAATAGGAAGGTTCTCGAAAGCGGATCCACGTTGGAGCTGGCTAGGCTGGGATCAATAAAGATCAGCGAACAATCCAGAACGACTAACACTCAGCCATGTCGGATGTAGGGACTTCAACTATGCGTTTTCTTTCGCTGGAAAAGTATCTAAGAGAAACCGATCTGATCATGCAAAGAAGAAGACCATATGATTTGAAAATTAAGTTCGAATTTAAGGAGAAGCCTCTTCCAAGGTGTCGAAAATTCCAGAAAAGTTGGTTGGCGAAACCGTCGATCCAACGATCTGTGGCAAACCTCCCTGTGCAACCAAGGTGGCCGCTCTATGGGTGATTTCTGATCCTCCGTAACTCATACTCACGAAGCTATTAACGTAGAAAGGTATAGTTTAAAAATACCCGAGTTTTGCTGTGACAGAGCTACGTCAAAAATCCATCGCTCAATGCTTTTCTGCGTGAGAACAAGCCAAATACAACCGTCAGGTTTTTTTTTGCCCCAACCTCTACAGGAACCATGTGCAAACGTACGTGGTGGAAATTGTTGCCTCCTCTAGATAACCAAAATTCGTTGTTTACTCGAGGTCCTGCTCTTCCGCACTGTCTGCGTCAAGAACATGCCGGTAGTGAATCTAAACGATCCAGCGTCTATTTGCTATTTGACACTGCAAAATTTAGGCAGGATTATAGCAGCTAAACTTCATCTCACTCGTACGTTGGAGGTTCGTAGCCTAAATTCATAACGATATTTTCTGAGAACATGTCGTGTCACAAGATATGACAATAAGTATCATAAGATATTACTATCACAGTGTTATCGTGAGATATTGCTCGTCCTAATAGCATCAGTCATTTGATAGATCTTGTTAATCCTGACTCTACACAGAATAGCTTCTACATTTATAGTAGCAGATGTAGCTAAAACTGAATAGCGCAATCTCTTCCACCTAATTTCGGAGCTAAAAAAAACCTAACCATAACTGCTATGGATGAAACCGTTCAGCACATACAGTTTGCTCTGACATACAGTAGCGACCGGAAGTATTTGAACACCCAATTTTTGGGTTTCAGATTAGTTTTTTATTTTAAGCATCAGAGGCATGCAAAAATGATGAATTTTGTGCACATTTGGAGCAGTATGTATTAACGGTTTGAACGATTGATCGCTATACCTTACCACAGTGCTCGTGCAATTCTTTGAACAACAGTGTTTGGTCGACATCCAATCTCTCTAGGAAAGCAGCAGGATCTTTTGAGAGCGAATTGTGAATGCATTGCTTCGCTAGAGAGATTGGAGGGCGATCAACCACTTATGTTCAAACAGATGCACGAACACTGTGATAAAGCATAGCGATCAATCGTGCTGTTCAAACTGTTTATACATACCACCTCAGGGGCATTTGGGCTGACTAAGCTGCGCGTTTTATGAGCACAACAGATTTGCCAAAGAGCGTCCGTGAGAAAAGTTATGCCCGTCAAAATTGAATTTGTCCAGTTTTTCAAAAAAAAAATCTTTCTCATTATTGAGCGATGTACCTGGGCAGTTTTAAGCCTGGTTTACTGTGTGGATCTCGAAAGGATCAGCATAAGTTTTGCGCTTCCCGGTTACTCTCTGTAAATGACATCTGCATCAAAATTTGCAAATTCCAAAATCCGAAAAAATTGATTTGCAGATATTTTAGAGAATAAGAATCCCTCTCATGTACACATATTTTTGCCTTTATGATTCTTGAGAAAGCTATTCAGGCTTCGTGGGGATCTGCAAAACTGCTCTCTTGTTCGAATAGGAAAATGAAGAAATTTTAGGGAATATCGATCAAGCCAATTTCTGATTTATTTCCATACTGGGACAGAATGTTTTGGGGTACGCCGTATGCCACAAGACGCAGAAAATCGCACATAATGCATATTTTTACTCCTTTTAATAACGAGATGCAAGAATGCTATTAGTGAATTTCGAAAAGTGACAGAAATTGAATTGGGCTACGTATAATTCGCCTAAATGGGCAGCGAGGCTGCTCACCAAAGCTGAGCGGAAGTAGGTTTCAAAACTTCCGAAATCGAAAGTCACTAAGAAGTCGGAACTGCCAAAAACATTGGAAGTCGGAAGTCGATAGTACAGCGCTATAGGCAAGCTGACAATAAATTTAGAAAGTAATTGGCATGCAGAATTAACGCTGTCCAATACCATGTAAACCCCAAGCACCAAAAAATACCGAATTAACAATTAATTAGGCGTAACGGTGTAAGGAATGTCACATCCTATGGGAGTAGGCAAAATTACAAAAAAAGGCCCTTCTACAGTGTTGAAAACTTCCGAAACTTCCGATTTTCAAGCAGTTTTTTCAGAAGTCGGAAGTCGGAAGCCCGAAAACGCCGGAAATCGGAAGATTCGGAAGTCGGAATTCCGCTCAGCCTTGCTGCTCACCCAGGGTTATCTCGCGCAGGCCTGCTTCTAAAACGCCCACAAATTTCCGCTTGATTGGTGGCTCCTATGAAAAGATGTGACGAATAACGTCAACATGCAAAAATGGGGTGTTCAAATACTCTTGAGCGCTACTGTATATTGTAGCAATGCTTCAATTTCCCAGCCTTTTGAGGTTACCTACGTTGTTATGAGCTCAAGATTTATCACTCAGACTTAGTAATCACATTACCTAACCATAACAGCACGTCCAGCTCTTTCCTCATTGGCGCAGTACTGCTATGCGGCCTGTTAAGTTCGTTACCGTACTACCAGGCATGAAGCGGCATCTCCTCCTCGCAGACCAATTGCGTCCGTGTTTTAATTATGCTTGGTTATGGTGGAGGTAGCAACACCGTCTCACTTCTATAGGTGCCTGTAGTTCGGATTCAACCGCAATAAGCGAAAACGAAGTATTTAGATGGAATAAGAACAGAACAGATGGATCCTAAGGTGGGAAGTGGTCGCGTGTATCTGATAAATAAATAGTTGCAGTTAAATATAAGTCGAAAATCCTCGCGAAAACAGAAATTTTTAAAGCAAACCGTGAATTCCTCGAAAAAAGGGTTCGCGCAGATTTCAAACTCTTGTATAGTTGCTGTACAGCTGTTTGCGTTTCTCATTAATGAACTGTTTTTTCTTTTCGTTTTGATTTACCAGAAAGTACTCTACCTATGTTGTTTCTAAATACCACTAATCAATCATATGGTCAATCTGCAAGCTCCTATGAATGAAAATTTATGTTTCGTTTGGCAGCACTGCGCACTTTTTAGAGGAAGTTTTCCTCAGACTTGCCGTATTTTTGGCAGTGTTAGTTTGAAAGTCAGTGGCGAGCGCCATCCCTGGCTGTAGGCTGTGGGTTACTGATTTGACGAAACCTATAGAGGTAGCCTGTGCCAGTTGGGCACAAACACGACAATACGAAGTAAACTTCGAAATTGGTGTTTTGTGAAATTTTTTCGAAAGACAATGCCTAGGCTATATATACTAGTGCACTCTATTACTACTCCATACTTCAATGTAACTCGAACAATCTTACATTTAAAGTTACACCGCCAAATTTCAGATGAGATTTATCTGGGAATTATCCCATGTAGTTCTCCCTTTCAAAACGAATCCACAAGTTACTATATCTATAGCGTTGCAAACAGTCCCTCTACTTAATCATCCAGGAAGGGTTACCTGAAACCTCGTGCAGCAAGAAAACCTTACCTTATTCGAAGCATACATGCTCTTGTATGACTGGTGAAAATTGGACACTTCACACCTGATATCTTTGAAATGAAATTTTCTTTTCTAACTTCATAAGGTTTCTTCGTGAAATGACCTTACTACGGCTGCGTACGTCAGACACTGCGCTCTCCGGCTGCTAACTGACTCGGATTTATACCAACATCTAGATCAGAAAATCTTAACGAATGTTAAGCAATTCAAAATCGAGGCCATCGACAGAGAATGCGGAGATTTATTCATTATTTTATAAGTTGACTTACACATGCGAGAGAGGAACGTTACTGGTATGTGGGCTATCATCAGTTGAATTATTTGTGAAAAAAACAAACAGTTATCAAAAAAACCCTGCAGTGCTTTCGTGCCAACCTGCATAGGTGGGATACCCGAGCGTAAAGGGTACCAAAAGTGAAGGTCCAGTTCTGATGGCCACTAGCAAAGTGAAGGTGGTCGAGCAGAAAGAGAGGTTCGACCGGGGGAGGAGGAGGGACGAGTTTGGGTTTGTATTTTTTTTATTATTATTAATAAATATCTTTAAGATATTTATCTTAAATAAATAAAAATAAATAAATAATGAATTAACTCTACAAACTAAAACATAGAATATTTAACGTACTTATTAAATATTTTTGAAAACATTGAAAATATTTCTAAAATATTTTCCTAGAATATAGCTGAGATGTGTGCGCTGAGCTGGAAAACGCATTAAGATTGGCTCTCGTCTCAATTTTCGGCATATTTCACCACCACTCAGAGGAATTTTTCCAAATTCGAGGTACACCTTTAATAGAAGAAGGTTTGCCCTATCGAACGATATATTCAGTTTTGCCAGGGCTGTTCTGGAAGTGCTGACAGGTTGCGTCAAAGTTGACCCATTTTTTGACCTGATTTTACGTATGTTTTGATTATTGGCAAATTTCTTTATGAAGGAGAGGACCTTCTCCAAATTCGAGGTCCTCGTGTAATAGAAGAAGGCTTTCCCTATCGAATGGTGCACACGGTTTTGCAGAAGCTATTCAATAAGTGCTGGCAAATTGCGTCAAAATCGAGCGATTTTCAAGACTTAACTGATAATATCAGGCTTCTTTGAAAAGCAATCTCAAACGAGAGGCTTTCTTCCGACTCCTCTCATCGTGAGGAATCGAATGATATATAAAATGCCTGTTTCATCTTTTGGGAGCTGAGATCTCGCAGCCGGGCGTAATCATAACGGGCTTACGCCCGTTTCGTTTAAAGGACGCATAAAAACGGGCATAAGCCCGCTACATCGTTCGATTTATTATGATGAGAGGAGTCCGGAGAGGACCTCGCGTTTAAGACTGCTTTTCATTGAAGCTTGATATTATCAGTTAAAGCTTAAAAATCGCTCGAATTTGACGCAATTTGCCAGCGCTTGCAGAATAGCTCTAGCAAAAATTCGAAAGAGCAAACCCTCCTCTACTTCAGGAGGACCTCGCATTTGGAAAAAGTCCTCTCCTCCACAGAAAAACTTGCCAATAACCAAAACATACGTAAAATTAGGTCAAAAATGAGTCAACTTTGACGCAATCTGCCAGCATTTCCAGAATAGCTCTAGCAAAACCGAATAAACCTTCGATAGGGCAAATCTTCCTCTATTTCAGGAGGACCTCGCATTTGGAAAAAGTCCTCTGAGTGGTGATGAAATATGCCGAAAACTGAGCGGGTTGGAAGGAGGTCCAAAGTGAAGGTCCCCCTCTCTAGTCTTGGAAAAGTGGAGGTCCCTGGCGTAAATTTGGAGGGTATTCCACCTATGCCAACCTGATATGAACTCGATTTCCAGAAAGTTAAAAAATTGAGCTAAAACATGCATACCAACCCCGTGTATCTAATGGCCCTATCTAAGCTTTCTCTGATCGTCTCCTGACTCCATCAGAGCTGCTCTTTTTGGCTGCAAAAAAAGTAAGAGAGAAAGTTTCGGCAGGTGATGGCTTGAATTTGTATAGGTTTGCTTCTGAAGCTAATCATAAGCAAGTACTAAGGGTTAGTGAATATGTCTCGTTTCACATCTTTACAATCAGCTATTCTGTTTTCATTGCAGCCCGACAGCAGTGGGTTTTTGCTATCTTTATTTTGCGGCTTTTCAAAAACTCGTCCAGATAGAAGTCACTCAACTCTCTACAGGTTGTTTGAGCAACTCCGCAAAAAGAATAACGCTGGAGCATCCGATAGCGTCTGTCCGTTCTTTTTCGCAGTATTTAATTTACTACTGACTCCTGTCAGAATAACGTTCGGATCAGCCACAGCGTCCTCTAGGTGTTTATTTAAAAAAAAGTGTAAAACGAGAAAAAACTGAAAAATAATGTGGAATTTTACGTAAGTTAAGTTTTGGTGAATCACTAGCAACCTACCCCTACTCCTAACTGTTAAAAGAGTTGAGCTGTAGAAACGATAATTTGGATCTATAACTATCAGCTATTCGAAGCAAAGAAGACAACGGGATCAAAGAAATTTTGATGAAGAAAAAGACAGATATGTGAGAGAAGTCAGAGAGATGAGCAAAGGAACAAAGCCACAACAGCTGTAGGAAGGTTTTCGAAGGTGCATCCACCTTGGAGCACGCTAAGGCCAGGATCCAAAAAAAATCATGGGACAACCCAGAGTGACCAACACTAAACCGAAGAGGATGTAGTGAGTTCAACTAAGCATTTTTTGCTGTAAGACCAGCCTAAGAGCAACCGAACTGATCAAATAGAGGAAAAGAGCACATGTTCTAGCAGCCAGCTTCGAATTTAACAAGCAGTCTCAACAATACTATCGAAAATTCCAGAACAGTCGGTCGGCTAAACCATCGATCCAGCGATCTGTGGCCAAACCTCAACATGCCAACAAGGTGGCCGCTCTATGGGTGTTCTATGATCATCCATATGTCTGACCCATGAACACCAATGGAAAAGTACGGCTCAGAAAAAATACTTATTTTGCTGTGACAGATCTATGTCAAAGTGGACCGCTTAGTGACCTCCTGTTGGGGAACAAGTCAAGTAAAACTGTTTTTTTGCCGCCACCTGCGTAAGAATCATGTGCAGACCAAGGCGAACATCACTGTCTCTTCCAGACAATCAAAATTCGCTACTTATTCGCGATGCTACGCTTCTGCAGTTTCTACATGTGGGATATAGTACCTCGGAGGCACTTAATTACTATGGAAGTATGAAATGTCAGGCATGGAGTAGGAGAATCTCCAGTATCTTTTTTCTGAAATTAGGAAAGAGACTGCCGCGCTCTCAACGTCTGTGACATTTTTTCGCACACACCGACAAACTGGACTGGGAATAAATGACGGAGGGACGGACGCCATTACTTAAGAAAGGGTCTTTCTAAAGCAAAAACCTTTAACAGGAAAAATCGCATATGGCTGATTCTGACTGATCGATCCGCTGATGATGTGCCCTATTTCCTAGCTAAACTTAAGCCTATTAAATCATCTCTCAGACATATATTCTGGGACACGGAATGCCTC
Source organism: Oesophagostomum dentatum (assembly GCA_000797555.1). Lineage (NCBI taxonomy): Eukaryota > Metazoa > Nematoda > Chromadorea > Rhabditida > Strongylidae > Oesophagostomum > Oesophagostomum dentatum. The sequence continues at coordinate 135,316 of KN549263.1, read as the reverse complement.
TGCACTGTAGCTAGGGAAGCAGGCTGCTTGGACGCCGTGAGACTTGCCTGCATTAGTTCTAGAACTGCATGTTTCCCTCTAAATTACGGTTAAGCCAAGAAAACTAGAAGAAAATAGAAGAATGAATGGAAGCTGAAGCAGTAGAAGCCCGAAAATTCAAAAAAAAACGACTGTTCAAACTTCTGATAGGAAGGAAACGAGCTCACTGACATTACTGCAACGAGCTTCACAAATAGCATTCAAAAATCGGTATATCTCGCACGTTCAGTCGATCAAAAACGAGTGTGAACCACTCCGACTTGTAAGGACACGAAAAGCTGGCTCCGCCCACCGTCGAAACGTATATAAGCCGGTGCGCGAGGGTTTAGCCGGTACTCCGTGCAACTGTTATGAAGAGTGGTCGGATATCGGTAATAGGGAATACCGGGGATAACCCCGACAACTCTGACGCGAGGCCGTTGTGCATGTCCGTTATGACTAAGCTCTTCGAAGTCCCTTAGCGCATTTTAGGTATTGTTTGAGATTTCTGCAGTAGCATCTGGATGTGGCGAGAAGTACTGCAACCCCCAGTGTAGAAGGTTCTTCATTATATCGAATAGCCCTGTCTTGCATACTCGTTTCGAACTCCCAACGGGCAGAACCTAGCTGTCTACCGCACACACCGCGTATTGTCCACGTCCGCGGCCAATGAAACGCAGAACACAAATCGCCCACTGAATCAGACTTTATTGAGATAACGTGCTCCTTGATCTGTAATTTAGAAACCTCTACTGAGCAATCTATTCATGTTCTAGACTATTTCACTAGTTTGGCGTTAATGGGATTGTCTGCACCAAACAACTAGGCGCCGCCCATCGCGAGTCCTATGAGAGGAGTGCTGATCCTGTGCGAGTGGAAAGGTCGCACTATCTTCTAATTACTTTATCAGTGGCGGGAAGGATGCATTAAAATGAATGTTTTAAGATTGCTGCCTAATTCTGAATTTTTTTTCGAAAATGATGAATTAACTAACCTGCAGCACTGCACCACATTTTTCCATTGCTGGTGTCCGAACTGAGTAGATGAGGAGCTGATCATCGAGAGCATGCTCGGCCAGTCTTTATAAAAATCCTAGAGCATCGTGTTATCAGGGCTTGCAGTAGGATCTTATTATGGGCTAACTATGGATACTCACTTTGGCAGAGTGAAAAACAGCGATGGCCAACTTTTTTATGGCGTGTTTTGTGTCCACTCTCTGAACAGTTGACGACACAGTTTAAAAATTTTTTTGAAAGTTTCCTATAGGCCGGGAAAAACTGCAAAGCGATCGATTTTTCAAAGTATTTTCATTACTAGTTTTAAAATATCGATTTTTATTAGGTCGTTGCAAAAGTCTCTGGACACTCAGAACATTTGTTTTTTCCTCGTAATGTGAATGTTTGCTGCTTTTTTTTTTATTTTTATGTGGTATACTTGCAGTGAAGCCTTGCCATTTTATTTCACGTGCTAGATTCCCCCACATTGCTTTGAACTCTCATAAAATCAATAACTCTGGATATGCACATAATTCACCTTTCACTCGTGAAAATTCTGTACGCACTAGAGCCTTCACAGCAGAAGGAAAAGTAGATCCTGTGATAGAGGAAGATACACTCTATCTGAGTGCGTGCTCGTTTCCAACCCATCTGCCCAGTTTTTCTAGGAATAAGCTCCAGAATTACAAGTGGCTTGTACAATCACTAGTTAGAATTAGAACATTATTTCTATAGTTGTTGGCGATTCTCTCTCTATAATATGAACCACCTATCACCTACCACCATAATATGAACCAACTATAGCTCTACCTTACTACTTTTTTGGGCCACAATGGCAGTTCTCCACAAAATCGAAAAACTTTAGAAAATTGAATTTTAATTTTTCGCTTTACATGGGAGCTTGCCATGGAGCCTAGGCAAAGATGATTTTCGATTTTTTGTGGCATTCCTGGTCACTGATAGCCGGCGAACTACCTTTCATTCCGCATTGGAAAGACCGTACCTCATCTTACCTGCAGAAATATGTAGTAGCGCGCTAATCCGTCAGAGAGACCCGGAATTACTCATTTCCCAATGCCAAGTGCTCAAAAAACAAGTTACACTGCAGAACAATCCTAGAATGGAGAGTATCCATTCTATTACAGTACCCTTCGCTTTATACAGGAAATAGCTAAACGCTTTTTTTAATTTGGCTGTTATGGCTCAGAAGTACCTTGAGAAATACCGAAAAATTTATTTTCTGTGCAGCACACAAATCACATACTTTCTTCTGAGGCATGCTAAGAAATCACGGACGTCTGCATACCCATAACTTTTCCTCCTTTGCATAGGATAAGCTATGGCTTCTTAGGAAATCAAGTGAATGCTTTGCTATCTTACTCCCTGAAGTGGAGAAAAATCGGCAACCGAGGGGTCCGAAAAAATGACACCCAAAATGTTTTCATTTGTAACTTTTGCAGATCGAAAAGTGTGTTCCACCTCTGCTTGCTAAATAAAGTGAAGACCTCAAGGATAATTGCTATGGTTATGTATAGAATTCACCTTTCGAAATTAAAGAGTAGTAAGGCTTGGAAAAAATACCTTTGAGTGTCCAAAGACTTCTGCAACGACCTAATATTTTTAAAAAGGAAAACAAGCATTAACCCAAGGCTCGCAACATCTGTTTAGCAACAACGAGGCGTTAAATGAAAATCTTGGATAGGAAGTTCTTCAACTTTAAAAAATGAATTTGTGTATCAATCTAACAATGTATTCTTGATGTTCCACGTTGTTTTGACAGAAGCTACATGCGCGCCTTCATCCACCTATGAAATAGATCGACTGTCGCAGACGAAACACGTTATTCCTAGGAAGAAAACTCAAACTTGATTTAGACCATTAGCACCTACTCCTACCCCACAATCTCTATAAGAATTAAGTAATAACCTGAATGTGGGATTTACAGCGATTCGAATAGAAAAGACAAATTGACGGGACTAAAAAACCAGTAAAAAACTAATTTGTGAAAGGTCGTAGCAAGCGGTAAAAGAACATTGCCACCCATACCGGCAATAGGAAGGTTCTCGAAAGCGGATCCACGTTGGAGCTGGCTAGGCTGGGATCAATAAAGATCAGCGAACAATCCAGAATGACTGACCAACACTCAACCGAACAGAATGTAGGGACTTCAACTATGCATTTTTTTTACTGGAAAAGCACCCGAGAGCAACCGATCTGACCATGCAGAGAAGGAGACCACACGAAAATTGGAAAATATACTCGAATTTAACGAGAAACCTCTTCCAAAGCGTCGAAAATTCCAGAAAAGTTGGTTGGCGAAACCGTTGATCTTACGATCTGTGGCCAAACCTCCCTGTGCAACCAAGGTAGCCGTTCTATGGGTGTTCTGTGATCCTCCGTAAGTCATACTCACGAAGTTATCAAAGTAGAAAGGTATAGTTAAAAAATACCCGAGTTTTGCTGTGATAGAGCTACGTCAAAATACATCGCTCAATGCTTTCCTCCGTGAGAACGAGCCAAATAGAACCGCCAGATTTTTTTTGCTTCACCATCTACAGGAACCATGTGCAGACGTAGTTGGATGAAAACTGTTGTCTCCTCTAGATGATCAAAATTCGCTGTTTATCCGAGATCCTGCTCTTCTGCACTTTCTACGTCAAGAATATTCCTAGCAGCTGAACCTCATCTCACTCGTGTACTGAGTTCGTAGCCTAAATTGACAGCGATATCCTTTTGAGAATATGTCGCGTCACAAGATATGACAATAAGTATCATAAGATATTACTATCATATTGTTACCGTGAGATATTGCTATTATCCTAATAGCATCACTCTTTAGATAGATCTTGTTAACTCTGACTCTACATAGAATAGCTTCTACATTTATAGTAGCAGATGTAACTAAAAGTGAAAAGCGCAATTACTTCCACCTAATTTCCCACGAGCTTGTCCCTATCCATAACTGCTATGGATAAAACCGTCCAACACAAACACATATTTACAGTTTACTCTGATATGTCACAGCATAACAATGCTTCAATTTCCCGGCCTTTTGAGGTTATCTACGTTGTCTTATGACCTCAAGATTTATCACTCAGGCTTAGTAATCACATTACCTAACCATAACAGCTCGTCCAGCCCTTTCCTCATCGGCGCGGTATTGCAAAGCGGCCTGTTAAGCTCGTTACCATATTACCGACTATGAAGAGGCTCCATCCCTCGCAGACCAGTCGTGCCCGTCTCTCAATTATCCTTGCAATTAGCTAATGGCTGTTTCTCTATAACCTTCTTTAACAGTTCAGCGGCAGCCATCTACTACTTGGCTAATTAGCGGTACGTGATTCAACCTCAAGTGCACTAAAAAGCACCCAGAAGCACAGAAAAGAGCAGCATTTTTTACTTATAAGTAAGATAAATCACCTAAATTAATGCGCTGCTCCCCAACAGTATCAAAATACCAACAAAATCGCCTGCAAACTACACAACACTTTTTCACGGACTAAGATCAGTGAGGTGGGCAGGGCCAGGCACCCGTACGCGTCCATGCTGGCTAAAACAGCGAGAATCAGCCTGATTTTCACCAGCTCGGACACGTACGGCGCCCTGGCCCCGCCCACATCGGTGGCCTCACTTCGCGAAAAAAAAGATAATTTAGTGCCTTCTCCGACTGACATTGTAGTAAGATTGCTAAACACGCTCCTATCAGCAGTTCTAAAGGGAAAGAAAGTATGAAGAATTTGTCAAAACACTCTTTTTAAACATACCTACCATTCCTCGGTCAAGCAAGTAAGACCAGCTATTACGACAGTTATTCTTCCGAGATCTCACACCACCATTATGAATCGCCAAAGAGCTGGAACTGGGCGCATTCTTCTTCTGCTAGAGAAAAGTCTGAACATTCATTAGCGTGTTCTTTACAAATATACAGTAACCGTCTTTCTGAAAGCGCAGTAATCGTAGTATTGCCCCGTTTTCCTTCACATCATTTATTTTCAACGCTATCATGCATTAAAAAAAATTCTTCGAATGAGAATTATTTCAAAAGGTACAATGAAAGAACAAAACGAACGAAAACATGCAAATACCGGAAATGTGAGGTACCGCGAGTAGTATCCTAAATATATAGTACCATGAAATACCCTTTGTTCTGAAATCGAGACCGATTCTAAACCGCGCGCGCGCTTAAATTGACGGTGGAGCAGGGGCCAATCAACTAATTGCCTCCATCTGAGCGAGAGGGTGAGCTTCAATGCAATCAGTATAACCCTAAACATAGATAACAATGAAAGAAAACCGAAAAAACTCAACTTCTGGTCAAAACTGGGGTAAACTGAACTGGCCGCCCTCTGCTTCACCGCCAATCTGACTGCGCGCGCGCGGCTCAGAATCCGCCTCGATTTCAAGACGGAGGGTATATTATACTCCTCTTGGAACTACATGGAAACAAAAAAAACATAGAACAGTATGATTTATTGCTATAGTGCTTTTCAAAAATATTTAGACATTCTAAGTCTGTGCCACCATCGGGAGCTCTGCGTCTTTTCCCGCACTTTCGTCTGGACTCTCCTACCATACAGTGTGTTTCCCATGCTCTGGCCAATTTTTGCAATGGTGGCGCAAACTAAAAGTGTCTAAATATTTTTGAAAACGGCTATACTTACTGTTATGTAGAGTATGCTGCCACTATGGCCTACCGGAGTGTGGTACCATGCATCCTGTTTAAGAATACAGTACTTCACGTAGGCTACAGCGACATTTAAGGCAAAGTATTTTTAAAAAACAGGAAAAAGTATTAGACGGAAGCCTAAAAGTCAGCGCATAGACATCTACACAAGGTGTCGACGTTTCTACTACATCGTCGGTACAAGTATACATGAAGAATTTCCTAAACATGGCTAACACACTGTTCAACCAAGTATAGTCGAGTTGACCAGTCGGTGCAGTGCTGTGCAGTGTGTACTTACACAAATCAGGGGGAAAAAAGGCGTCTCTAAATTAGCTGGAGCGCGAACTGATGGTCAGCCGTTACTGTCAAGAGTTGGTCTTGAGTGGAATTTCGCTCCATGGCTGATGACTTCTGTCGCTGCACACCTTACAACACTGCACCAGCTGGTCAACTCGACTATAAAGGATCAGAAGCTCAACTTCTTTCCCACAAGTTAAGCATAAGCCGGCTCTAATTCTTATCCACATTTGAGAATACAGTATATTTCTGACGAATGCCTGCGGCACATAGGTTTGACCAAGCACAAAAAACCGTAATTTTGTTGACCCGACTCTCAGATAATCTTGCAGACTACGGTAGACATCTGTGCTGCTTTACTGGTTAGGATTAGTTGCTGAAAAAAATTGAAAATGCACTCAGTTCTGCAAAGTCAATGATAAGAAACTTACGCGAATTGACAACCTCATTTGTATTCCATTGAAAGGGGAACGCCACCAGCCCTTAATAGGTTAATACCGTCGATTCGCCCAGATAGTGCCTTGGTCATCGCGGTTTAGTGCAATCGCGTACCAGGTAGAGCAACGGCATCGATTGTCACTGGAGCAGCAAGCGAGAATTACCTATTTCTAGCCTTCTCGCTTGCTGCTCCAGTGACAATCGATGCCGTTGCCCTACCTGGTACGCGATTGCACTAAACCGCGATGACCAAGGCACTATCTGGGCGAATCGACGGTACATATATTAAGTGAAAGGAGAGTGTAAATTCGATAATCTTTATCAGTGCCATTCGCATGTTTTTTTTTCTGCGGGAGGGGAGGGAATTCATACTAAAAGGGGGCGTGCCTAGATACTGAGTCAAACTAAATTTTACTTTGAAATTTCTGAAAATGTTAAATGTATGAATTACCAAAGAAAAACTCCCAGATACCTTTTTTGATAGAAAACTCGGCAAAGCTATGCATCATATCAGTAATCCAGATGGAATGACTTACCAGACAGATCGTCCTTGAAATCCAGAACCTCTTGATCTTCGCCAAAAGCTGCCGTTTGCACAACAGGTACCCGACTTGGATTTTGTTGCTTACGACTTCTTTTTCTCACAAATTCTGAATTACTGCCCTTAGATCCACTCTAACTACTGTCTCGTCAAGTATTCTGCGGACACACAAAATGGGCAGGTCCGGCAATCGATTGACCGCCAGGCATCTTTATCCACGGCCGTGGAACGCGTCCTAACGTGTCCGCCCGAATGTGTGTGTTCGCAGACTACTTGAGGAGACAGTATGCATCATATCAGTAATCCAAATGGAATGACCTACCAGACAGATCGCCCTTGAAATCCAGAAACTGTTGATCTTCGCTAAAAGCTGCCGTTTGCACAACAGGTACACGAGTTGGATTTCGTTGCTTGCGACTTCTTTTTCTCACAAACCCTGAATTACTGCCCTTAGATCCACTCTAACTACTGTCTCGTCAAGTATTCTGCGGACACACAAAATGGGCGGGTCCCGCAATCGATTGACCGCCAGCATCTTTATCCACGGCCGTGGAACAGGACCTAACGTGTCCGCCCGAATGTGTGTGTCCGCAGACTACTTGGTGAGACAGTAAAAATATATTTAACGCGTAAAATTCTATATTTGCATAACTACTGCTTCAATAAAAACGAAGAAACAATCGAGAAAATCAGGAACCAATTCCCAGTACTTACTCATGGACAAATCAAGGCTACTGATACCGTTGTCTTCAAGAAATGGGGCTATGTACACAGGTTCTGGGTTAGGCTGCTCTAAAAAAGTTTCGGAGATTTTCAGAAATTTCAAAAGGCAGAAATGCAGCTTACCGAGAATTTCTGGAACATATGTAGAATCGGAAACGGTGATGTTTTCTGCCTCAATACATGTAGAATTGGGAGAGGTGGTGTTTTCTGCCCTGTTTGAAGATGATCTAGCCAGCTCGAGTCTGAAGGAATCTATAATTTCGAGGGATCTATAACTAACTCCATGTGCCTACTCACAAACTAAAACAGCTATGCAATTCTACTGCTATAAGTATACTATCCGGATATAGAGTTCGTAACTTTTCGTAACTCACAATTCATTGTGAACTCCGCAGATGTACGGGTAAGCAAAATTCTCGAACAATGGACGTGCAAGGCTACTCCACATATTTCCACTTTCTGCAGGTATTTTCGCTTGCTTCTTAGATGATTTTGACGGCTTTCCGGTCGTAGAACGATTATCTTAAAATCACTGAACACATAACTGTAAACTACCAAATAATATCCGTCTAGTTCTACTGGAAACAGAGACCTTAGTCGTAAATCCATCGCATTCAGAAGAACAAAGAGAGTTTGGAAAATTTTACATAATATTATTGGTGTTAATAGGAATGCTCTTCTTACACTAGGCGAGTCCAGAACTATATGAAGTAGAGGTCAAACTAGTGCTAACCAGACCTAGGTATTCATTGCGGTTTAACTACTTCCTTAAAGGCAGCATCCACTCTCAGAACGCTTCCTGAGTTCTCGATGGATTCTGAAGGACGAATTCAAAAAAGGCTTAGGGTTCAAATTTCTCGGCTCAGAAGTCATTCCTGACCGAGAAAATCCCTTCGTAAGACTCGTACGCGATTTTGTGGACGAGTTTTTCCGTTCGTCGCGCTCTTTCTGTTGGAGCCGCCTACGGCTTCAAATGCGTGGACATGGAAGGCTTGTGTATTGTCGACGAGGAAAATACATGTTCACGAGCCGACCGCGTTGCACACGTGGCGTCTCTCCAAGTTCAGTGATCTCTCTAGCTCTGCCTTCTCTGCGTTTCCAGCATGGAAATTCTGCCTTCCCATTACGCTCGCATGCGTCGCGGTCGGCTCGTGAACATGTATTTTTCTCGTCGACCATAACTCTACTCATACCAAATGGTTATAGCGCTTTAACTAGTGTGGGAAATAAAGTGACAAGACAACTCGTCCCCACATCCTTCGTAGCAAGTCCACCGAGTACCCGACGTTTCGGCCGTTTTCTCCCCGACGAGCAGCCTACCGGCGCTCTCACTTCCACTTTTGGCTATTCAGCCACCGAGGTTTCATAAACTACCTGAATCTCGAAATCCGTTTCTAGAGTGGATGCTGCCTTTAAGCCGAGAAGAACACTTATCAATATACCAAGGGCTTTGAATTCAGTCGACAATGCGCCAGTGTACAGCTGTGGAAAATGGCCATAACAAAGAGTGAATCTAGCAACCTTGTCTGGTTTATCTGGGATTGCTAACTAAAGCACTTGTGAGCCAGTTGTGATGAGCGAGGCTTGCCTTAACCCCGAAAACAGATAAAGTACCCTGACTTATCGTCACATGAATTCAAAGCCCTCGGCATATCGATAAGTATTTTCCTCGGCTTAGAGAAAGTGTTGAAAATTCGGACTTTGAAAGCCTTGCTTGACTGGGGATCTTCTATCCTTCTGCGCAGAAATCCCATAAACTGACTTTGTTTTCCGCGTATGCTGCAGCAGACTGTAAATTCATTAAACTGTCCAAAAATCACAATAACTCGGGCACCATTCGTAACATCAAGTCTATAGTTAACAGTTATCTCAGGGACACTTCTCGTGATTTCTAGTTTTTGTTCCAAGTCTCTCTTTCTAATATCTTATATAGTATATAGTATATAGTGGTATTAGTCTAGTCTTATATAGTATGTTATTGTTCCGATGTAATAAAGATTAAGATTGAGACGTACCTTCACTGGCCGAAGAAGTGGATGTGGCACAATTTGTTCCCGTTTTGCGGTCAGACGGTGGCAGTGAAACTGTCTATAACACAACGAAAAGTTGACACTGATGTATTCATGGAAAAGCGCACAAAAATATTTCTAAGAATTTCAAAATCGATTTTCTTTGGCCCCGCCCACCCTCGGCATGAGCCCCTCCCCCCCCCCCTCCCACGGAAAAATTTCTGCGACAGCCAATGGATCATATCCATGAGCCGCAGCATTGTTAGAGCTAGCATAAGAGTACAAACAAGAACAGTTTTAAGCAAAACCACCGAAGAAATTTTCCGAAGTCTATTTGCGAAACCCTCAAGCAAAGTTTTTACTCCATCTTTAGACGTCGACGAGATGTATATTTGGTGCGTATCGATCTCAACGACAACGACGATCGATACACACCAAACACAGCCCGTCGCCGTCTAACCATGGAAAAGTTGCTTAAATCGAGCACAGTGTGTACTAAACAAAATGAAACGGTTTTGAGCCAGCAATCAGAATTTAAAAAATCAAGAACTTCGATTAAGAAGAGACTCTCACCAGTTAAAATTTTTAGAAGAAAAGTTCATTTCAATACCTTGTGGTAAGTAACAACTTGCTTTGCGTGGGCAGAAGACTCCTGCGGTAGGGTCGCGCTATCCAAGCCGCTGCATCCACTCAACGGAGGTCTAACGGCTAGAGTAACTGCTGTCCCTGAATGAAAAGAAAATTAATCAAATTTATAGGCATGCTAGGCAATAAGGAAAGGAAGTTAACTGAAAATTAGACAGACATTAGTACAAGAAATTAAACGCAACCACAGTTGCGAACCTGTAACCTCAACACCTGCGTGTGGACGTGTTTCGACAGGAGCAGCATTTTCCTTATTGTCTTCCTTTTCTATAGCAGTG
>KN549263.1:93568-119590 GCA_000797555.1 Oesophagostomum dentatum | reverse complement strand
AAGGGAATCGAGCTCTTCGACATTACTGCGACGAAAACTTCACAAATAGCATTCAAAAATCGGTATATCGCGCACGTTCAGTCGATCAAAAACGAGTGCAAACCACGCTGACTTGTGAGGACGTGAAAAGCTGGCTCCGCCCACCGCCGAAACGTATATAAGCCGGCGCACACGGCATATAGCCAGTAAAATCGCGCAATGTGATGCAGAGTGGTCGGGTACTGATAAAGAATACTTGGGATAACCCCAGTTGATAACCCCATCAATCTTGAAAAACCTCCTAAGATACCTTATCCAGTAGAAAGGGTATGATGAAGAACATGGATGAGGCGCTACTTAAGCAATTAGTTTAATTTTTTTTCCAAATCGGGTTCCTTTATATACTTTCTTGAGGTCTGGATTACTCGTCCGTTTTTTTTTTCTAAATATTGCTTCAGAATCTTATGTGCTCATCTCGGAAAGAACCCACAAGATGTAAGAAAAATGCCGAAGAAAGTAGGAAACGCAACGTTCAGAAGATATTCAGCTGCCACAAAATGGGCGGTCCGTGCTGGCTAATTGCCAGCGGTTCTCTGCTGCTATTGGCTAATTGACGAGCAGCAGCCGTTTGTCACGCGCCGCTTAGGGTCTCGCGAAGCAGCTGCGATCTTGCGCGGAAAAGGAACACTTTTGCCGATCGAAATGACGAAGACTGTACTGCTGGGACCAGTGCTCAAAACTCGACGAGAACCCAAAACCGTTCTGCGCGTGGGTACTACTTAAACAACTTTTCCGCAAAAGAGATCTGCAAAAATATTTCCAGCCGCTTATGGTCCCAATGATTACCAGCCGCTTTTCGAGCAAATTATTCTAATTTTGTAAACCACTAACCGAACCACTTAGGACAGCACCCACGCGAAAACACCTTTTATGTTCTCTTCAGATCTCGAAAAACGAAATCTCGTAAGTAAGCGATACAACAAGGAAGACTTCCACAAAATTGATTTACTTTTGAAGAAAAAAAATGCCTCCGAAAGGTTCCGATCATTTGTTCTAGTTTTCCGAACGAGATTCGGCAGGTTCCGGACGAGATCAGTTGCGTTGTCAAGTCGTGGCGAGACCCATGGTTCCACTCTTTACGCTGCCCTATAAATTCAAGATGAAGGCCAGCAGAAGTGCGATCTGACAATTTTTCGCGAGCAACTGCCTCCACGTAGTGGTTTTCCTGTTGAATTTACATAATCGTGAGTAGCGCGGGATGCAAGGTCCTGCCACGACCTGGCAACCAAGTCCCGAATCTCGTCTAGAAAAACGAGGTCAATTGAAATGAATTAAATATTCCATCCACCAGCTATAACTACATGTAAGATTCTCAGAACAAGGATTTGCACCTATTGCGACAGCAGCAGAATAGATTTTCGAAATTTCCCGTTCTTACCTTTCTTGTTCTTCGACTATTCTCCATAGCTACGCATTCGATACGCATTGACTAGGTACCTTCTTCTGAACATTGCGGATATACATCGATTTTTCATCTGCAAAAGGCTACACATCTTGGAAACTAATTTTTCAACAACAACAATAGCTGAAGGATTGGAAGCTTCCGCTCTTCCTTCAATCTCACTTCGAAACTGGAAAACAACGAAGAATTTATTTAGCGAAAGCTGCGCAACAATATCACAGTGAAAACACGGCAGGACCAACAACAACAAAACTCGATCAACAAACATTAATGAAAAAACTAGGGGGAACTAATAAGTACCGTTACTGATTACTCACAAAAATAACGAACAAGAAGCTCTAATAATAATGCGGCGGAATGTATGCATCGATTTTTCTACCTCAAAATTAAATTTTTCAAGCATGAAAAGAGAAGAAGAGCCCACTAAAGCCTGCTTAGTAACTAGAGGTTTTCATTTTGGTAGAAATGACAACGATGATACCTAAAATTGGTGACACAGTTGACAAACACTGGCAGCTGACTTCTGTAAAGTGGAATTGAACAATGTGAAACATTCATAGATAGTACCTATAGCTCATTATGAAGCAGAAATAATCGTAGTGTACGTCAACATATGGCCGAGATGACTAAAGAAAGCACTTGACAATCCGAAAGAAATCTAAATATTGCAACAAATCCTTCTAGAAGGGAAAATCCTACCTCTAACTCGCAAGTATCCTCACTTGCCTGGCACTAGCGAATTTGCTGAACCCAAGCGGAAAGGTTAACTGTAGGTCAAGCCTGTCATCGGTAACGGTAGCGCCAGAAATCTCAAAATTTATCAGGTTGCAAAACACCTTCTTGGGTACATGGCCAGCTATCCGAGTTCCCGGGATACATCTGAAAACGCTTTGCGATCATGGTTTATTCAAAAACAACGGAAAACAGCAAAACTTTAGAATTTGAATTCGAATTCTCCAAAAACAAAGCAAGGGTAACGTGCTGTATCAGAAGCAGTGGGATATGCAGCTCATCAAATATACGCAATCACAACAACACATAAATTACTTGAATCAGGTAAACTGTCGAGTAATTTTAGCCGAAACATACTATCTTTTTCGTGTACTAAGACAACTGAGGTGGGCAGGGCCAAGTACCCGCAGGAACGCCGTGCGTACCCAAATTCGTTAAAATAACCAGAATCAGCTTGATTATGACCAGTTTGAACACACGTGGCATTCCGTCAGGCTCCTGGTCCAGCCCTGGTCCCCGTTCGAAGCGGACCAGTGGCAGAACCCACGCCCAGGGTGGAAAGTCTCGCATCCGGTACTATCTGGATGAATCGGCGGTACGCCACTACAGCAACACATAAATCACTTGAATCAGGTGAACTGTCGCGTAATTTTGAGCCAAATCACACTATCCTTTTCGTGGACTAAGACAAGTACAGTCTGTCCGCGCCAACTTGTCCGATTGCGCAGTCTGCGTATAAGGCATATGGCGTGATGGCGGGTCTCCTGCCCGCTTCAATCAATAACGGCGGCTGCCGGCTACTTTTATCGGATGGGCAGGGGACCCGTCATCTCGCCGCATGCCTCATACGCAGACCGCGCGATCGGACAAGCTGGCGCGGACAGACAGTGAGGTGGGCAGGGCCACGCACCCGCAGGAACGCAACGCGTATCCAGACTGGTTAAAACGATCAGAATCATCTTGATTATGACCAGTTTGAACACGCGTGGCATTCCGTCGGATCCCTGGTCCGGTCCATCTCACTCGAAACAAACCATGAAAAAGAGAGTACGTCAAAACTGACCGGAGGTAATACAGCGGTAATGGCCATCTATACGTAGTTCTTCGTAGCGCTAGCACAGCGGACCAGGGGCCAATCTATTTTAATATTCCATAGCACTGCAACAGCCACAACAGATAGGGATATCAAACAGCTGCCGAAAAAAACTTAAATGAAAGTAAATGGACCTACTCCACGCTTTCGAAGGATATGCGTTCTCTACATGTTCATCTCCTGTCTATAAGTAGCACACCTGCCCGCTCTTCCGTACATCAGTAGCATTTCAGAACCTGAAACATTCTGAAACAGTAGCCATCCCTTAGCGAGAAACAAGATCAGTTTTCGTGGTGACCTTCATACCGTAATCTTTCAGGTAAAATGAAAGCAACTTTATAAAAGCTAGCTAATATGTAGGTGGTCTTAGTAGTGCGAACCAATCCTTTTCTTGCATTACTAGATCAGCCAGGAGCGCTTCTCGGGGCTATAAACCATACTATGCTTGATATGTGTTAAAACATAGAGTGTTATAGAGTGAGGAAGTAACACCAATGGTACAATTTCCCCTAGCATAACGTCTATGGATCATCTTAAAGTCATTGAGGATGTTGACTGATCGATATCTCTCGCCGAAGCATTGTTCTGAGAACTGAATGACATGCAGTGACTTGCCAACCACCCTGACTTGTGAAAACGCGAAAAGCTGGCTCCGCCCACACGCGGCGAAGCGTATATAAGCCGGTGCGCGAGGGATGTAGCCAGTATTCCATGATGACGCGTATAAAGAGTGGTCGGATACTGACAATAAAGAATGGTCAGGGTAACTCCCTACAATTCTGACGCGGGGCTCTTGTGCATGTCCGTTAGGATTAAGCTCTAGTCCCTTAGCGCATTTTAGGTATTGTTTGGGGTTTCTGCAGTGTTTTTTGCTTCGTATGCTCATTTGTGTAGATGAAATCCAAAGTATCTACTCCGCCACTCAAACAAAATATGGCGTTAATTTCGAAAAACCTAGGATACCTTATCCATTAGGAAGGGTGTAATAATGAACATGGAGGCGCCACTTAAACAATTGGTTTAAATTTCAAATCGAGTTTTTTCACACACTTTCTTGAGGTCTGGATGACTCGTCTGTTTTTCTTTTTCTAAGTATTGCTTCAGGATCCTATATGAATTATCTCAGAAAGAACTCATAGGCTATATCTTGCAAGAAAAATGCCCAGAAAAAGCTGTGATTAGGAAGAATGTACGGAAAAAGACTTTCCAGAAATAAGAAACGTAGCAAATCAGAAGGGATTCAGTAGCCACAACACACTATCAAGACATAGAGAACGTGGAACGTGCTCCTGCTCCACTCCCACCCTCATCCTCATCCCTAGCGCTCGTGTCCTTGCCGATCCGGCAAAATCGATGAGATCACGGATTGCGACGCGCCGGTGTTTGAGCAAAATTTCACAATAAATAACGGAAAAAAGTCTCTCTAGTGGGGATTTCAGGATTACGTGATCCTGCACACATCTGGAGCAACGTACACCAGAGAAATATCTCGAAATTCGTATATATTTCGCAGTTCCAAAAAGCATAAGTAAAGCCACTATGGTGGGCTGATCCAAGGACCACCCTGTGACTCACAGTTCTTTGGGTGTTCGATGACTCTATGGTTGTTCGTTGGAGTCTTTCCGAACCGACTTGGTTGTGGCCCACTGTCATATAGAATGTGAACCTTTCACCGAACAACAGCTACTTTTCTTAGATCTGGAGAGATCAATTCTTTTAAAGCTGGCGAGATAATAAAAACTCTCGTACTCATTCGAATGACGAAGTTTATTGTATAGGAATTATTTCCAAGTTTATGCATACAGCTCGGTTGTAAAGAACTAGCAGGATTATTGTTTTATTTTTTTTAAAGAGGTGGAATGGAGAAAAGCGCGCACAGCTACCGCTTTCGTAAAAATCGTTACATGCGAAAAGGTTTTTTTCAATTTGTGTACGTTTCATTCGTATGAATAGCGATGGGCGGAGCTTATAGTCCAGAGTCACCTCTATAGAAAAGACGGTTCGACGAAAACGTGCGCTCTTTTTCGCAGACTAAGGCCCCTAAGGTGGGCGAGGCCAGGTACCCGTCGGAGTGTCATACGTGTCCAAATTATTGAACAGCGGGAACGAGCTCAGTATTGACGAATTCACCTGTATATGGAACTTTTCGTTTACTTTCAAGTTGTTTAGACACCTGTAGTGTCTCGTCCGGTGCATGGCTCCACCTACCCTACGGGTCTTGGTCCGCGAAAGGGTGAGTAAGCCCAGGTTGCGTTGTCGAGAATCTTCTTCTAAACAAATTAGTCGGGTTTAAACCTCCATAGCCTTCAGCTTGTCTGTTGTTTAGAAACTGTCAACAGCTTGTTATAAGCGCCGCCCCACATTAGTCCTACGAATGAACCATAAGGTTTGCAGCTGGCTGCATCAGATGCTAGTCAGAAATTTGCTTCACCAAATATTTCTTAGGCAAGCCGAAGTGTTTGCCTTCAGCAAGAATAAGAAAGCATGAAGCTTCATTCGGTAGCATGAACTACCAGAAGTAAGACGGTGTACTTCTTGCAGCGTTTTTTTTTGCTTCGTACTCTCTTATTCGCGGATTAGGACCAGCCAGATAGGCCGGGTTAGAACGCCGTACGTGTCCAAGTTAGTCGAAATCAAGCTGTTCCTAGCTGCTTTAATCAGTTTAGACCCGTGAGAGTACCTGGCTCGACTCAGCTGACTGGTCGCCTATGAAAAAGAAAGTATGCTCGATACGCACGATAAAAACTGTAACATACGGCAATACGATAATTTTTATCAAGGCAAGAATTATATTAGAACATTAATTGGATGTCCTATACAGTGATTGGAAAGATAACAAGTAAATCTGGGCAATATGCGCCAGTTTGAGTTCATCGTAGAAGAGTACACGTTCATCGATCACTCACAGCCCAACAACGTTCGTCTACAGCTCGTCCTTCTTGATCAGCTTCTCGAGGGTGATGTCGAAGTAGAGGCGAGACTTGCCGGGAATCTGTGGCGGCCTTCCATCATCACCATATCCTTTAAAATGAGGGTTTAAGTCGTAGATCGCTCAGTTGAAGCCAGTGAAGGAGCTTACCGTATTCTGATGGGATGATAACCTTACGGCGTTCTCCCTCGCACATGCCAGTCATGGCGATGTCCATACCCTTGATGACTTGCTGAAAATTGAATATACATATTTGTTAGCAGATAAAAGAGCTTTAAGGATTCCTCAGAACTCACTCCTCTGTCCAGCTGGAAGATGAAAGGAGCATTTCGTGAGAACGACGAGTCTACGAAGGTACCGTCTTCAAGATGAAGGATGTACTGCTGGTGGATGGTGTCTCCGGGCTCTGACTTGCGGCACTTGTCTTCGTCGATCTTGTGAGTGACCTGGAAGGATTGTTCTCTATCTTCTGAGCAAGCTCTATTCTGGACAACCAAAAGAACGTGGGCGGATTTTCGAGAGCTTTTGAGCAAACGAGTGAAGAAAAGAAGCCAAAAAATCGCTCATTTCTATTGTTAATCGCTGATTTTTACACCTTGTTTGATTTTTGCCCGTATAACAGTAAAAACCCCGAAGAGACGCAGTTTTAATAAATATTCCAACCTCCGCTGGTCCACCGCTCGTTTCAAGTATGCCCTACACTCGTTTTTGCGGACTAAGACCAGCAAGGTGGGCGAGGCCAGGCACCTGTACGTGACCAAACTAGTTAAAACAGCGAGAATTAGCTTGGTTTTCATCAGTTTGGACACGTATTGCGTACAGCATCCTGGCCCCGCCCAACTCACTGATCTTCGTCCACGAAAAAGAGAGTGCACAGCCTATATGCTAGATGTCGCTTCGTTCCAAATATTAGTCAGCATCACAAGTAATTATTCTAACGACATGAATTACTTGAAGTATATAAAGCGCTCCTACAGTGGCTCAGACAAGTCCTTCTAAACGTGATCTTTGGTGGGAGCGGCGAAGAGGTACGCGCGTCGCAGACTTTATCGCACGACAATGTCGCGCGGAACTTCTTCTATGAACGCCTGTCTTGTCGCAAATTACACTTAAAAATGGCCCAGCAAGTCGTACATGAACAGCAGCTTACAGGAGATCCTCTTTTCGTTGAAAACTCATTAAAGATGCCTTCATACCTCTCCTAAAAGTATTTTCAGACGTTGCGCGCAGCGAGGGAGACAACTACATCAGCGATGGAACCATTTTAGGCAATCTGGTTTTTTTTTTTTTTTGAAGCTAGGTCTGCCACTATTGGCAAGTTTGTCACGAAATTTTTACGCTAAACAGGAAGGAATGCAAAAGGAAGAGAGCACCTCCATCCCCTAAGCAATTCATGCTGTAATTTCCCACAAAAGTACCTCGTTGGCGAATATTCTGCTCCATTTTCACTTCCTTTATAATCTATCTGAACGCGAAAATTCTGCTTACTACTGTCGATGTACAGTAAGAATACTAAAGCACAATACAGAATTTTAAATTCGATATTTTGTCGATCTTACAGGAGGATTCGCACCAATCCCATCCAATATCCGTGCTAAATTCCGGAGCAGTACTTAAACAACCACCAAGTAAAACATCCTATAGCTCCCTCACGTCTCTCGTATCCAATCAAAAATTTGGACTCTTGCCAAGGAAGTGTAGACAAACCTCGATCGTGATACCCTCATCCGTCTCCCACTTATCGCCAGGAACAGCTCTGAATAGGTCGACTAGCTGCACAGTGTAATAGAGAGTCTGGTCCTTTTCGATGTTGTCCCTATAAATTAACATTATCGATCTCAAACTTGACGCTAATTCAATTTTATGTTACTGAGTTGGTAAATAGTTATGTTTGAGATTATTATTTAAGAGGATAATTTGGATAGACTTTTCCACTGCACAGGTCTTCTCGTGTTCTGAACTTGATCTAGAGTTTGAGCAATTTCCTGTGGATTATTTATGGCTGGATTTGTTCAGTACAAATTCTTCCAAGCTAGAAAAGACAACCTACTGAAATTGAACAAAATTTTTAAACAATAAGCACATTCAGCTCCTTTCTTCTAAAAAAGCAGATTTTTTAAATTTTGTAGAATAGATAAACGGTGTAAAGTAAAGTCGCAGGAGTTTTAAAGTTACTCCATTTTCGAGGAAAGCGTACAAAAATAACTCTCACACGTAAAGGCACACAGAGGCGCAGACATTCCATGCGCTCACAGTATTTTTTTACGTCTACACTTGACTTGAGGGTACAATAAGTAACAAAAATTTCTAAACGCATTCCAGAGAAACACGCTAGATCTGGATTCTTTAAAAAATGAAGCCAGAAATGCTCCATGAAATGCTGCCCTTAGAAATTGACTTTTTTCGGTTCGACAAGCAGGTTTGTGAGGTTCAGCTTCTTGGCATGGTTCCAGCTTGTTAACTTCTTCTATAAAAACACATCTGCGGCTTTAGCGTGATGTGTGACTGGTCATGCAAGTCTTTAAAAGATTTTTTCCTTCCTTATGAGATTAGCAGAAAGATATCTGAAAAACAGGCTTCTTTCTTGCAAAATCACTGCCAGCGGATCTTAACACGAATACCTGGCACTGAAAGCCAGTTCGTAGTTGTTTTACGTCATCGCAACAGCAGTTGTTTTAAATTTCATGATTTTTCACTCTTCATTCGAAAAGCGAGCTGACCGGTGCAGCGAAATCGGCTATACCTTTCCCGTCCGCTGCTACCAAAGCCAAGATGACCTGGGATTACGACTTTTCGCTTTTCGCCAATGCACATTCCGGTCATTGCACGATCCATTCCCTTAATGACCTGTCCTCTTCCGAGAGTGAAAGTGTACCTGAAATGCATAACTAGAATTTAAGCAGGCAGTTCCGGATCCTTCTGGTGCTGTCCTAAAGTGCGCAATAAGTAAGATTCTAGAAGCTTACGGCTTCTTGCCGAAGTTGCTGCCAATCTCCTTGCCGTCCTTGTCGGTCAGCTTGTAGTACTGGTCAACAGTATCACCGGCTTGTGAGACTATCGTGCATTTCTCTTTCTTTATCGGCTTGATGATCTTGATTTCCAGGCCATCATCGTCCTAAAGATATTTTTTTAAATAATTACTGTACTTAGACTACTGCTATTCAAGACAAGTGTAGACATGGGATCTTCGTGGTTGCACAGGAGATAGAAGAAGCTCCAACAAGACTACTTGCCATTTCTGCGAACATGAGCTTCAAAATCTGACTTTTTTATTTAGGGGATTAACTATCTGCACCGATGACAGTTACAAGTACATCCCTTTGTACCGGCTACCATAGCGCCATTTTTAGGATTACTACTAGGTATATACTATATGTCTAGAAACTTCTAGCACGGGAATATTAGCTATACCTTCATTTCTATGTGGCATTTATCTGACAAGTGCGTGTGTACGTGAGTTTTAGCATATCGCGGCAGCGCGCGCATGGCACACAGTTCAGCTGTATCGATCAATATCACAGCCAATCACGGTCCCTCACGGCGCTCGCAGAGGTGTACTTGTCAGGTGAATCGGCTATACTTGTACACTCCAGTGACGGTCACAGAAATGGGGGATCCCCCGCCTCGCCCTTTTACACCAAAAGTGAACGGGCCCAAAGGAAATTTGGCTGTAAAATTTTTAAAAATATTTTCACAAAATTTCAAAGGCACAAAGTCGGTATTTTGAATTAAAAATAAAAATTTATGAGAAACTAACAACTTTCCAATGTTCCTCTAGCCTGGAGGCCATTTTCAAAAATTCTTGGACCCCACAGGGCAAACTTTGAGGTGCTTCCGAGATTTTCAAGGACCAGTTAAAGAACAAAATTCTGACGCTTGAAAACTGTATGACACGGTAGTGTTTTTTTAATGAACGACGACGTGGGCGTCAGCACCGACGCAATTTCTGCGTCTACACTTGTCCTGAAGAAACAGTACATATTCCCACACTTTTGTAGCCTAATTTACCTTCCAGGAAAGTTTCTGCTCTTCTGCGACGACGAAACTGGTCGCGACAAGTAGTGAGACAATGATGAACATGTCTAAAAATAAAGATACTCTGAAATATTTATGTCGTTTTCTACTACAAAGTAAACGCGATGAGCAGATATAGATATAAATAAATATTCGGGAAAGAAGAAGTACGAATGAAGCATAAGTAGAAAGACAAGTGGATAGAGTAATGGCTCGAATTTCAAAGAGGAAACGATGGCCAGAAAACAAGAATAGGTTCTCAGAGGAGAAGTCAAGGTTTACTGCAAGTCTGGAGGAGAAATTTCCGCAGTTGCAAATTTATCAAGCAAATCATTCATGACAATATCAACCAAATGAAGAATATTCTGGTTATGCAAGTTCTCCTGACACAATGTTACCAATTAGTTGCAAAAACGCACAATTCCTTTTCCTGAGAGAAATTGCCCAGTGTAAACTAGCCTTTGTAAAGTGCACTTGGCTAGAAAAAATTACTGGAACCGAATCTTTAAGACTTTCACTTCTCATCTACAAAGGCGATTGCAGCAGCAGGTTACTTGATATTAAATAAACTGTAATTACACTATTTGGAAAGGACTTCTAGGCAAAACATGGTCGGAATGGTAGTGCAAGGAGCCTTGATGTTGCCTTTTAAGCAAGAAAACTCGTTCTGCAAAAGTTTGCAAAGGCTGCAAAAACTGGATGAGAGCGGTTAAAACCTTGTCCTTATTTCAGACAGCATTAGCAGTGTGTGAAGTTTTTGTCTGTGTAGAAATCAGAACGTGTTTGAAAGTGCGAAAGATACGGAGCAAGCTAGGAGTGCAGGCTTTTGCAACATGCTTCAGGTGATACCGTAAGGCAGTAGAAGAAGAGATGTGATTTGTGAATAGATACTGTAGCTGCATGAGGAAGTAGAAAGTAGGAGGCTTCAAAATCTAAAGACAGGCTAACAAAAGTACAATGAACGGGAAAGAACCAAGCAACCCCCCCCCCCACCGTCATATTCCAGTGAGGTCGTACAAGAAATACGCGCCAGAAGTAGGTCGCCTCCTGTTCGAGCTTACCGTTCGCCTCCCACGCCTACGCAGTAACAACTAAAACCTTCGCAACTCCTAAATTCCGAGCAATACTATCCCTTATGGCGCTAGGCGATAAAAATTAGGAGCAGCGAGAAAAAAGAAGGGATAGAACTGAATACCGCAAGCAGTTGAGGTCAGCGTCTGGCAATCTTTGGCACATCTGCTGACCACATTGCTGCTGGCGCCTGTTGGTCACAAATGCACCACCAGAAAGCGCCAGGCTACTTGCTAGTAGTAGTATACAAGTAGGAAGTGAAGGTTTCACCGCATGTGTAACCTATCTTCCAGAAAAAAAGAAGCAGATTGTTCGAGCTTCATAACGTAGGTACATAGCTCTATTCCTTCTGGAAATCTCTCTGAGTCCATGCGCTATGCCACGTGTTCAAAACTGCCCATCACTATATCTCTTCCGATTTTCGGCCATTTCCGATGACTCAGCTCCGCAGTTATCCCACCTAGACTGCTAATGTTATAGAGATCCGATAGCGGGTATTTCCTATGGCTGTCTTTCGAAATAGAAAGGTTCGGGCCATGTGTGGCTTACCGCTTTCATTTTGCAAACTCTTATGATACATATACTTAAACATTGCAAAGTACTCAGGTCTAGAAGACGTCTCCGGCTAGTATCGTCACCATATCCCTTAAATTGATCCATTTATTAGGTTTTGAAACAGTGTCTAACCAAATATGGCCTAGGCAGGATTGCAAATCTGCTTTAAGAAAAAAATCTATTTAGCGAAATTCTTCAATGAAAAAACCATCAAGGGACTTACTTGGATCGAGTACTTCATCTCATTATTTCTGCCTAAAAAAGTCGCTTACAACTTTGCCAGCAAACTAACTAGGGAAAGTAAGTAGTAGAATATTATAGCGCTACCGGTCTAGTTCAAGCCCCGAAAACTTATGTTGTGAAAACTTAGGTGTCTAAATTAATTATATAAATACTACAAGAACTATACATTTACTAAGGCTTTCATTTAAGTAGAGACTGATTCCATCAGTTCTAGGCTTAGATTATCGTACACTTTCGAAAATTCCTCTCTCATAGAGCCTTATTTGCCATGAATGTATGTTAAAATGACTTAAGCTGTATAAAGGGATCTAATGAAGGCTGAACTGAAAATAAGGTTCTAAGCTTAGTTTTCGAAGGAAATGCGGAGATTCTTTTCTCTTACAATCGTAGTCCTTATGGCTGAGGAAAGAGTCCGGAGCGCCAGTTAAGTTTTAGCAAAGTGCTCAAAAGTCTCCGAATTTCCTCAACGGTGCGATAGACTAGAACGTAGATAATTCAGCTTTAAAAATTACGGGCTTTTTGGATGAGTTTTGACAAATGCATATCTTTCTATGAAGTAAACTGAGTAAGATTACCCGCTGTGTCTATTGCTATGTTGTGATTAGCTTGCAGACTTGTACTTCGGCGCATTTTGGAAAAGAAAATTGCACCCCCCCCCATCCCTCCCGCCCTCTTAAAGTCGATATTTTTTCTTCAAAACGGCAATACTGGAGATTGGTAGAGCACCAGCTGTATTTCTTCTGGCACGGTCTGAACACTGTGGACGCCTGGTCTTCTGCCCGACTGACCTTTTCCAGGCCATCACCGCCAGCTTCTTACCCTCTCTATAGGAGACGCTTCACCGTTCAGGCAGCAGACGAAAAGCTACGTATGAGAAAGGTGGACATCATTCACCCCTAAGAAACAATATTTTAAAGAGATCCGACCATTTCTACTTTCCGATACTCATAAGGTCAGATTTCGCTAACTACAGCGCCTACAGAAAATGCCAGAAGCTATGGCTGAAATACCTATATGTGCCTACTGCAGTTGAAAGAGATCCAAAGCAGGAGAAGAACTTCCAGAGAACGTCCAAAGTATAGGACTGTGAGCAGCGGGAAACGAATACCGATGCTGGAGGGAGTAAGAGCGACACTGAAAAGTTGTACGGCGATCTGAGAAGGCGAGTAACCGGTTGTAGTTCCAGTCCGGACGGCACACTGGAACACCTTTGTCTAGCAACACAATTTCTTTTTTTAATATCTCAAAAAAGCTAATAACGCAGCATGCGTAAGGTGGATTCAGCTAGAAGCAACAAGAGTGGATCTCAAGGTGGAGACCATCCTACTGCAGACGAAGGAGAACAAAGGCAGAGCCTGGGTGCAGGGCAGTTGTTTATAGAATGACCAAACAACAGTTGCTGGATCAGTCCACGAGGACAACATATGGCCTCCTGATTTCGGTGATGTCTCATCCCAAACTGTAACCGACCAATAGTCTACGTTGTCTAGGGCAGAACTGGAAGCAATGACCTTTTTCGAGATAAAATCTCCTACATATTACATAACGTCAGTAGCTTATACCCTACAAAACAAAAAGACCCGCATGGCCTAAAAATCTCAAGATATACTTGAAAGGATTGCTCTATAATTACCATTCTGTAACAAGGATGATGTGCATGGCTCTCTAGATGAAATGATTCTCTCATTTTATCCAGACAAAGCCAGAACTTTCAGTCCAACCTAAAATTATTCAAAAGTTTCTTTAATATACTTAATTTTATAAGGCGCTCTCAACTGCATAAAATATTTGAACAGGTTTTAAGAGGGTTCATTGAATGAAACGTGTTTTGAATGAAAAGTGTTGGAAATTTGATCTCATTTACCAGACGCCTAGAATCGGGATTTTTGAAACCAAAATTTTAAAACAGAAAGACTTCAGCGAAACGAAAAAACTGACTGCAGCTAATAGAAAAAAAACTAAATTTAACAGAAATACGAGGAGCTGACCCCATCCGTCCCTCTAGGTTATTTTCCTCGTTTCGACCCAAGTTTGAACGGTAGGTTCACAAAATTATTTTTCTTCTGATTCTCTTTTCAGTGCACCTTTAAAAATTTAAATAAAAACCGCAAAACTACTTATATAGTCTACTTCCTCTAGATAATGAGCTAAGAAGCGCAAATAAATTCGAAAATATTTTCTCGAGGGAGAGTATGCTTTTAGGAGGCGATTAGAAGTGTAGATTTCATAATCAGCATGCTTAGAGCAAAGGAGGAAACTCGTCCGAGCTCTCTCCAGCAACCATCAAGGTGATAAAAAAAATTTATAGCTTCTGTCGTTTTCGTTTCTTCTGAGCCGTCATTTTCTTCCTCAAGGCCTCCTTTTTCTTCCTTAGGGTGTCCTATCTTTTTTTTCGAGTATATGGAAAAGGAAATAACTTTTCTTGGTTTAATAAAATTGTTGAGACGTTTTTGTGGTATCAAAAAAATTAAACCAGATTCTAGCAAACATATAATTTACTTGCTACTATGCTTTATAAATAGGTTCCAGGGTTGTTCTCCCTGGAGCGATTTATTACTGTGCAAAAACATGAACTGGCTTCTTCCAAGGAACAAAAAGACTTCTCGAATCGACCGTTTAAATTGCTTTCTGGCTTCCAGACTGTCACTTCTATTTACAGCTAGTTCAATTTAAATTTTCCGGAACTTTTTAGCTACACTACCATGTCCAGAGCCTAGCTGCTTACGAAAGCTAATAGCTTCGTTCGTAAAAATGCGAGACTGGAACCGGCGAAGAACTTTACTTTTAAAAAGCATCGGATTACTTCATTACTTAGCGTCGCAAGGATGCCTGCTGAGCTGTTCTTCTGCAGGAAACCGGCTGCGCAAATTAGCCCGGTACTGTAATGTAGATGATATTTCAAAAACTAAACGGGAAACTGCAGGCACAGCAGCGGTGCAAGAAGTTGCGGTTCACACATCAGTGTCTTTTAGGGACTATAATCCTTATTCCAGAAAAAAATTGCTGCAATTTTTAGTACTAGAACTTCCCAAAATCCACCTCTTGCTATTGCCCCTATGCTGTTGAGCACATTGCTCCTAGGCATGAAAGACATACAGAAAACGACATCCAAGAAAAGGCAGAAATCATCACTGTCCCGGATTACTGTACATTACTACCATTGGAGCAACTGGAAATCTTTTACCGGTCACCTCCAAGTTGACACCATTTTTTGGACCATATCACCAGCTTTCTAACTTTACATCTAAAACATTTTCCAAAAGGTGCAAAAATCGGCTGTTTCAAGTCATTGAAAATTTCACAGCTTCAGTTTCGTAAGAAAATTATCCTAAAAATTCCCCATACACTTTTTTCAACATATTGTTGATAATATTGCAAAAAAACATCCGAAAACACTCGATTATTGAACGTTATAGAAAAATTCTTTCCTATGTGCTTATTCGAAAATCCCAAAGTATAGAGCTTTCTTATCCCACTGGGTGGAATAAGAGAGTTTAAGTTTCATAGTTTACAACCCTGCAGCCCTATACGTCTGAACAACTGCAGGAATCTTACATTTCCAACATGTAGTAATTCCTCTTCACAAAATTCCTATTTTCGATATTCAATGTGGGAAATTAGATGTGCTTATTTGTAGTTAGTTCGCTAGCATATATGCGAGATGTTCTTTTCTTTTCTGTACAGTTCAAAAAGATTAAAAACCGTCTGCGAAGAAAATGGTATCTCAAAAGCAATAAAAATCGCGAAAAGTTCCAGTCTTTTTATCGTTTGGTTACTGCTGAATGGGAGTTCGGACGAGTTGTCCTCTTTGTTTTCAGCACAAAACTTAGAAAACTAGTGATCTCCTGAAGGCCTTCTTCCTCATGAAAAGCAAAAAGCACTTATCTATTTATCTACTTATTTATTTATTCACTTATTTATTTATTTGTTTATTTCAGATGGCATAAGGCCGCCTCTTAAAGCAGGACAGACAGAGCCAGAAAAAAAACCTAGAGCTTCTTACTTTTCTGGAAGAAAACATGTGGATAAAATTGTTGTCCTGCAAATTACTGACTATAGTCCCTTGGAGGAATCAGCTAGCCCCGATGCCAAGCTAGCTGACTATTTAACTAGGTTTTGGTGGAAAAAAACGTGAATTTCTTAAAAAAAATAAAAGCAGTTGGGAAATTTCCGAATTTATTTCTACCTTTAGGACCAATGAATAGAAAAACTATATAGAGCGCTTAGGGAAAATCGCGGTAGCGTCTTGGACGCTCTATGTCCTCCAGAAGCTTCCTAATTTCACTCGAAAACTTAATTCGAACAGACATTTCTAGACACCCGCTTTGCGCTGCGGATAACTCGAGTTTGACGGTCACTCGCTGAAACTTCGCCGAAATTTCCCCGCGGGTCACTCGTCTCTAACAGAGCGCAATATTGCTGCGCAAATGAGTAATGAATGTCATCGAAGTGAACGAAAGACTTGACATTCTCAAGGTTCCACGCCTTTCCGCGCAACCTTGCAACTCGCGGACGCCGCGAAGAGATTACAAACCATCGGGAATACCAGCGGAAGAGAAAAAGTGGACAGAAAAGTCTGCTGATCCAGCAGGATAGCGCAGCGTCACATTAGGATTTCGGTAGGTGCATTAGGATAACGGGGGATACGCGGTCGGCTACGGTAGGTTTTTAGACAAAAGACAGACATACCTAATTCTGTGCTTTCTACCACCTACTACTCGAAGACTGGCTAGATTGAGACGCTGTTTAATTTAGTGACATGTACTCGTATGACAAGATGGCTTACTAGTTTTTGCCAGGGGCTAAGCCACTCCCAAGCAAGAGACTCGCAAGTCACCAAGAAAAGCTTACGGAAAATAGATTCAGAAATTGTCTGAGCTGAAGAAATGAACATGATTACTTCATTAAAAATGTAAATACTTGGTAGTTTTTTTTAAATTTTGCGCTGAGAGCAACTTTTTCTTTTCCGGAGCAAAAAATATCCTGAGCGATCTCGCTAACTGCTAACAGCTAACATTCCCGCTTATTTTTATTTCATTTTTTCCTTCATGGGGTCCCACAGCGCTGCCGCTGCGCATCCGAACTGCAGCCGCGTCGCTTCTCAAAACAAAAACTCTAACAAAACTGAGAATCAACGAAACTGCGACAGCCTGCTTTGAAATAGTACATTTCGTAATCTGAGTTTATTATTTAGAATACTGACTATATGTGCGGTGCAACTGCGGAGTTAGGCTAAGGTCTTTTGTAGTATTCACGCAATTCCATTGTGCGTGTCCGAATAGACTAAAATTAGTAGAATTCACGTGATTTTCGCCCGTTTCGCACATGAACAACAGCGGATTCGGCGCTAAACTGCAGCAAATTTCCGACGACGTGGACAGCACGTGTGCGAGTAATTTAAGCTAGTTAGCCATGCAGTACAAACTGTTGCTCAAAAGTCTTGCGCCTTAGCCAGTGATGTGGATAGTACGTCGCTGTTTTTTCACTTTACTTCTATATACTAAAGTAATAAATTTGTAAATGTGCTGCTGCACCTCATTCATTCAGTATCCTGAACAGTGTGATTAAAGGACCTTTGTCATGGTCCGCAAAATTGCGTATCGAGAATATTTCAGGATATGTGAGTTAGAGGAACATACTAAAGCACTAAAGAAATTTTGACGCTAAGCTGTTTAAGGTTACTTTTAAAGGATTTCTTCCGGAAATTCTTTAACAAACGTCCGTACGCAGGACAATTTAGTGATCTATCTACACATTTTCTTTGAAAAACCTCTGAAAATAACCTACACTAGCAAATTTTCAAAAAATGACCATATTATGGTGCATAAACTGAAATATCAAAGAGAAACAAAAGCATTTCTCACAGTACTAGTAACAAACAAGTCCAGGAATAAACTAAACTTACCTGCAGTTAGTGTGGAGTGTTCTCTCAATGCAGTCCACAGTAAGCTGAGCACAGAAAGCTGTAGAGCAGTCGAGAGTGAACCCCGTGTGCAACTGTAAGCGTTGCAAGTTACCCGGGAGGTAGGGCGGAGGTGAAGACGGGCGGGCGAAATGGGTCAACGGGTCAAGGGTGACCGACGAGTGTAAAGTGCCACACGGACCGTTGCGATCGTTAATTCCAGTTCGGACATCGAGCATTTCGAGGAAAGCAGAGGGAGGACGAGGAGGAACGAGGATTGGCGAGGGAGAGCGGAGAAATCCGGGTTTTCCCGTTTTCCCTGAATGCGCGGAGAAATCCGGCTTTTCCCGTTTTTCCTGAATGCAAAGGATTGAGAAAAACATGGCAGAAGAGGCGAAACAAGTCAGAAAAAGGGTGTAAACGGAGTTTTTTAAAGGTAGATCAATTTGAGTTCGAAATAGCTAAGAAGTAAGACATAGCAACCAAATTAATACTTAGCTACTACAATATTATAATACCATCACCTAGGCAGGCATGTATCTGCAGTTGTAACTGACATATGAGACACCAATCATCTATGGTAAACCTCCTACAGCTAAGACCCAAGCATATTCAAATTTCTTTTTAATCCGAGTAATTAATCTTCGAAAGAAGGTTTTCCTACGGCTATCTGTAGCTCTTCTCCTCAAGAATTTAGAATAATAGCCTGGAATTTTGTGAAAGAAGAAATTTCTTGACTTTTTTCTTCACCCTCCTTTTGTCTTCTTCTTCGTATTCTTTTGTTATTATTATGTTCCATTGCATTGAATAGTTTTTTCGTTGTTTTCCTCCAGTTTTCTAGCCTTTTTCTGTAAATGCTGTTTCAAGAAAAATCTGTTTTTTTTTCACTTTTTAGTTAACTTAAGTTTATTGCCTGCGTGGACGCAAGCCCACGTCTGTAAATAAATAAATAAATAAATAAATAAATAAATAAATAAATAAATGAAACCTCAAATCTCAGGGGCCTGAGGGGAGCTCCCCCCCCCTGCCCCCTCCCGCCGGAAAAAATTCCTGCGGCCGCCACTGATATATATATATATTTCTGTTATAGTAGTTATATTAATTTATTATTACTATGTATTTTCTAGCTGCAGGAAAAAAAACTTTAGTACTCTCATGCACGCTCTGCGAGCAGTTTTTAAACACTGCTGAATTATTACATGATTAGAAGAGAGAAGATGGCAACGCAGAGCTCTATATAGCGTATAGACTAGAGTGTTGCGTTTCGAATATTCGAATAATTGAATAATTAAATAATCTGCAACTGTAAGGAATGCTCGTCTGAATACTTCATAGCATTGAGTAAATATGCAGGATAGCATATTCTGGTAATATGATAAACAGGATCAGTTCCCAGCTACATATCCTGTTATTATAAATTATTCGATTATTCGAATTATTCGAATAAATCGCAGTTTTTCACAAGAAATTAAGTGCCTCTCTATTAAATGTAAAGGAATTTCCATTTCTGTCGTATATTACTATCACACAGGCTGAGATGAGAAGAAATCACTAAAAACGCCCCGACTTTTTGTCCCTACCTTTTTCAGATGAAGCTTTATTCGAAATTATTCGAATATTCGAACTGCAACGCTATAGTATGAACGCAAAATGCATTTACTTCGATGCCATTGTCGGATGATAAGATCAAAATTAAAGAGAAGCCCCTCTTCTTTGCTACTCTGGGATAAAATAAAGAAAAAATTATCCCAACTCAAGGCTAAACATCGTTTGCTTCGTAGCATTCTTTGCTACATTTTCTTTAAACTTCGTATCGCTTTTCGATTTATATGAGCTGATTAGAGTCGCTATCGCAACGATTAGGAATGTCCCGGAAAAGATAACTTTCAAGCCGGGCTTAGAAACTAACGATGACAGGAATTTGATGAATCATCGCCATATATTCAGTGATATCAGCCAGCAGCTGTACAAATTAACTAATTCAGGGAATACTCAAGCTTCTTGGTGAGTTTCAACTTTGCTATTGCTTGTTCATCCTTCAGAAAATATCGAAAACGTAGCCAGTTGCTAGTTTCAAGCCATCCCTCCATACATTGATGGTGACGCACCCAACAACATGTCGAAATGTCTCGCTGAAAATTATTAGCTCTTTTCGCTTCTTGCCCTCGCTGTTTTACAGAACTTCCCGGCCATCTGACAAGGATCGCTGTCTGCAAGTAAGTGGTAAGGAGCGATTTTTACTGACGAGCTTATTCTCGTTCTCACTTCTTTCGACTTCCTATTTGCACTACCATCCTAATATAATATTAGGTTGGCCAGTAACTAACTGCACTTCTACAAGTGTATTCAATTAAATGAATGAAATCAAATGGACCAGCCCGATTCTAAGTTTTGTAAGGCTTACTAAAGGCATATCCTCTGGAACAAATATATATATATATATATATATATATATATATTTCGGAAATGCAAAATGCTGTATATCTGCGCCATAAATATTTAAAATCTACGTGTTCTGTTCTTTCAAAAGTCATATGAATGCTGAAAAACAGTTTTGTTTTTGCAGGGAATTTCCTGCTGAACCGTACTGCAATTACTTACTGACCAGTTTAATAGTTTGAAAGTCTAAACCGTTTAGGAACCAATTCTTTCTGGTTTCTTCATATTTAAGGCGACATCTATTAGAACACTGAAGTCTGAATACTATCCAGTTTCTAAAAATATGAAGTAGACTCTTTTGAATTTCAAGAAAGCTTATGAATTCTGGAGAGGTGCCTCCTCTAAATATAGAAAAGAATCTAAGCAACTATCCTTTTTACACTAAACGTATATTCAACTATTCAAAATACTATACTCGAATATAACTCGAATAATTGGATAAACAGCCTAGTTTTTTTAAGCAAAAATTCATTATTTCTCCGTCTTTTCATAAAGAATTTGCCGAAACCGTAGCGTCGTTCAAAACTTTTTCATTTTCCTTTACTCTTTTCCTTACTTCTCCAATTTAACGCTTTATTTTAGATTATTTGAGCATTCGAACTCCTGTGCTCTAATCTTTACACCAAGCACGATTTGTTGAAGGTCTGTAATTCGATGGTCTAGGCCTTTTCTACCTATATACTGTCTCCGGTAGCGCAGCAATCCATTCGTTTCGAGATGGCATCGAAATAAATTGCAGCAACTAAATCATGTTGTTCCCACTATACTCTGTACTTTTTACATTTTAGAAGATGTTGTAAGAGAAAATTTGGCCGCCTTTTGTGTAGATGCGGTGAATCAACCCCTAATCACAACCTTCAAATTTTTTGGAATTTTGAAGAGAAAAGAGAAGACAGAAAACTTTCAAAAAAAAACCAACCGTAGATACGATATTGAGCTTTATCTTGTAGCCAGTCACAAAATAGATGTCAATAAATATTTCCCAGATGTATTTCGACTTTTCCTCAGCTCTTCAAAAACTTTAACTTCTGTCCATGAGCCTGTCCACAAATTTTTCTACTGATTACACAATGCTATGGGCTTTATAAGACACACATTTGTAGAAAAATGTAAGAGCAATAATCGCTTCTAAGACATGGTGATTATTTGTGGAACTTTTTTTGACCAAATCTCCAAGTATTACGAAATCTTCAACAATAACAATTTTCTTCTTAAAGATTATTGAAGTGCTTTTTGAAATGTTTCTCCTTCAAGGCTGTTTATTGTTGCAAGGTTTCAAATCATTCCTCAAATTCTTGTCTTTTCTCAGCTTTCATTCAAGAATAGAACATTCAGCAATGAGCACTGAGAGGTAAACATAAAAGTTTTATGGAAAAGTCTATCGACCTAATTGTTTTCGATTTTTTTTCAAATTGTTAAGGCAATTTTTAAAACGTTATTAATAGAAAAGAGAACTTTGTACTGTTCTGGATAGAAAAAAATATGTAAGTTTTTGTAGCAAAAAAAGATATGTCTCAGAAGCAGTAGTAAAAATTACTAAGCAGAACTAAGGTGTTGAGAATTTCTTACCGGGATCAGAAAACGTTTAAGAACCAACAGTAGGGCTTAGGCGCGAAAGAAACTACCGTCTGCTCGATTTTCTACTGAGAGCGTGAGATTTCGCTAAGAAAAATCCTCTCAATAAATTTTCTTATATATTTGATTTTTAGCAAAAATAGAAGTTACAAGAACGAAATAGGTGCGCATTTATTACTACACATATCCTACATACTTATTCAATTACCCTACTACTATAGTCGTAAAACTGGGGATACCATTTTACAGCACTTACCTAGGAATACGAAAGGCGAGGTTTTCTAAAGTCACTGTAGCACCATTGGGCTCTCCTGTTTCTAATTCGCATGCTGTACCACAACATCCCTCATTTAAAGGTAGCACCCACTCTAAAAACGGACTTCGAGATTCAGGTCGTTTATGAAAGCTCGGAGGCTGAATAGCCGAAATCCAAAATGAAAGCACCGGTAAGCAGCTCGTTGGGGAGAAAACGGCCGAGACGTCGGGTGGACTAGTTACGAAGGATGCGGGGACGAGTTGTCCTGCCACCTTATTTTCCACACTAGTTAGAGCGCTACAACCATCTGATATGAGTAGAGTTGTACAAGCTTTTTATCCTCGCAGTTGAGGCGGTAGGCGACTACAACAGAAAGACAATTCGCTCCAGAAGACTCGTCCACGACACCGTGGACGAGTCTTCTGGAGCGAATTTCTCGGTCAGGAATGCGTTCTGAGTCGTGAAATTTGAATCTTAACCTATTTTTGAGTTCAACTTTCGGAATAGGTCGAGAACTCAGAAGGCGTTCTGAGAGTGGGTGCTGCCTTTAAGGACATCCGACGCCTCGAACTTCTGAACTTTTTATAGTTGCTGAAAGGAATGCCTCAAAAAGGGGCTAAGGTTCAAAAATTTCAACTCAAAAGCCTTCGTTGGCGGAGAAAATCGCTCTAGAAAACAAGTCGTGCGCATTTGTGCTATTTAGTGGACGAGTTCTCCACCTCTTTGCGCACTTTAGCTGAAGAGCTATAATGACTGACCATAAATGAAATCGAGAGACTCTTCCTTCTTCTCGTACAACGATGTAGGGTTTCAGCAGCAAGCGCATGATGATATGGACAACTCGTCCATGAAACCGCGCGAAACTTTAACCCATTTTTGAGGCCATCTTTCACGATCGATAGCTCAAAAGGTGTTCTGAGCATGACTATTGCCTTTACCCTTGAACTCTCGCACAATTATAACTGAGCAGTGGGCGAGCTGATAGAAACGGGCGGCTCTACAGCACCCAACTTCACTGAAGTTGAAAATTTTGCAGACAGAAGAAAATCGTTCCATTGAAAAAATATGATTTTCATTCAGTTTTTTTTAGAAAAAAAAATGGAGGCTAGCTTTTCAGCAGGGTGTTCGTTTACTAGATCCTCAGCGAGCAGACTGTGCCTAAGCTGAGCTAAACTGGCAAAATTTCTAGGAATATTTAGTGAAGATGAAGTTTTTTCCCAAACTGGTTTTCTGATTTTTTAAAGTTGTAGCAGTTTTTACTGTACTGCAAAGTACCTATTAAATCTCCCCAGAAAATGTTTTGATGTACTAAATATTCATATGAATAAAAATACTCATAAAAAATAGAAATAGTAAAAATAAATAAGAAATAATAAAAATAAATAATCATAGGTAGCGAAAACTTCAGTGTTTTGGGTAGTTCTACAAAAATATTTGAGATTGCTCAAAGAATCAGCAGTTTTATGAAAAGACCTAATGGTATAGAAGAACTCTGAATTCATTGGGCATGTGTAATTACGTGATTTATTGCTCAGAACTACATACAATTATAAACAGTCGACTATATTTTGTAAATTTAGGGCCGAGAAGAAGTGACAGCAGAAACAGTAATTACCACCAGAGAGAACTACGAATACAAGTACACCACTGACTCATACGGGCGTCTGCGCTTCTCAGAATGGAAGATGATTCAGAAGCACGGCTTTTCCAAATGCTCTTTCCGTCCACTTCGACGGATGAGGTCGACCTATCCGCGTCTAGACGTCGTATCCGCTATCGTCGAGTGAACCCTAACTTGTCTGTGTTCAGAAGTTTCGACACAGAAACCGCCTACTACGGAGATGAGGAGATCCCGACGACGAGGAAAATAAACACTACCTTCCCAACATTTTCCAGAAGTAACACGGTCGCGTGCGAGGACTATTCAGGGGAGGAGTTCCAGCAGCCTCTCAATATACCCGTCGTCGTTGTTGAAGACGAGTCTGAAGATGACGAAAACGTTGATGACAACGACTATATTCTGTTGACGGCGTATCAGCCCAGAGTCAAAGTTGCCTTGCTTCAAACGCAGAAACTTCATCGAAGCGCAGGATTTCGAGACAGGAAGCGCCCCATGCTTTCGCAGTTCCCCGATCTGAAGTACTACAGAGGAAAAGCTCAAGAAACTATATACGAGTCGCCGAAGGAAGCCGACACGCCACTGGTAAATACTAGCCATATTCCGCCAACAATTTCTGTCACCTCGCCCTCTTCCAACGATGGAGATGAATCCAGCAGCTACGACAACGGCCACTCATCTGACGCCTCCGAGAGGTGCTCCGCAGAAGAAGCAAGACCAAAGAATAAGAAGCAGCTCCTCTCCTCCCATTCCTTCTGCTCTCACAGATCTAGACTCAGCTCAGCGAGGCCGAGCGTCCTGTCATCTTCGCCGTCTCTCAGTCATCTCAGTCACGATAGCGTAGGGAGACGGATTTCGGTCAATGTCAGCGGGGCACTTGAGATGACATCGAAAGTTCCACGAAAACTCTCAAAAATGTTCTTTGGAGACGACTCAGTCGCCAGAAGAATGCGCCTCACCGTCCCGCAGATGGGATGCGATGAATTCAACGAGATCACCAGGAGATTCTCGAGGGAACTCGTGAAAAACGTTCTCTTCATCCCACGTGGTGAAATCAGGGTTGTACGCCTGTCAGATGAGCGATTTTACGACTTACAGGAAATCGCGGAAGTGCTCAATGGTGCAAAACTTAACTCCAAAGATGATCAGTAACTTACTGATGTTTTTAATAATTTTAATTTTTCACTAACATTTTATTTGTATAAAGACGTTCTTTTCTTGCCTCGCTTCATTACGCTCAATTTCCGGAAATATCACCCAGCACAGTTCAACTTATAAACAATCTGATGGCACTCAAAATACACTAGGCTTGAGGGGAGGGAGGCGCTCAGAATGTGCTACGCGACGTAGACTGCGGCACCGCGATGTCGCGCGCGATTGTGTCAAAACCGTCTAGCGTATGGAAATTTGAACTTGAAAACAATTCTTACTTCTTCGGGCGCTGACCAAAGCTCTTTTGGGATTCCGTTATTGTTTACGAACCATCACAGGTGTTCTCTTCCCGCAAGTATTTCTCAGCCATTGCACACGACGAAAAATCCAACTAATCAGAGATATGCGGCATATCTCCTGACCAGCATCCTGCAGTGAATATCCATTCTAGAAATGGGTTCTAAATCGTCGACTGTTTCGAAATGTAGCTTCGTAACAATGCAAACGTTTAAAAATACCTGTTCAAATCCCATTCCTGGTGCACTTTAGAAGTACAACGCGTTTTCGCAGACGAGTTGCATCAGTTGAGCTGACACTAGAGCGAGATAGTGTTGGTTAGCAGGTGTTAGAGCCCTGGCACACTTGACCACAGCAACAGAGTCGCAGCTTCCTGTAAAAATACGGCTCTTTTCTAAAGCAGATTTTACTCTACTCGATGAGAACATTGGTAAACCACTCAACTCACAAAGTGGCTGTCCTCTTTTTCGCGGGCTAAGATCAGCGTGGTAGGCGGAGTAAGGGCGCCGTGTCCAAGATCAAGCTGATTCTCGCTGTTTTAACCAGTTTGGACATCTGCGGGTGCCTAGCTTGGAGTAGCTCACTGGTCTTAGTCCGCGAAAAAAAATGTAAAAAACTCGAAGAGAACACTACAAAAATCGAATCAGAGGGAATTATTGGAAAACTTGTTGAGCATCCGAACATCCTTTTGAAAAAAAATTTGGC
>KN549263.1:59221-74936 GCA_000797555.1 Oesophagostomum dentatum | reverse complement strand
AATAATTTAAATTATTTTTAAAAATTTCACCCCTTTTTCAATTTTTTCTCCGTTTCGAAAGCAAAAGTAGACAGTAAGCGTAGAAAGCGCATAGTGTGCAAGTACACCATTTCATGCGATCATAACGATCTCTCTCGGAATCATGAAGATATATGTATACTCTGTTCGTTCGCCGCAGACGCCCATCTCCCCACGCGCACGGTTGCACATCCACAACTGCTGCCTCATTTTCTCTTTCGAAACCGAACAAATTGTCCCAGCAGTATCATTCCTGGTGAAATTAGCGCAAATTCTTCATGACTCTAAAAGCAGGTGTTGGAATTCAGCCGCTAAAACTTTTGACCACCATCGTTGACCGCATTAGCGCGACCGCTCGCGTGGCGGCAGTGACGCCTGCGCCGGATGAACAGAGTGTACAATTACTAGTAAGAAAAGAAAGTGCATACCGTGCAAGTGCACCAATAAGACAGTTTGCTACCGCTGATCAGGGGTTCAAGCCAAAATTGGGCGGGCCGGGAGCATGGCAGCAAAAGTTTAGTTGTTCTGGTCGTAAATCCCTCAACTAAGAAAAAAATCTACACCTTAAAACCAATAGTGGGAATTATTCCCAAAAATCGGGCCGTTTTCAATTTTCCCTGGCCTGTAGCTGACTTTGGATTTTTTTTTTTTTTTTTTTGAGAAACCCTTCTGCCAATACATGCTGCTCCGTCACAGAAATATGGGGTTCCGTCACAGAAATATGGGTCACAGAGGTTACTCCATGACTTCCTATACGTGGAATCACATCTACTCATATACATATCACTAACCTCTCTATCTACTAAAGCGTTTTCCTCCTCTTTCCTATATTAAACCGTTGAAGCAGGAATTTTTCGCTGTAATTTTTCGTTCTGTCGAATTAAATTGATAAAATTTACAACAACTAAATAAGTGAAGAAGATAGGCCTAAGTATGCATACACACTTTAATTTCTTTCTGAGGTCCTCATTATCGACCTGAAAACCGAAACTCAGTTTGTTCAGCATGCTTCGCGCTTTCGGGGGTACAATGCTTCAAAATGACAGAGGCGTTGCTTCACGTTTATCGGTGTGTCGTTGGCAACAATCCGCGGCGCTATTCAACGTTGCAATTATAGCATATTTTTAAGCAGTTATATTATAATTTTTCTTAGCTGTGCTTCTTTACTTTTCACTACTGAGATCAATACCGGGACCTTATTTGAATGTTCCGATGCACAGTGTCGTCTAATTAGCTACAATCATTGGCCTTTTCGTCCTCTTATGTTTTGCCATTCTTCTTTCAGTTAACTGTCGCATTTTCTGTATTTCAGGGGATGAAGGGCTCCGTGTTGGAGACGTATGTGCATAATGCACTTCAGTTCGTCTTCCCAGCGAACTGCTTTGAAGAGCTGCTCATCAATTTTAACATTTTTCATCGTGAGTTTGGCATTTTTTTGACGAAATCCGCATACTAACATACTTTTTTCCACGATTTTCCAAACGGATTTGCTTTAGCAACATGCCCAAAAATGGTTTTGAGCCGCGTCCTCGGACTTGGGATTACAGCTGGCTCAATTCTTCTGTTCATACCTCAGATCATTAAGATCTTCAATGCAAAGAACGCAAAGGTACCTACAGTTAGATGTATCGCTTCAAAATGTTTCTATTCTGCTGAAATCTTCCATTTTCAGGGAATTTCTTTGTTGTCTCAGCTCTTAGCTTTGGTCGCTGCAGCTGGTACAGCCTCATACAGCTTTAACAAAGGATTCGTCTTTAGGTTAGTGGTGCTTTCCATCTGAACTTTTCTCTTCATATCATTCCGATTTAGCCAATGGGGTGATTCGTTTTTCGTCGCCATTCAGCTCATGATCATTGTTATGCAAATACTCTACTATTCGGACGCTAGTGCTTATGCTTTTGCATTCTTCGCCTTTTGGTTAGTTGTAAGAAATCATATAAATCTTTTAGGATCTTTTTTCTAATTCTTGCTGCTTTTCAGCTGGGCGTTTATATTTGCCGTTATTGGAAATTATGTGCCGGCGGAGTTCCTTACTTTGATTCAAGCTCTGGGTATCCCTATCACTGTAGCTTCGAAGGTTAGTCCATTATTCTCGGAAGTTTTTCTGAATAGTTCTGCATCACTACGTCAGTGCTCTTTGTTACATCTCGCCGATCTTTGGGCGACCACTGCCCGCCATAAATTTGTCATTTATCTGCAGCAGTATACCTCCGTGATACTGGTTATATTATCTCGTTTAAAAAAGCTGTTTCGGTTTTTATGCGGTCTGGCAGTACTTCTGCAAGATCGTGTAGAGCAAAATAGGTACTTCTCATGACTGCTGTAGGCCATAAAATTGTCATTATTTTACAGCAGTATGTCTCTGTGTTACTGCCTTATATTACTTCGTTGAAAAAGTTAGATAGGAGTTCGTACGGTCCACTGAGACCTTTGCAGTATCACTTATGCAGAACACTTTGACTGAAATAAAAATCAGTCGATAATTCATGCCCTATTCTTGGCATGTTTTATTTGGGTTTTGGAAGATGAAAAGCTTGATCATTGAATGAATGGAGATAGGAGATGTACCACGAGTCCCACTAATGTTCAATACTCTAACAGAACAAATATTAATACATATAGTAGTAGTAATGATACTCTGAAACAAATATATTTAGTAGATCGCAGTTTTGTATGTCCTAATCTTTACTCGATGAGCCTCTCTAAGATGAGAGACCTGGGCCTGGAAACTCATTTTTTTCTCACTAATGCTGCTTTTAAGAAGTATATCATCTCTGTTTGCTCTCTTAGAGTTCCGTTAAAGGGAATTTCTTATCGTATTTCTTTTGCTTGAGATTTTAGAATATGCAACAGTTCCAACTACGAGTGCTTTTGAGGAATAATGTTGGGAAATTCAGGTTTAAGTATTTTGCTGAAAACCTACATATGTGTTTCGAACAATAGTAGCAGAAATTTGCTGTATGACCTACTTTTACGTAATTAATAATTTTAAAATAAACAGAAAATTGCAGTTCTTTAAATGATGTGCAAGATTAGTAATTAAGAATATTTTCGAAACGTATTTGTTTCTCCTCCTGCGATTCTTTCCAGCGTATAATACTGTCTCGTATCTACTCTTCTTGAGATATATTCATCTGCATTATTTCGATAAACTGAAACCCCTTGAATATTCGAGCTTAATTTTTCCAGCTATAGAGCAGGCATCCACCTCCAGACACTGGTTAATTTTCTGCTTTCAGACCATTCAAGCATGGCAAAACTACAAGGATCAAAGCACTGGTCAATTATCGCTGGTTTCTGTTTCATTACAGTTCGCAGGTATGTTTGATTTCGTATCAGTTTTGTTATTTTCTTCTTTTCTTTCCAGTCGTTTTTCTAATTCAGTACTATGTCGAAGGTTTTCTAATGATTTGAAAACAAGGGTAACAAAGAATGCTTGATCAGAAAACGTTTTGACATTTGCTCAGAATCCATGGATAATTCACCTCTTCACACTGGGATGGCACTTCTCCCTTCCTCATTTTTAACGGGTTACTTTCGTGCAGGGTTTGGAAGTAGCATGCTGTCACAAAAACGTGGTACATTGAAAAGTTGCTGCAGAGTTATGTGGTATGTGTTGTACAAATCAGGTCTGCTGGTTAGCCGTGACGCAAGATCTACGATCGTACGATATATTGGGCGTGAGTGGATGCCTTGATCGCGCTCTACGGATAATGTAGAGACGCCAGTTCCTCATTTGTGTAGTCACATGCCATTCAACTTTGCACCGACTTTTGACCCTACTAGAGCTGTTAAGTAAAACAAGCCGAATCCAGGCAGGTTTATCCACTTTGATGCCGCCCAGAAATCATGTTCGCACAGTTTTACCCTACTTTTCACTTCTTCATTTTTCAATTACTTTTGCATAGCATTACCTCATAACTTTCCTAACATAACTTTCGTCTGCGCAAATTACTTTCACTTTATCTTAAACGATTTTTGAGTGTTTTATTTATGATTTAGCTGGTCTTCTGCTACTGATAGATAGACAGAAATGATTAGCAGAAGCAGGATCGCCTTGTTCCTATATCTATACAGCAAAAAGATGATGTGATCGTTACCGAACTAATCTGAAAAAAAACTTTGGATGAATGTATCCATTTGGTCCTTATTGGCTACGGAATAGTCTTCCCATAGCGGAAATTATTAACTTGTGCGAAGCATAAGGAGCTTGGATAAGGGTGCATAGGGAGATTTAAGGTGATTTTTAAAGCTCCAGTATTTCAGGAACAGTTGCAAGGGTGTTCACTTCGGTTCAGGACACTGGCGATAATCTGCTGATCGCCTCATTCGCCATTGCCGCCGTTCTGAATGGTATTCTATTTGCGCAGTTCTTCCTGTACTGGAACGAAGCCAAGCGCAAGAAGATGCGCTAAGTCTTGTTGTCTTTCTGCCCTCATTCCCCATTTTGCCAGCTATGATAAGTTTTTTCTTTTGAACTAAACAATTTCCAGTCATGACCAGGTCATAGATGTTATTATTTATTGAATAAATGTTTTGTGACCATCTGTTCTGTTCTTTTTTTGCCGCAAAGGTGATTCCTCGAGTTTAATTTCCATTTTCGAATCTCCTGTTGAACTGAGCAGATTAAATCGTTTTTGTACCCTATCCTAGGATGTCAGCTGCCGCCCCTAGCTTCTTACGGAGGGTTGGTCAAAAGTTCATCGGCTACTGGAAAAACATAGGCAACGATTATCGTACGGTTGCTGTAGAAACTTTCGATGCTTGTAAGGAGAAACCGTTCAAAGCAGGTAAGATAAGCAAATTTTGCATGTTTATGGTTTACATATATGTTTCCATATATTTTCTGGGGCTTCTGTTTTGCTAGAAAAGCAACAGTGCAATTTAAAAGTCGGTGCACTTTGCGCGTGGTGTGCAACTGCGGATAGGGGGTTTTAACTCAGCCCAAAAGCGTTTTCTAGCTGTGAAACTTTGTCATTCATAAGACATGCACAGAAGGATGTCCCTTATATGTGCAAATCTACACAAAAGCCTTTCGTTTTCAAGTACACTCCTGATTCCGCAATTGCACAGCGTGCTTGGTATGCACCGACTTTTCAACTTGAGTAGAGACTATGCAAAGTTTAACCATATAGACCGCGTTTTTTCTGAACTTTTTCTTGTCTTACGACTGAGTTATAATTCACACTGTTCAGTGTTTTATTTCTCTGCTCTCGGAGGGCTTACGTATGCCTATCATACAAATCCAACTAAAGAGGCTATGCTAGACGAATTGCGGGAATGGCGGCAGAGAATGACATTGTTGCCTCCTCCTATACACAATAAGGCAACCGGTAGGGTTTTCACCCGAGTGAATTTTCTGTAGGTTCATCTATGCACATTTCTAGATGACGAACTTGCTGAACGTTCCATATTATTATGTCAGAATCGACTACATTATTATAATTTGTGGTTTTTCTCTTTACTTGTGCGATCTCCTCATGATAGTTCGGTGGGTTATTTTGATTACTAGATTTATATTTAACCTAGGGTTATTTTTTAAATCTTATCAGTCTGAAGCTAGTAATATTTCTTAACTTACTGTGATGACCACTTTGGGGGTATCAATCGATGCTGCTTACTTGATAAGGAAGATCATATGCAAGGAAACAACAAGACAGCTACGGTCTTTCCGTGGGACCCGTCGGGCGGTGCCTTACTGTTGACTGCAGACAGTACACAGTGCCGACGTCATTTTCCATGCAGAGCCTAAATGAATGCGATCTGGCTGCCCAGTGTGGGGTCTTGATGAACGTTAACATTCGTACTATGTATAAAATTACGAAGTCCAAACTCTATTCGTTTGCGTTCTATACTTCCTGGCTAGGGTGACGTCATCACTGCGTATCGTCTGCAATCGACAGTTAAACCCCGCCCGTTTGGAGTCCTACAGAAGGATTATAGATTTAAAATCTCTCGAACTTTATATTCAGTTTGTTTCTTTGCTATTACTTTATGGAGAATAGAGGTTTTTCAAGTTTAAAATCACCCAGTGATGCACTTGATTCATTTTTTCTTCTTTCCTAACCTTATAGCTTGCCTTTAGATAAGCATATACGAGTCTCAAGATCCAAACCTTAAAGACTGGGCATGGAATGAGTTCTTCAACAACATTCTCGATATAGGATTTTTCGGAAAGTGGTACAATTTCCAAAAGAAATTGAAAGACTACGACATTAACGAGGAAGAACTTGCATGTTTACCGTCATGACGATGAAGTCAGTTGTTATGTAGTTGTTATTTATTAATAGTGGATAGACGAGGTAGTAGGAATTGTTACAAAGTTGTTTATATGTTTATTGCACTATTATGAGAAAAACAATACGAAATAAATGAATTAACAAATTATCGAGTATCATGACGCATTCGGGAATGCCATTACAGTACTCTGCTACGATCTACGAACGGTCCCGCAGGGACAAGTGAATGACAAAACCAGAAAGTGTACTTATAAGTGAATGTACAGAACGTGGTGCTGAGCAAATGCCTAGAGTGAATTGCTAAGACTATTTAAGCAGAATTATTAGCTTGACAGAATGAATTTCGTTTGTGGAACCTGTTTTTTAGATGACCAAACTTGAAACTAGGTAGTTAAGAAGACTTGCTGCGTCTATACTTGCGCTTTTTATCGCAGATGTAATCCGAGCGCAGTTGGCGCAGCCCTAGCAATGACCCGCTGCTTTCTAATATTTAATGAGGGTACCACTGCAAAAATAGTAATTACTTACACTAAACGTTAATTAAAGGGGCACAGCACGACCTAACTTCCTAAAATTTGACACCGACCAAGTTCAAAGTGACCATAACAATAGAGAATACGGCCCAAACAAAAATAGCCAGTATCCAGTACTTCGATGCGAAAGGACTCGAGTATCTATAGGGTACAGTGGTTTTGAGCTCCCTTTCCGCGTACCTCCGTGAGTAGATGATCAGCAAACATGGGACTAGGAATTGCACGCCGACACCTGAAAAACAGCCTATTAAGCTACTCCAGCGTAAATTGTTAAATCTAGCTGTTATGGCGAGGACTCCTAAAGAAGGCGCTATGGATGTCTCACAAGTATTTGAAAAATTCTGTGAAATTTTTATTTGTTCTGTTATAACTGAAGAATAGCCACTAAATAGCTCTATGGATGTAATGACACCACTTGCCGTAGTTTTTTTTTTTCAGATGAAACCTGCTGTAATTCATGAAAAATTGCCTGATGTGCGGCGAATAAGTATGAAAAAAATTCTTACTACTATGATCTCTATGCACTTCTCACCATATTTTATATATTTTGAGCTACAAAGATTTTGCACATGTAGAAGTTGACACTGAAGCTCTGATAGGTCTTCATTTATTAGTGGAATAAGGGTTTGATAAATTTTCTTTTTCTTGAAGAGAAAAAACGGTTACTAAATCTGTCTCATACTGATGGTAAAGTCCGATTATCGGATATTTCCCATCCGCAAGCGCTGCGCCGATTAATTCTAACAATGAGAACCTATCATTTTTGAGCACAAAGTAGCTATAAACTCAGTGACCGGAGTATTTTTAATGTTTCGTTGTAGATTCTATGTAAGCAAATTGAACTGAGGTGCGCGTCTGAGTGGAAATTGTCCGAGGACAGCAAAATTCTCTGATTCCTCGATGGCGGCCTGTTAAGTGTGTCCAAATGCGCTAAGCTGATGAGGCTCGAAGGTCAATTCGACCGTATCACACGCGCACAAAAAGATGACGCGGTAAGGCGTAGGAACCTTGTGGCTATGTGGATGCAGATATATCAGAGATTTTTTTGAAGACCTAGTCCGAATATGGTTTAAAACTCTATGCAGATTCAGATGTAATGCTTTGAACTTCAAAGACTGAAATAAATTTGAATTAAATGCTTGCCGTCTCCTCAACTAGTCTGCGAACACACAATTCAGGCGGAGCCGGCAATCGATCGATCGTCAGGTATCTCTAACCACGGCACTCCAACGCGTCGCAAGGTGTCCGCCGGCATGTGTGTGTCCGCAGACTACTTGAGGAGACAGTATTTTTTTTTTAATGATTACGAAACAACACGATTGGGAAGTTTTCTAGTGAATTCAGCTCATTGCATGCAGCATTACTGTTTAGTAATTCCTATGGCTATTATATTAATTGATTAACACGGGCCAAAAAAGATAACTAAAATTTGATTCCAAATTAAGCGACCTTTTAGAGTAGTTCCAGTAATGGCGTATGCAGGCATAT
Organism: Oesophagostomum dentatum; assembly: GCA_000797555.1. Taxonomy (NCBI): domain Eukaryota; kingdom Metazoa; phylum Nematoda; class Chromadorea; order Rhabditida; family Strongylidae; genus Oesophagostomum; species Oesophagostomum dentatum. The sequence continues at coordinate 66,658 of KN549263.1, read as the reverse complement.
GCAGCACAAATAATCAATTAACTAAACTTCTAGAACGCTTCAAAATTAGTCGCTCCCTTTTTTCGCATGTCCTCGATGTTCCGCCTAAGCCTAGCCTTGATATGGAAGCTCAAACTTCAGGTGAAATTATGGACGAGTTTCAAGTTTTGCCGTTTTTATTGGTTATTTGGTGTGTGGTGACACGCAAAACGCTGTTGCACTGATCAATCACTGCCCACGTGAGAACACAGGCGTTTTTTCTAAGCAGTGCCGCCCTTTTTCAGCTTTGTTTATCTTCTTAATCCCATCCTTTCTCAATGAATAAGCCGGCGGCTGATAAGCCGAACCGTGAGCGTTCTCTGCTCCGAGTTCACTCACCCGGGTAAGATCCCGTTATCGTGGCCAACAGAAGCATGTCATCGGTGAGTATACTGATAACTGTCGGCAGCCCGATCATCGTTACATAGATAATTATATCGGAGAGCTGTAAAGCACAAAGTCAGCACAAAATCCATCAAGTTCTGGACTTATTCTAAATAAGTAGGGGCGCTCACCAAAAGGAATGACTTTGACTTCTTTTTGTCCGCTTCCGTCTGCTCTTCTGTGTAAACTCTGCAACGTCAGGTGTAAATTGTGTGAAAGTAGATTTCGAAAATTCCGCAAAATTACATACTTTGCATTTGAAGCGAATATCATGTCGCGCAGTACACGCACATTGTTTATCAATGTGCAGCCGATGATGGGGTAGTTGGTAGTAATGACGAATACAGGGAACAGCGCTAGGAAGTAGTTGACGATGATTTGGAAGGCATTCGTGAAGTCTTCTTTGAGGAAATTTAAAGTGTAGACGTCCTGCAAGTAATAACTTTGTTTCTGCTTACTCTAAACTTGGTCAGAGGACTTTTACTGCGAGAAATCGTAGGAAAGGTGGTAATTTACATATCTGAAGCCTTTACATTTTCATAACACTCATTTTCATTTATTTTGTGAATTATTAGGTTTCTTTGCGTGAGGCGCGCTGGCGTACTATAGAGAGTGTGCAAGTATGAGAGGGCGCGGACGCGATGCGGCAACGCGGCCGCTTTTAGTCTGCGGTGCGGGTAAGGCACCTATAAAAAAGTTTACCCGCTTTTAAACGAAGGGAAAATACTTTGGTGAATATAAGGCACAAATATTCCCAGAATAAAACGAAGTTTTAAAAATTTTACTTAAAAACCACAGTTATCCCCTGTATGCTGAAATCCTGTACAAATCGTTCCGACACACTTTACTCACTATATCTAAGGACGTACTATAGGTTAAAAAAATTCTGCGCATGATGGCCACAAAGATACAAAATTCAATGAAGAATGTGGTAGTTATAGGCAACAAGTTCTCACGTCACGCACGCCCCCCCCCCCTCCTCCTCCGCAGTTTTTGTATCTGCACTTATTCCAAGGATACAGTAACTGGTCAAGATCAAATCACTGTATTCACACCTACCATCAGATCATCGAAAGCGAATGATCCCGTCATAGACAACAGGACGTAGAAAGAGAAGACCATCACATAGACAAGGAAAATCTTGATGAAGACGCGCGACTTCGAACTGAGAATTTTTTGATAGTCATGGAAAATCCACCCAAACACTGAAAACGTTGAAGAAATTACCTCATTGGTGTAACTAATGACGGGATACTGTGATGACACATGAACGCGTAAACAGTAACACCGAACAGGGAGCCGAATCCATGCATGTCCACTGCCGGAGGTATCTTCGCCGGCCCGTCCTTTGATACTTGTACAATGGCGAGGATGATCATGAGGATGAAAGCTGAATGGAGGTTAAGCTTAAAGACCAGGAATTGACTTGATAAATTATTATCGCTAAATTGATTGAATTCGCTAGGAGTGGGATCACTGGAATTCGTTTCATGAGTGGCTAGATTCGTTCATTTAGGAGCCAGTACAAAGCTTTTATGGTCCTTGTTTTCGAGCAGTTCACTTCATAAAATACTAGAGGGGGGGGGAAATTTGAAGTTCCGGAAAGCAGAAGATGAAAAGGAAATTTTAAAAATTTAGAAAAAAATCGAAAAAGAGGATCGAAAGGCTGCCGTTCTGCTGGGAAAATTATGAAGCAAAAAAGAGGAAAGTAAAAAATCAAATGTAAATTAATAAATTTACATTATCCTCGTTCCCTTCGGTATAAAAAATTTTGTAAAATCCTTTAAAAATAACGAGTACCTCACAGGTTTTAAAATGAAAGGCGGAAACAAGTGCCAGCCCCAACACATTTTAGGACCACCAGGTAGCAAGTTCTAGCGAAAAAAATGAGAAATCTAGTGAAATGTGTTTTTATCCGCGTTTTACCCTTCGTGATTCTGTTCCGCACCCTCTATACAAATGTAGACATAAAATCCGTGAGCATGAAGGCGCGCAGACGCGCAACGCATTTTCTAGAAAGGCAGGCAGTCGATTAAACTTCTCTGCAAGCGTATGCATGCTCATCAAAGATATTCTATGTCTAAACTTGACTTGACGATGGAATATTTTACTTAAACAGACAGCATACCCAAGAATCCTTACCTAACCACCTCGAAATTGTTGTGGCTAACTGCAGATACTTCGTTTTCGTTACTCCAACAATGATCATAGGAAGCGTGACCATAATAAATAGAACAATACATAATCGGTACACTGGAAGTACATAGTTAGAGGAAGTACATACAACTTTACTCAACGAGATTACCAGTAAAGCGCGTAAAGAACTCAGGCGCTCCTTCTCGGCATATGTGATCATTTGGTATGCTACTGGGATTTGAAGCTGAGGCGCTGAAAAGTCTCTGGTTTTCCTGGGTAAAATAACTGGGTCAGGCAAGGTGTTACCATATAATGTTCATCAGTGATTTGGGTACAGTAGTAGAGTAGATGGCTAGATCTCCAAATAGGTAGACGTCCATGGCTACGTAACAAACTATGACGCCGGCCTTCGTGAGGAACATGTTCGCCATTTGGCTCTGAAAATCCATTTCCGCTTTTTTTTGAACTCTTAATCAGGGTAATACATTATAAGTAAAGAATGAACAGAAAACGACAAACATGAAAATTTCAAGAGTTTTATCACTAGCACTTTCATGATCTTGACCTCATACTCACCACTTCGATTTTTTCCTTGATCTCAAAATCCTTTGACTCATCGTCCGTCTTGCTCTCGATCGTAGCCACTTCTGAAAATAGCGGTGCTTCACTTTTACTTTTAGTGTTAAGGGTATGGGATTTATGTGGAATTCCCTTTTTGATACTATAATAGATAAAAGGACCTATAAAAGGTATAATTTAGTGTTTTCGTATATTTGGATTTAATTTTTCGTATATTTGTATCTTCGTATATTTAGCTTATTTTTATTTTCATGCTAAAATTATGAAGTGCTTTGCCTAGCTCGCTTGCAAAGGACTCAGAGCGTTAGGCGCCAGGCTTTTGAGCGCGGCCGATTGGGTCAAGGCCTTTTTATAACGTCGGCTATACTTCTTCATGCTTTGCATATAAACAGCAGGCTAACGCGGAATAATGCGCTCGTTTTTTTTTGTAGAATCAAGAACAGAACGTTACTGCTTTCCATGACAGTAAGTTCTAAAATTGAGCAAAATTCTTAAGAAAGTTAAAACTGTTATTACCCTTGAGAATCTGGTGTTACTACATTATTATTTTATTTTCTTATGTATCTGAATAAAGCCGTAGATGATGTTTCTACTAAGTCGAACTATGATTTGCTGCTGGGAGAGAGGAACCAATCGGACACGCTCATTCTTTTTTCCCACGGCAAGACATCTGTCGCATTTGAATTTTCAGTGGAACAGCAGATATATTTTTAATCAAAGATGCGAGTAATAGCTCTTTTTTCCATAACGTACAGCAGAGGAACAAGAATGCACTCTATAACTCTAAGAACTTCATAAACTGCAGATCCTTATTGCCATTCCATCATAAATTCTCCCATTTGTGCCATTTCTTGAGAAAAATAGTACATATCTATAGAAATCAGCACACTACACGTGCTGGCGTTTATAGTTTGATAAAATTTGCCAGCAACAGCTTTTTTGTTTGCGTTTTACGAATGAGAGTCCTTTGTTCTTGGAGTGTCGTCGAAAATGGTTTTTGCTATATTATTTTGCATTGATTGATGTTTAATTTCTGCTCTATCAGCACTTTTTCACTGAAGTTCATTTTTTTGCTGGAAAATTTTGTGGGTCGAAAATAACGTGGAGCTATAAATGTCTGCAACGTCACGTGACAAGATGGGTCGTCGCCTGACCTTCTACGAATGAGAGATCAGTTCGGCGTTGCGCATCACCGTGTTGTTGCGCACTACCATGTCGTTGCGCACTACCGCACGCTGCGGCAGCGACTGCTATTTAGCTGACGCGACTATAGACCTGGCTTAACCAAACGATCCATGGCCTAATCCGCCTATCTGTTTTTCGATTTTTTCCAAACGATTTCCAAAGTAAGAAAAATGCTACAGTGTTTACTCACGTTTTCGCTTTTGTGCAGCATTTCCTATGGCCAGCGCCTCAAGCACAAACGTTGCAGATATGTAGCTGCAATAAATCCACTTTCATCCTAGATTCGAGCGATGTTCTCCGGGCGAGAAATCTCGAATTTTCTCACCTCACTATAGCCGAAACCGCGAGAATAACGAGACTGAGGATGTAGCCGGCATGCTGAAACGCCTTCGGCAACGCTAAAGCTCCAGTTCCGACGATCAAGTTGAATATGTACAGCAAGCCCATCTGCAAAAATCGTATGAAGTGTAGCTCTCTGTCCGTTTTGTGCACTCTCAGAATCTAGGATTAGCGCTCACCAAAGGGCTGTAGGACGTCGACGCATCCACAGTTCCCGCCATGCTGTGGAAATCGAGTGAGAGTGAATTTCAGGTAGAAAGAGGAGGGCGGTTTTCGTAGCACTTATCGCATCGTAAAAATCACTTATCTAATAATGAAAAGTCCAAATACGTGAGTTTTTCACAGGGAGAAACTACTGATATTATTGCGTCAATGACAACAGAAACCGATATCATAAAGAGGGCACGAATATTCTGCTTAAAAAACAAACTGCTTAGAAAATTCTGCATTCTTTTTTATTCTAGGAAGAAATACGAGCCGCAGAAATGGTCCTAATTAACTAGAAGCAGGAAAGCAGTAAAGCAGTTGAATAAACGTTAAAATTTGAGAAACTGGTACTCAGGAACGGCTGATAGAAGTTGTGGCAGTTGAGCGATTTGAAGAGCTGAATCCATTGGGGTTGATTCCCACTTGACACTAACAAATTTTTCGGACGTATTTTATCTTAAAAATATGCTCAAAATACAATCTAGCTATTTTTGCAGTTAGTAGCGATTGTTTCAAATGTAATGCAGAAGAATAAGCTCTCTTGAGGTCCTTATTCCTCGATAAATTCGGGAAAATTTTTAATTTTCGTCGGCGCGATTCCAGAGTGGAGGAACGAAGTGAGTTAGAAAATTTCCATATTGTTGAATAAATACACTTTTAGAGAGGAGGAATGGAAACCACACCTATTTAAACATTGAAAACTATGCCTTAATTACCCCGGCTAACGTCAGCAAAGTTAAATAGGCTCGCTTTGCTTCTTTGGGATGTGCAGGGCTCATGATAACTTGAAAAAGTTCATTGTAAATATGACCCTAATGATCAACGAGAAGGATCTACAGTTGAAGAGGCGGAGCTGGTCTATCAATAATTCTGTCAAGCTATACAAAATTCAGGGCTGCAGTTGGTTTCTTGGATAGTATTATATCAGTTAATGGTTATGGTCTACAGTTGTGAAAACCACTAGTTACTGCTGCAAGGGATTCGAACCTACACAGTATTCTGACAAGGGGTTCTCTTCAACCATACAACGCATTGAACCATAGCTTTCATGGTGCCCCCCCCCCCCCTTCCTGCCCTTCAGGAAGTTCTGGTAAGGTTTACCACTTATATATAAAAATTTATCTCGCTCTTTGTAAGGAACCTGGCAGTAAATATATAAATAGTGATGAGAAGAATGTTGTAAAGGTGGTTAAAAAATCGAGTCTCATTGCTGCCAATAAGGGTCTGAGTAAGGGTGATTAATCAGCAAGCTTCTTATTGATGGTGCATGATCTACGATCTACCTAAATCCAACACAACAATGCTATCGTTGGACGACGAGGGCGGAGTATATTTGGTACGTATCGATCGTCGTCGTCGTTGAGATCAATACGCACCGAACACAGCTCGCCGTCATCGTACAACGACGGAGTAAAAACGTTGTCATGAGGTTTGTTTCTTATTCGCGTCACTGTCGACGCGCGCCCTAAGCTAGATAAGTGAAAAGAGGCTTCCGACTAGTCCTGGCTACCAGATTTTTGCCATAGCAAAAAATTCTGAAAGTATGCCAAAAAGTTGAACACAGCTGGATTTCAAACTAGGAATGATTCTTGCTGGGCAGACCAATATTCGGTGTTGTGAACGGTCCAGTACACGTGTCCACTTTTTCCACTGACGAAAGGCATGCAATAGTACCCCCATAATTGCCCTTGCAAAAAGAAAGTACTTTAGAGGACTTTTCTAAAGCGGGGTCGCGCCTGTCTGCGTCTCCTCAAAATCCGTGCTATCTGCAGTGAGCCTGACCTATTGAACGGTAGTGGAGACTGCGATCTCTAGAGCCTCTTCCACCCCTTTCACAGTGGCGATCTCGCAACGTTATAGGGGTAGTCAAATGTCTGCGTGGCAGCCCCTACAGCGTTGGTGAGCTCGCCGAGTTTGCACACTATATAAGGCCCCTAAAAGAGCCGATTTGCAGGCGCGTGTACCCACGCCTACACGTAAAATGCGGGTAACTTCTGAGAAAACTGTATTCTAGTATGCGATCAGAGTTATTGAACAGTGAAACAACGATCCAGCAGTCTCTGGTTGTAAGGACTGTAACTGCATAGCTAGCTGTTATAGCTGCAGGTTAACTGCCGGTTATAGCCAAATTGCCATTGCTCCAACTTCTTTCGGAAAGAAACGCATTTCAAAAGCAATTTCTCTTCGATTCTATGACTTCACTCCCATATATTTGTTTTGTAACCTGAAGGCAGGTGCAAAATGTTTTGTAAAAGATTTCATATGCAGCAAGCGAAGAGATTTTCACTCGACAAATGGAACAGGGCCTTGTTCGCAGAAAATCGAGATTGTGACGACAAAATAAAACATTCAGTTTTGTTAAATATTCCTTTGAAAAATAATTAACCGAAAGGATCCATGTTTGCAGAGAGTTTTCTATACAAACATTATTGCAGTAACTTTTTAAACGATGTGATATGAAAATGGGCTTATGTAACATCCCAGCGAAGCTGTGCAAACGAACATATGAATGATGGGAGTTAGTTCTGGTTGTTGAAGATACAAGTTCCGACCAGGGATCAAGGGAATGAAAAAAGCCGTGAGGGATTG
>KN549263.1:42445-57664 GCA_000797555.1 Oesophagostomum dentatum | reverse complement strand
TTATTTATTTATCTACTTATTTACTTAATTATTTATTTATTGAACACACTCGTGGTTCTTCAAGGAGAAGAAAAATAGGATAGAACAGGAACACGTGCATTACGAAGTTTCAGCCTATATTTCTGTGAAAATAGGTCTAAAAATTACAAGTAGTAAGGTTGGGGCAGCAAAGCTGCTATCAAAGAACAATACAGCATTATGCTATCAGAGCAAAAGTTTATAGTGGAAAAGTCAAGCGCTGAGGAGGCAATGTGTTAATACTGTATGAAGGAAAACCGCCCAATATTACAGTACCAGTAATTCTATGAACTCATTTTGTACAGATATGCGGCTACTGACCGCACACAACTTGAGCAGCTTATTAAAAAGGTCTCATAAAATCTCCGCATTTATATAGAAAACATCATGTCTCTTTCACAAAAAGGTCCTTCTTTGTACTTTTCGCTGTAATTAAGGTTTTGTTCCAGAAGTTGAGCCACTGAGAGCCACAAAGGAGAAAAAAATCAGGAAAGAAAAAGAAAAATGTAGCGTCTTTTAGAGCCTGTATAGAATATTGTGCACAGCATTAAGCAAAAATTTGGTAGGTTAGGATCATCCACTGTTAAGCTAAATTTAAAAAAAAAACAGTTTTGCGTGTCTGTGGCTGGCACCTTAGCATAGATTCTTGCGACAGCTTTTTCAGTGTTTATCAGACACAAAACATTTATCTATAAAAGATGTGCAACTGACATGGGGACACGTGACTTAGCATGGCAACGAAACTGAAAACGTGGAAGGGATTCAGAGAAAATTGTGTGGATTGAAATATAAAAAGAAAAGCTTCTTAGCTTGAACAAAAAGGCATCCATGTAGTTAGTAAATGGAAGCTCAGTGGTAGTGCGGTTTTCCGACTTGTTGCCGGCCATTTTTATCTAACCTGGATCTAATTGCTATTTTGAACGAAAAACCCTATCCTTTGCACAAAATCGTGCATTAGGGAGAGCCAGTACCCAGACTGTGAACATAAGGAATGCATCTTTGCACTGCTCCATGTGAACAACTGTTTCATATTCCACTCACCATTATATCATTCCACTGCCAATCATATATCATTCGAAAGACTAGCTAATCAACTAAACGGAATCCGTTTATGTGCTACTACTTTGCCTATATACCAACTTTCGCTGTAACGGTAAAGCAGATTCTAGCAAAAGATCGCGACGCCTCGCTAGCCACTGCCAAGGTGCGCTCGAACCTGCGAGGCCTACCTCAGAGAGCAAAGCACTTGCCGCTCAGCCATCCACTAATCGATACGCATCCTATCCGTCAGGAATAATCGCTCGAGGCAGATAAATCCCACTGACGTTCTATTTTACAAGCTAATCATAAACAGGGAAGCCTGTGTGGATGGATGTCAGCGCATCTTCCAGGCGCGCACTCTCTTTCGTTCTCTGATGCATTAGCGGCATCACAATAATCGACATGAACAAAATGCGAACTTCAATCTGATAACTGAAGCTGACAGTTACATCAACATTTAATTTCGATTCACTTTTTAAAATAATTGTCTTATACCCTGATTAGTGGTAAAATGTAAAATGCAGTCTTTAGCTTTATGCCCTAAGTAGGTATCTGCGAATTTGGCCTTGTGCTTTGGTGCCGATTCCTGTCGCTATTTTTTTGAAAGATTTTTTGAAACCAAATGTCCAGCCATTACTCTTTGGAAACTGAGCTTTAACAGAGGTGACCCAAAATTATGTTGAAAAGACTTTGCACTAAATAAACTGTAAAGTTATCAGTACCTGGAATATTTCCATGCAGGTATACCCGAATAAATGTATATTCGAATGAAATATTTCATGTAAAGTCATCTAAAAAAATACCGAGAATACGATATTCTACATCCGAAAAAACTTATTTGAGAAGAATTTATGCAGCATTACCTAGAAGACAATGGAATGTTTAACTGGTCTGTTCTCGTCTAAATCGGATTTATATATCCTAGCTGGATTGACATGCACTGTAACTTATCAGTAGCTTAGCAAATATATTATAGAACTTTCAGTCAATACCACTGCAGAATGAAAACGTTCGGCCATGTAAATATTGGCACAAATTTCCTAGCTTTGGCAACTCTGCCAAGTTTTGCATCAACTCAGAGACCATTATTTGGAAAAGCAAAACGCTAAAATTATTAATTTTCAATTTTATTTTTCAAAATGATGCGCAAAAAAAATTGCCAAAAATATTTTTCGTCCAGCTTGAGCTGGAATTGAGGAAATGTAAATAAATCAGGGCAAAGAACAGTACCAAAGAATAGTGGTAAGAAATACCCTTTGCTCCAAGCAGAAAGTGCTAGAAATATCTACGGAGAAGACAGTTCAGTAGTTCTAGTTCAAAATCGCTTGAGAGCATTTTTAGCAGAAAACAGTTTAAAGAGGATTCTAAAATACAGGTTTTTTCCACTGCAGACGTTGGAATGCGGGTGTGGAGATTGTTTAACGAAAGAACAAATAGCTACCGCAAGATCGAGATAACGAAGGCAAACAAATTCGACTATACTTCATCAAGATGTAGAGCTGCTGAGAGAATATTCTGTAAACTTTATTCATTTTTGCAAAGAGAGAAATATGGTGTTATTATTTTCATTAGCATTATTTCGTTCACTCGTTCAAGAACATCTCAGAGAGCGAGCACTTAAAGCGGCTTAGAAAAAACTTCGTTTAATTTTCGCACAAATCCTACTTGGCCAAAGGTATTAGCTGATAAGGAGTATCATTTTTAACTGGTTTTGTTTGCTTCATCTAGGAAGAAAGCAATGCAAACTCATAAGAACTTTAGCAGACTCACCGAGAATTTCCAAAGAAATTTTACCTTAATTTCCGGAACAAGGCACCAAGTACATCTAGAAGTACATTGGAAAAAAAAGAATTAATCCAGTAACATTCTCCGCTCAGTTTTGTTTTCAAGAAATTATATCGAAATCTTAGCAATTAGACAGCATCCTCCAGGCAAGTGTAGACACAGAGCCGCCATACGCAGCCAAAATGAGTAGTTAAATAGTTTTTTTAATGGAAACCACGCATTCATCAGGCTGAATTTTCCCTCTCTATACTAAAGGGCAAAGTAGCTGACTTTTCAGAGAACAGGAAGTGTGACTGGACTTAATTCCGAAAATATCGTTGTTTACCCATTTTTGCAGAATTAACTACGCAGTTACGTTTTTTTCGAGTCATCTTAAATAATCTATTTAACACACTGTTTCAGTAAGACCTCATAGCTGCTACTATCATATTTCACACAAAAGTACCATGCCGAAAAATGCTGACATGAAAGAGCCACGAGTTCACGTTATGCAGTGATTTAAGAAAAAGAACAAAGTAGAAATATTGAAGCAGTAGATTTTGTCGAGAGGAACACAAAGCGACATACAGTAACTTATTAAAGAGTAAAAATCGAGGAGAATGTTCTATCTTTAACTAATTAATTAATTAATTAATTAATTAATTAATTAATTAATTATGCATTAATTAGTTAATTGTGCAAGTAAAATTCAGTACTCTTGCTCGACTACCAGTAGTGAACAGACAGGATTTCAGTAAAAAGCAATACTCACGATTTTATTTATAAACAATATATTTATCGTCTGCTCTGATCAGGTGCAAGTGCACAAAATGCGCACAGCGAGCTGCAAGACGGTTATGACGTCACAAGTGCAAGTGAAGTCAATCTGCAGGATCGCACGTACGCGTTTTATGCAGCTGCAGCTGATTCGATAAAACGATAAGTCGAACAGCCTAATTGTAGAAAATCGCGTTCTTAATGAATTAACGGTGCTACGATTGACGTCGCTTTAATCGATTTAAGAAGAGCGAAGAGTTTAGTTTTTCAGCTGTGTTGTCCCATTATACGCTTGTGGAGTTGATGGAGTTTTCCAGAATTCTTATGTTTTCATCACTCTAATGGACTGATTCATCTTAATTGATTTTTGGGCGAAGCTTTTGCTAGTGAAAAACTGAAATGACAACGAATCTCACAGTGTTCTTTGGCAGATTTTCACATACGGCTCAGGACCGCACATTTTCTAGTTTTCCTGAAAGTACTCTCTCCTCACATATTCTGCGAACACACACAAACCGGCGGCGCTGCCGCGGCGCACGTTACAGCCATGCCCGAAAACGGCTGGCTGCCGATCGATTGCTGACGTCATAGTCGCGTGTCTGTTCGCAGATTACTTGAGGAGACAGGATAATGCCTTGTTTCTCAAGATTTGTCTGCTGCTGCATCGGAATGTCTTATACTACTTTAGAAAAAGAACCTGTTAGCCTAACGTGTTAACACTGTGTGGAGGAAAATATCAGGTTATTCTTTCATGCATCAAACATCTACAGTACTCTTCGAAATCGTAGGTACAACAAAAAAAATCGCATTTCTTCCTCAGCTAGGTAAAAGTAAAATGATGCTAGGGGTGAGCAAAACTACTACTACTAGTTATAGCACCTCCGATGGATCTTTGACGCAGCGTGCACGCTCGCGTGAAAGAATGCGAACCGAGGCGAGGCGCAGGTATGAGATGTACACGATAAATAAAGCAAATAAACAAATAATAAATAATATAATATATAAATAAATAAAATCTACATGATTGTTACAATTTCCTAGGTCCCGATCCCTCGCAGAGACCTACCTATTTCTACAGTCGTGCTCAAAACCGGAAACAAGGTGTGGTTACGCTTGATAGCATGTGAGGTGGGTAAGATGGGGGCCGGGGCAGAGCCAGCTATCGACCGGTCCAATATTTTGATCTACTGATCTAGCAGCTGATTCGTTGGCACGGCTTCATTGTTCATCTCACCCATGCACACTCCTTGCTGCATACTTGCCCCTTCCTTCGGTTTTCATTATGACTGCATAGTACCTCTCAAGAAATCTAGACAAAGTGTGCGCTGCGCGTTGCCCACCATGTAATGGAGCGGTCAATTTCGTGACCACGAATTTCTACGACTAAGCTTTTTTGTGCGCTTGCGTCGCATTCCTTTCTTTTTAAATCCCTCCTTTTCTAGGCATTCATTAAGTACGAGGGAGGACTTTTTTCAGACGGAAACCCCGCGCATCCTCCGTAGGCTAGCTCTATTTTTGGAACACTTACACTTGCCAAATTTTTGTCGGAAGGGTTTTTTGGAATCACGATTTCAAAAAGATAACATCGCCTTATTTGGATGGAAGAGCTTTTCCAAGAATCGGCTGTTTATCAAGGTGAATTATTCGGCTACTTTATACATATATTTTGCTTCCAAAAATAATCGAAGATCAGTGGTAAGCTCTTCAACCGAATTTTCTGGACGGTTTCGTAAGTATAGGGAATTTACCTGACAAATGCGTGCCTATGTGGTTTTTGTCACAGCAACAGAGCACGCACATGACATACATTTCAGCTGTATCGATCGAGATCACGGCCCATCACGGCGTTGGCACACGCGCACTTGTCGCGTGAGTCCCCTATACGCTCGCGCATGCTACCGGAAGCCGGGTGCAAGGACGTGATACTGGTCATCACGGCACTTTGCCATTGTTATCGTTGATATATGTGTAGGGGATTCACCTGACAACTGCGCATGTGACAGCGACATGATGAACCGTGATGAACCGTGATCTCGGTCGATACAGTGTTGCTGTCACAAAAGTCACGGGGCAGCACTTGTCAGGTAAATCCCCTATAACTGAAGTGGCCTGTTGTGCCTTGACCCGGTGATGACGTCATTGCCGTGGCATGGCAGGCACTGGAATCCGGCCCGACAGCAAACCCATATTCACAACACTGTGTGCACTGTACAATATCGGTGCTGATTACTATCGATATTGATCGAATGGTGGGTGAGGCGCGTTTGTTGCGCGTAATTTCTGCATCTATACTTGCCTTTAATAGAAACTCATTATGTTAACCTGCAGCTCGATAGTGTGTGCGAATACACTGGGTAACAGACATGACAGATATACGTTCTTAATTGGCGACGATAGTTTCAAATAGAGATATTTTTGAATAATTGAGCTAAGCGCGCCTACACTATCACAAATAGAATTATTGTTGATAACGATTATAGCTTGAGGACGAGTTTCCACCAGAGTAATGAGAGGGGAGAAAGCAGTTTTACTCGGAATTCTGCCCATTATCCGATGCAAGGCGGACAGCGTTCTCATAAAAATCATTCTAGAAGAGGAAGAAAACTAATTTCAAAAAAAAGAAAGATCTAAAAGCAACGAAAAAAAGCCCTGCTATAGCAGGATCAGCGAGCAGACTTGAAATTATCTGATACATTCGTGCAACAAATGACCACCGGAACATCGGAAATGATGTTTGCTGGGGAGATTTCAACTGAGGACAGAGAACAATTTGATCGCCTTGTCGCCAAGAACCCTGACGTAGGATGGACGGTATTGGTTCAAGTGCTCAGACGGATAGCTGTGCAATGATATGTCAATGAAATTTCGTAGAAGTGTACAACAAATTCTCAGTGGTGGCCCTGACTCCAGCCGCTATGGCTAGTGATTTAACAAATAAGGTAGTTTAGTACTAACTGTTGAAGGATGATTTCTAGAAGTACATTATAGAAGTTTCGAGCAGCTATTTGAGCTTAACTAAAAGCTTAGAGTATACAGATAGAATTGGAAAATAAGAAATATAATAAAAATTTGGAAAGAACGCAAACTCTTTGACAAAAGCGGTCAAGTGCAATAGCTCTCGATCATGGGATGGTCGTAATAAGGAAAACTATTAGATTGTTGTTTCAGGAACTATTCGAAGGAAGAATTGGTCGCTTAGGTTAAAAAAATAAACCAGAGTTCAGGTGAAACTACAGTTCTAACGCTATAAGGAAAAATGGACCTATCCTCTTCTTGTTGTGCAACTTATATGGTTTACTATATTTTTTCTTAATTAGTAAGCTTTTTAAAACAGATATTAGAAGTAAACCAGTATCATGAACAACCAAGCTGACTACAACATAATCTTATTTGCAAAATAACTACGTCCATATTCATGCGCTTGCACGTCCAATAAATATTAAATGTTGAACAAATCTAAAAGGGTGCATTCCAATTTCTTTTTGAGGAGATAAGCATGAACCAAGAGTGAAATTGTGATCTACTAGGTCAGCCTAACAACAAAATCATTTTCATCAGAATCTAGAGAAAGAATTTTCAAAAAATTCTGATCTCCAGGCTCTAATGAAGGTGACTTTGCCAAAACGCTAGCCTGCTTAGCCTCTCAAGAAGAACTATTTTTACGACATACGTATCGAAATTCGTACTCTGAAGATTTCTAATTTTAATGGAAACATGCTTAGAAATAAGAACAAGTGGAGAATCTTCTTATAGTCCAAAATTTCTGAGCATTTCTTGGAGGAATGTTATATTCAAAAACAAAATCGTTTTATACTAAGATTACGTAGCTCAAAAGCTCTAGATATAATAAAATAATGATGCCTGTAAAACTGCTGACGGTTCCATTAGATGACAAATAAGGAGAGAGGACTAGCAGTGGTCATACTATTTCTTATGACCAGCATAAGAGAAAAGGGAAAATCCAAAAATGTTCAAAACCGCAAAGGTGAAAACAACAGGATAACAGTTCTCCACAGTCTATATAGAACCTCGTCGGAATTTTTTCTAGAGCTTGAAAGATTATACAAAAAGCGTTATCTTCGAAAAAAATTGAACAGGGGTCCTGGAGCCCCGTCCAACTTGGACATTCAGACATTTTCTAAGCTTATGAGTTTTTCCCAGACTCCGAGTGGCTACCACTGCAGTGACACGACAAAAACCGAAATGTGAATTGAAGTTACAGGACAGTATAGTTGATGCGAAGTGACAGCGCGGAAATGATATCTGGTAATGTGTGGGCGCGTAGAGGGCAAAGCTAAATTGCTATCCGAAAAGTACAGTCTCACGTGATCCTTGGTCGGAGAGACAGATTGTTCTCGTTGAATTGTCGTCTAAGATTTATGACCGTGATACACCCAAAAAACCGGTCTACTACTAGCAAAAGCCAGAGAGGAGTACTGAATGACGCCTGCGGATGAACAGCTTCCTGAACCTCTCGGATAGTTTAGCTTACATTCCGAAGTACTTTTACAGATAGAAAAAATTCTGCAGTAAAGTAAAATGTCGACGAGAATAGTGAAAAATAGCTAGTTGAATGTCATAAAGAACTGCTTCATGCTAATGATACGAAAGCTTGATTTTCTAGGTTTCTGGACAGCTAGAATGTGTGAATTTGAAGCAGGGGAGGCCTCGATGCAACCTGTCCGAAAGGGTTATCGATGGTCACATCAAATGCGGTTTCCGAATGAACTGTATCACTTCACGTAATTAGGAAAGAAATATCTGATCAAAAAGCCAAATGATATCATACACGGGTGCTTCTTTAGTATATATAAAAATTCACAACTTACTGTTCATTTTTGGTCTCTATAGGACATTTACGGAGACAGACGCGATTTCATTTGTGTATGTTTACGCGGTGATTTCATTAGTCGATCTTAATAGCACTGTAGTTTTGAGATGTGTTAAGAATGTGTTAGGACATACTTAGAACCGGAACATAAGAGTTATTTTAGAAATTATCACGTCTTTAAAAAAATATAGTATAACTTTGGCATGGTTGAGGAAAGTTTTTTTCTAAGTCCAAAAGATTTTCTACACCATACAAATCCATTGTTTCTAAAGTTTGTCGGACCCAATATCAACTTCCTTTTAACGAAGACAGAAATTCAGACACCTTCTTTCAATCGAGGCTCAACAGAAATCTATTCAAAGCTTCTGAAGTCTCGGCTCAGAAGGTATAGCCGATTCCCCTGACAAGTGTGCGTCTGCGAGCACCGTGAGGGCCCGTGATGGGCCGTGATCTTGATCGATACAGCTAAACTGTGTGCCATGCGCTGCCGTAATATGCCAAAACTCACGTACACACGCACTTGTCAGGTAAATGCCCTATAGAAATTCGAGATGTTGATATGCCGTAATAGGGACTCACTGTTGGAACCCTACTGCTAAAAGAAACAATAGCTTTTTTTCCTTCTGATAGCAGTGTTTTACAAAAAAAAAATCGTTACGGAACTTCTCTCATAAAAGCATAGGGATGGAACAACTCTTTTATCTACTACAGTACTAACATCTGAAACTTCGCTTGCTTAGTAGCACAGCCTTATCAAAAATGGACTACTGTCTGACGCCTCATTCAGCGCGATTTGGTGCGTTTACGTACCGCCGCAGCACGCGATCGATTGGCGATAGCGCAACAAATCAGCTTTTTTGCGCCTGCTTCTTCATGATCCATTCAGTTTTCCGTTTTTTTTTGTAGTTTTAATGAGTTCTATACATATTTTCAGCACTTAAGAATAAAATGCTTGTTTTTGTTCGGTCGTTATGTTGCTACGCCACTTTTTCAGCTAGATTTTTAGTTTCTGGGCTAGTTTTTCAACTTTAGTTCAGATTGTTAGCTCAGCCAGTCGCGGACATATTAAAAGTATGCGCAAAACTCACTAAAGCATAGAGAAACTCGCCAATTCGTGGAGACGCCGGCGCGAAAAACTGATTTGTTGCTCTAGTGCCAATCGGTTGCGCGCCGCAGCTGGTACGTGATTACACCGAGCAACGTTGAACGAGGCTTTATTTCTCTGATAAATCCTCGTATCTGCCGCGGCAGAAAAAGGCCCACCACGACATGCGATGACATCATCGCATGTAGCGCGGGCTACCGAAGAAGAGACGCAGACTATTTTTGGTAGAGGTCTGCAGTTAGCTCGTTGGGCTGAGGACCAGCGCTCCACCGTACGTTATGGTTCTGCTGAATGGGATGGTAGGGAAGCAATCTACAAGCTTGGCGGCTCTTGAGGCTCCTGAGGCCAGAGACATGGGGCCTGAGGCTGGGCTACTCTACACCTGTTCGCATCTGCCGCAGCACCAACTCGCGTCTGCCGGGGCCTTACCTCCGGTAGATGCGAGTTAGTGTCGCAGCAGATGTGAGAGTTTGTCTGAGTTAGCTGAATCGACGGTACTTACTAATAACATGCATACTTGCATACATAAGGGTGTGAAAAATCAGTGTATGATGTAGAAGTCAGCCTTGGATCATTCTTTCGTGGAATTCGCTTTCACAAATTTCTAAACGTTATAGAAAAAGTTGCCACTTTTTACTCAATCTCAATATTCTGCGTCTGTACGCTAATGTAACGTAACCCTTATTGTTCTGAAATTCAACCAAGTAAGGTCTTTTTCTTCAAACCGAGCGGATTTTTAAGATTGCCACTAGGGCTGTTTATAAAAGAGGCCCCCATCAATAGTTTTACTAGCAAAGGATCTATACAACGAATATTCTGTGAAACAGTGGCCAGTAGTAACGTCTCTTCAAGCGAGATCGTCTGAGGAAATACTCGGCCGGACTTTTGTGACCCTCAACAATACCAATTAACATACCGCAGACCGAGTGCAACACTTATATCGACAATTTTTCGAATTTTCTAGTCTGCTCTCTATTTATATCTTTTAATGATGTAAAAATTGCACCTAAACAAGCAGTTCCTTTCTAAAGAAAATCATGTAAACAATAAAAAACGCGTTCGATCTCTAGTAGGTCACAACTGCTGACGAGAACTGAACAGTAGATCATATGCGAGAAATAGCTCTTAGGTTATCAAAATTACAGGGTAAGTTACTCCTAAACAGATTATAAGTCTTTGGCTTCTTCGTCGATCCCATCTGTAAATGTGTCATATTTCTTAAATGCGTGACTCTCAGCTGATTTTCGGATGAATTTCGGCTGAAAGATGGAGATTGTCTTTTTTGCTGCCCTACCTCTTTCCGATGTTTTATTGTCTAAGCAGAATTTGGTACTTTGTACAGCTGGTGAGGAAATTTAAGGCAGACAGAGCCTGTGTTCTATCTTGGGACACTCCCTTTGAACTTTCAGCATTTTCCGTAAACTGACAAGATCAAATAGCCCTTGATCTTATCTTGGTAGACCTCAGTTTGGTAGTTATTAGACAGAGTTGTGCAATACGTATAAAAATATATGTCATTTGTCCACTTTGATTATTGTAAGGTGGAAAAAAACCTTGACGCTTCTATCGTCTTTCTATCATGACTTGAATAATTGATAGACTCTTTTGCTAGCAATCAATCAGCAACATGATACCCGCTAACTTTTTGTGTGTTAACGCCCTTCTTCCGCATTTTTCTATGTTTACTTCTTGCTTTTTACTTCACTTCTACAAAAAAAAATTGTTGATTGACGTCAGGCTTGGCTACGTTACTACGCCTGATTCCCCCCCCCCGCCCCTTTGATCGGGCTAGCGTTTAGGTTGAAATTGATGGAGTAAGCGTTTTTTTTGTCTATATAGTCACTAAGCTTTCTGAAAGTTTATTCTGCTCTAGAAATGCTATACTAGCGGTAATGAAGCAGTTTCACACGTAAACATTTGTAACTACGCATTAATTCAATTGTGCGAGTATCACAGTGCAAATCTCCCGATACAAACAAGAATCTCCAAGAGTTAAAAAAGCGAATATAAACAAATACAACTCAGAAATGCTCAACTATGGTCAAATGCAATCTAAATGAGATATGCTGCTCCATATGATGAGGTTTAACGCTCCAAATGTAAACTTAAGATTATTAGAGAAACAAGAGGAACAAAAATTAACTGACTAGAATCTAATACCAAGAGTGTTTATTGTAGCCATAACGATGGCAAACGCAGCCCAGAGGAAGATCGTATACGGCCAGTAGCTCGATTGGAAGGGACTGGCAAACTTCTTTGGTACTGGGAAGTTCAGCTTGCTCTTTGCGTACGATCGAGCTCTCAGAACCAATAAACAGGGAATCAAAAATTGCACTCCAACACCTAAAACAATTCTTTCCGTCAGAGCAGATTCCTGGAATAATACTTCCTCAAACAGTGTGTAGATGCAGAAAGTTTTGCGGTAAATAACTTCTATCCATCATGCCCGACATCTCTAGTGACGGCCAAACGACGTATAGCCGATTCACCTGACAAGTGCCTGTCTGCGAGCGCCGTGAGAGACCGTGACAGGCCGTGATCTTGATCAATACAGCTGAACTGTGTGTTATGCGCGTGCTGCTGCGATATGCAAAAATTCATGTACACACGCACTTGTCAGGTAAATGCCTTATACAGGGGATTTCCCTAACAAGTACGCGTATGTGCGAGTTATCACACAGCGGCGCAGCATGCGCACTGCACGCAGTTTACCCGTATCGATTGGTAGGGCAGGCAAATCCGCCGTACAAGCAGAGCCGCAAAACTTTCTGCGTCTATGTACCACTTGAGAAGAAAGTATATAAAGCAGAACAGTTTTTCTTTAACAAAACAAAGACAATGCAAGAAAAAAAAACCCAAATGAAGGAAAACTCAGAAAAAGTGGCAGCAAAAAAAAAACTAACATACCCGGATAAGACCCTGTAACAGTTGCAAGTAGCAAAACGTTATCCGTTACCATACTGATTAGGGTAGGGAGCCCTATTACGAACACTGGTATAACTACGTCAGAAACCTAGATTAGAAACGATAGATCAACGACTTTTCTTTTCACAAAAAATAATTCGCACCTGTAAAGGACGGCTGCTTCTCCTCGCCCTACGATCACGTTCTCCCTCATCTTCAAGCAGCGATTCCTCCTCAGATGCGCTAAACTTTATGGTTACAACACAAATATAAATATAAAGATATGGATGGAAGACAAGGTGGAATTTGTAAGATTGGCTGTCTATTCCAAAAACTTAAGAAATTTCTAAAAATCCACACTCACAGCGGCTCCGACGGCGCAATCAGATCCCGGAGAACCCGGATATTATTAATGAGAGTAGTAGCAACAATCGGATAATTTGTCGTTAGAGTGAATACTGGGAACAATGCAAGAAAATGATCGCAAATGAAGTAAAATACAGAGGTAAGATCGTCGTGCAGAAAGTTGAGAGTGTAAACATCCTGAAACGATCTACAGATTCAATTTTTTAATCAAAAAGTAATAATAGGTATTTTAGCTGAAGGAGAAGGGGCCTTATGTGAACGTGTTTGAGCTTAACAAAACTTTAACTTGCAAGTTAGATTTTATACGGCAAAGAACTCGAAATGCTTAAAAATAAGGTTGCCGCTAACAAGTATAACATCTGTACCCTCTGTTCGTTTGGTGCAGGCGTCACTATCGCCACGCGCGCGGTCACGCCAACGCGGTCAACACTGGTGGTCAAAAGTTTTAGCGGCTAAATCCCAATACCTGCTTTTAAAGTCGTGAAGAACTCGCGCTAAGTTTACTAGGAATGATACTGCTTGGATAATTTGTTCGGTTTCGAAAGAGAAAATGAGACAGCAGTCGTGCACGTGCAACCGTGCGCGTGGGGAGATGGGCGCCCGCGGCGAACGAACAGAGTATACTTCATCGTTGCGCGCTCCTGATTGCACATACAGTTGCCGTAATGCTGGCGACATTTTATGATAGAGTTAGCGTGAATATATTTCCCTTATAACATGAAAATGCAATGTGATTTCAAAAACGCCTACATGAAGCAATTCTCAGTAAATCATGAATAAATATCAACTTTCTACTATTTTCTCTAGTTGGTCAAGCTTAAAATAACGTGTTTAATCCTGTAATAACAATATTATCATTATCAGAAGAGCAACATGCCCTTGCATTATAAAAACCTTTTTGTTACGCGGTCAAAAAGAGAAACTGCACCAAAAAACTTAGAAAATAATAGATGAAACGCACCTGAACATGAGCGAAAGCGAACGAACCAGTGAGAGAAAGTGTCAAATAAAAACACAAGACGAGCAAATATATACAGAAAAGCTTTGCATATACCCCAGACTTTGAACTAGAAAAAGAAATCTCAGAAAATTATTTCCCCTAAAAATAATTAAAATTCATACCTCATAGGGGTAACCAAGGCAGGTAAACTGTGGTGACACATGAAAGCGTACACGGCCACGCCGAACAGGGAGCCAAATCCATGAATATTGGCAGCAGGTGGGATCACCGCAGGTCCATTAGTCAGCATCTGGGATGAGGCCAGGACGATCATGAGGGTAAAGGCTGAAAAGAGGAACTTCAGTCCGAGTTAAAAGGTGGAGCTGTTGTCATCGACTCGATTAATTTCAAATAAACTGGTAAATGGTTTCGTGTTCAACTCTCGTATTACTGTTTAGAAGAGTAGTAGGTACAGCCATTGCCTGCGGCTCAGTCAGTCCGTATGAATAGACGCTAGAGTCATATAAATAGAACCACTTGAGCGGTGTCGTTTACCACCAAAAAGGCGAGCAGTTCTAGTCAATAAACAGCTCTGCTTTTTATTCATGCCTAACTGAGTATGTCGTCCGCTGGTGACGCACTGATTGACGTTGTAACTGAGCTTTAAATAAGCTTACCTGACCACCTCGACAGAGTAGTTGCCATTTGCAAATACTTCGTTTTGGTTATACCAATTACCACCATAGGAGTGCATACCGCCACAAACACAATGACACACAATCGGTAGACTGGAATAGAAATTTCTGGAAATTGGAGTTAATATACAATAAAATGAAACTAACCAGTAATCCGGTCGAAAAGCAAAGGCCAACCCTCGTGACAAGGATCTGACGGCAAAACTGTGGAAGTGTTTATTGTAGAACTAAAGAAAAAAGAATAAACGGACATAAATGAATGGATATGGTTAAAACACTCCACTCTTACCATATCATGTTCATCATAGATTTGGATACTGTGGTCGAGTATATAGCGAGGTCACCGAACAGATAGATGTCCAAGGCTAGGTAACTGAAGATAACCCCACCGCGGCCAAGAAACATCGATGCCATTTGACTCTGAGTATGAAGAAATGTAGTACTGTAGAGAGCAAAATGAAAAAAAAAACTACTAACAACTTCTATCCTCTCGTTGATTTCAAATGAGGATGGACCACTTTCCGTGATAACCACATCTGCAAACACAAGCACGACTTAGTATTCATATCGCGAACCAAACAAAGTATCAGTTAGACCATCTCAATACACTTCACATCAAGTATAGTACGCAGTTGTCGCTATCCATAGGAATTACTGTCTCCTCAAGTAGTCCGCGCACACACAAATCCGGCGGAGCCCGCAATCGATCGGCCGCCAGGCGTCTCTGAAAGGGTCCTGCAACGCGTTCCAACGTGTATGGATGGATGTGTGTGTGTGT
>KN549263.1:23768-33953 GCA_000797555.1 Oesophagostomum dentatum | reverse complement strand
GAGTAAGAAGGTACTTCTATACGACTTTTCTCCGTGAACCCATCGCTCGTTTCATCTCCGAGTATCGCCATGTGAACCGCGGCGCGACGTGGATCGCTTCGAGGTAAGAACTGAGTGACAAGGTCAACTAATCCTACGCTACTGATATGCAACATCGCAATTACTGGTTCAGACATATCTGTAACGGTCGAGCTCCGACATCTGACGAGTTGCCGTTATGTTTCGATCCTCACCTTGGCTGGGACGATGTCAGTTTGGACGAGTTCTTGCACTGCCCGTTCAATTTGGCATTCAACAGGTAACCCAATTTGCGTCCTTTCAATGGAGTCAGACGCGCACTCCCGTTTCTTAGGCAAACTCGTATGCTGGCCGATTTGACACTTGTAAACTGCTATGCCAGGAATGGAATGGACCCTAAGACAAGAAATAGAATTCTTCTGGAAAGCGCCAAGAGCAACCTAAGGTAAACGTTGAATTGATCGCTGCATAATGTGTCCCAAAGGAACCACTTTTTAAATATTCCAGGAATATGGCGTTTTTCGGGATAAAGGAACGAATGGACGATAGTCAAGTAATGTTCGAACGATTATTTAATTTGAGGTAATTTTTCTAATCTTGTCTTTTTAAAAATAAAAGTAAACAGATAATGGGAAGGTTATTTTGCAAATATTAGTTTATTTGACCTACGTCTAGAAGCGGCGCCTGAATGATCTACCTATTGAGACTTATTTTTCTGCAGAGATATTGACAAATAGGAAGAACTGTTATGGTTTTTTTCCTGATTTGACCATATATTTTGAAACTTGAGCAAATTCCAACCAGTTTCCAACGATTTTTTTCTGTGAAAGCGACGTGATGAAGTGCTGATAAAAAGAACGCAATCCCCTAATTTGAATGCCGCTTTGGCATAGGTGAAGCTATAGTTCGTCGCATTATGGGGCTGCATGTCGTACTAAATGCATATCGATCGCCGACGTCTTTGATCTATACATACTGAGCGCATATATCACCATCATTCTGCGACGAATTATAACTTCGCCTTATCAAAAATGGTACTATTGCCGCAGTAACACACAAAAGCAGCTGTGCGTTATTTAACTTGTTACGATAGGATTTCTTAAGAACCCGCAACATAAATGTTGACAGCCACTTTTGTGTCATATATGTGACCTAGTTTATAGTCTTCAGTTGGATTTTCATGGCTGATTGTGACGTCATAAATGTCAACGGAATCAATGTGCAGCGTTGCGCGTACGCGTTCTTTGAAGCTGCACCTAATTAGAGGAAACGATATCTTGTAGTTACTACGATAACCATCGCATTTGAATCAATAGTATTATAAGTTTGCGTTCCGATCAATAAAGTCGAATAAAGATTGAACATTGTTTTTTTTTTTTTTTTTTAGTTTCAACAGAAAGCTGTCCGCTTGGAGCAGAAGTAAGTCGAACGACACAGATGTGACTCCCGAACAGATGAGACTGATCCGGGAACATAATGAGCTTGACATTCAGCTGTACGATTATGCGTTGAAGCTATTTGAACATCGATTCGCTGCAGTTCTGAATAGAACAATGTCTTTGGTAAGTCTCTGGTCACCTTGCTAGAAGTTCCTTCATTATGGTTTTTTTAATTCCTTTTATTCTAGAATCCAGAAGGAGCGAGCCACTTCACTCCTTTTGAGTTTAAGTCGTCATCGAACAACCAAGAAGTGCAGTTTATTCGCGATGATGGTTCTCCTCCAGAACGTGTATTTCACAAGTTGAAAAACAACGTTCTGAGTGATCCGGAGTATGAGAGCGAAGATGACGTCCATGCTTCAGACGAGAACGCTGACATCGAATTTGATCGGGTTTGACGAGTATTTGAGCATTATCTCGCTATATCGTCATATTTTAAAGAAACGTGTATTTTTCTTTCGTTCTCAATCTCAAAATCCCATCCTTGTCTAGTCTTATGTTTGGTGCCAGTATTGGATTCTCTGTGCTTTCTTTGCCAATAAAAATTACGACAGTATGCGGAGGGATAAAAAGAAATTGAAAGGCTTTATTTGCTGAAAGTTATCCCTGTAAATTCAGAATCCGAGGAGATTTGCACCAGTCATTTAAAAAGCATTTGGTCTGTGCTAGCCGTCATTTTCTTGTGAATCTCTGCTGAATATTAGCATGTGATTATTCGCTGGCATATTGTGTCGAGCCACCAATGTCAATCCACAGCTTGAAGCTAACTGAAAATGACTGTCTTGGTTTAAAAAAAAGACTCGTTATATACCGTCTTCTTAAGTATTCTGCGGACACACACATCCCAGTCAGGCACGTTGGGACGCGTTGAACGGCCATAGCTAGAGATGCCTGGTAGTCGATCGATTACCGGCTTCCTCCGGCTTTGTGTGTCCGCAGACTACTTGAGGAAACAGTAGGAAGATGCAGTGCTCCTCATAGCAAGTGCAGACACAGAAGTTCAACGCATCCGATGAACACAGCGACGAAGACAGTATTCAAAGAAGTATCATCTTATCTTCTTGCTAGCGTTATGTGTCTGTGCGCTCACCGAGCTATGCTACTTTTCTGCATCTACACTAGCTCTGAAGATGCACATGACGTCATGGTATGACGAAGTAAAAGTTAGGTTAGGTCAACAGAAGCCAGCCACTCGGTACTTGACATGATATTCTCTGAGAACTTACCGTGGATAGCTGACTAACGTCTCTCAGTCCCCATTCTGGATTTTGACTTCGTAGCCCAGCATCAAAATCGATATTGCTCTGAGGAGAAATGACACCATCAATTGCGTAAGGCCCATATGTAATCAGAAGTCCACTACCCCGCTTCAGTAGCACACCTGCGGCCTAAATTAGTCAAGTTACTACTGGAAGTCACAAGAGTAGAGACCCAAGTGACAGCAAACAAGCCTTGAAGAGGCCTTCGATGGCCGCGTCACTGCTAATATGTATCATATTGATGTTGAGCATGACATCTACAGCTAGAGGGCCATAGTCCGCTGGTAGGGCCCAATGGCTAACTGGTCGTGTAACATCGATGAATAGCGGTACTCGAACGTTTCCAAGCTAAATATCCAACTCAACCTCGACACAAGGAGTTATTTTCCACCCGCTCAAATATCAGTTCGCTGGTTTTCTTGGGATAATTCCAACACAAATATAAACTCAGTTTCACAACTGGGGCGGTTTGAGCCGCGCGCAAAAGGTTGTGTGCGGTTACGATGGTGATGCAGCAGAGGACAATCGGCAGCGTTTACTATTCTTCTGATGAAAAGTTGTGCTTCTTGTTTTCAAGCATAGAGATCAAAATGTAAAGAAAGAAAACACTGAATATTCATCTCTTCTCCAGAAAGGAAGCAAATTAGCTGGCCAAGTTCAATTCTGTTCCGCCAACTTTGGCGCACGAAAAATAACGCGCGCGCGGTTAAGAATCCGTCCCAAACAGAGAACAGAGGATAAATTTCTTTTCACTGGTAGTAAATGCTCATTAACGCATAAGTCAGCCGTGACGCGTATGCGATGCGACATCAAAGCACAAGTCTATCATTGGTCTACCATTCCGTTTAAGAAGCACTGTACTGAACTCAAAGTACTGCCGAGTAAAATGAGTGGAATAAAACTCACCCTATGATGGTCGATATAGGCAACAATACTGTGAAGTGATCGAGCATCAATTTCTGATGGTTGAAAAGTAACACCAGGGAATTTCTCAGCAAACTTTATGATATGCTGGCCTGTTCCGGAAGAAATCTCTAGCAACTGCAAAAAAAAAAATCCGAGTAAACTGTAAGGTATCTCTTAACGTATCACTCGAGTCAGTGAAGAACGGAAATTTGCAAATCTTGTCTGAAGTTTTTCTTTTTCATAAAGAGATAACAAGAAAGACGATGCTCATATTTTAGGCATATACAAAATAACGTTACTGGAGCTGAGGAGTGATATCTCCACCCACCAAAACTCACTCTTTTATAAAAACAAACCAAAAGAAAATGTCACATATCCTTTAAAAAAGCTTACTTTCATATTATCAAGAAGATACATACTCAATACATTAGCAATAGGAATCGCATTCCTTTCAGCTGCAGCAGCTCGTAGCATCGTCAACTAGAATAGTAATGATGTAGGTTAGTGTTATCGCATGAGTTCAATGCAGAAGCGAGGTCCGCCAACTGTGCTATATGCTGCGATTATGCAGCATAGCGCGATACGCTCGCACTCAAAACTAGATTCTGGGCAAGGTGGGGATAAAACGACGCTGCAAATATGCGTGCCCATGTACTCCGCAGTTCCAGAGCAATCGCATATCTTCACAACAAACTGCTAGATAGCTCAAACTCTCGCTTTCTCATTGCTAGAAGTGCACATGAGAAGCCGAAAGCGCGTCGATAAAGCCGCCACAACTGCAGTCAGATGCATAGTTGATTTTTGGTCGTTCGCTGCGTTCAACAACATTCGCGTACGTACATTAACCGCTCACTCTGTTGAAACTGCAGAACTTAAATTCACCACGCTTTCATAGTCTTCGAAATAATCCTCAACACAATGTATCGTTTCGAAACAAAAACTTGCGGTCTAAAATTTATAACTCTGACATATATCGAAAGAAAAACAACAACAGCAAAACTCAATCCACGCAGTGAAGAAAACCGTCTGCATACTCCTGACGCAAAACCGTAGGCCACAAAGACAGCTCAGCACTCAGACTACCAGTGATCAGTCGATCGCATCTGAAGCTCCCATTTTCACCCACAACTTCATACTGCTGGAGTCGAGAGACGAATTCCTCGGCTTCGCAAATAACTCACATTTACAGAGAAAGAAATACCATATGAGCACTATGCATGCATGTGTACCGCAAACGCAGAGGTGTTAGGACCTACTCATTCTTGTTTCGGTTTGGACGATCTAAGATGGTGCAAATGAGATCACTCCTGAACACGAAGCTGGATGCATAGACGAGCTAATCAAAACACCGGTGCGCCGCCCGTTGCGGCATTATGTCATACAACAAAGACTATATATCTTTGCACCCATATTGAAGGTATTCTACAACAAAAATTGGAAATAAACAACGGAGATATGCAGAAGCGTTACAACTATTTGGAAAAAAGAATCAACATGCAATGACCGCAATTAAAAAAGAGCAATAGGGACTTCCGGGTATACAGTAACCACTTCAAGAAAGCGATAAAGTGATGTAAAAAGCTACCCAGAAAAAAACACTGCCACAATCAGAAAAGTCTACACTACTTGAACAAAAAAAAACGTCATCGCTCATCATCACAAAAAACCAATGGATGAACTTTTCATTCAAGACACGGCTTTTAACGGATCACTACTGGTGTTATGGAATGGGGAATAGGACATTGTATAAATATTCCTGAATCTCAATATAAAGTCGAACACTTTTCAGATGGCATGCATGTGTCTAGAACCAAAGAAGAAATCGCATCGAGTCTGTGATATGGGGAGGAATTAGGCATCTTATCTGCAGCCACATTCATAAAAGGAGTTTCGAATGCCAAATAGTTTGGACCTCTGTCTAGAGAATTTTCTGAAAAAGGTCTTCCCACCATTCGAATCCTAGTCACCCTCTATGCTCAAGCTGCCATGGCAAGTCGAGAATATAAACTGGTTTGACAAGCGACTTCTTGGAAGTGCGTTCCCAAACACGTTCGGAATTCCAAACCACTTTATGAATACGGCCACTGGTTGAAGCACTGGTTTTGTTGTGAACAATTACAACAGAATTTCTTAGTACAATTATTCTTGGACAGCATAACTTAGACGAGTAGATGAGGAATTGAAGTGAAAAATATACCAATTAGTGATTGGTGTTAGTATTACAAACCCCTCGATCGGTACTGATCACCGGAAAAAACGTCCATTGAGCGCTGCTGACGTGTCGAGCTCGGCAACCTGCAATTCATTTTTGGCACTCTCGAGATAAAAAAATATCGATTTCCAGAAATTTCAAAATAATGTAAGAAATAACTAATTAAACTATGCCACAACAGACCACCTGCTATGCAATAAGATCTTAAAAGAAGTCGCATTTCAATTGTTTTCGGGAATTTCAAGTCAATTTTGTATGCATAGTAATGCACGCAAACAAAACACTGTCCTACTTTTTAAAAGCCTTGCACAAGTGTTAGTAAAACGTGCGGTCGTCCGTACTGTCAATTCTTTACTCCGCTTCAAACAAAAACAAAAATACAACAATCAAAATAATAACCGGCTCAGATCTTTTCGGAAGTAATCGCCTCCTTAATAAGCATAAGGGTGGGAACTTCCTCGCCATCGATGTCTCGGTATTCGATAATGGCTACCTGTCCATCACCGGCTCCGTCAGCCATGCGCTCACCTATAGCAATAATATTCAGAACTGTATCCGAAGGGAGATATAAAACAGCAACCTACCAATGAAGAACTGGAGTGTCTTCCAACGCTTCTTATCGAGCAGAGACACTACCCAAGTCTGGATCTTCTTCTTGAATGTGTCAACCTCTTCTTTTGTTTTGCCATTCTTCTCCATATACTCAACAACTTTCTTCATGAAGGACTTTATGTACGATTTGAACGTTGCTGGATCTTCGTAACAGTTCATCTCCTATAATAGTTGAAGTACATCTTGTGAAAAGGGGAGAAATAAGCTGCTAGAATAATACTGCATAAGTGTAGTACTTTCAAGGATACTTACAACGAGCTTGTGGTTAAGGACTATGTCAATGCCACGCTCCACATGCTCCTCAGTTCCCTCATCACCGCCCTCTTCTCCTTCCGCGGATGGATTAGCTCCGGGAAGCATAATTTCTCCCTCCTTGCGAATGACATGCCTTCCTTTGAACTCGTAGACCAAATCATCCACAAGTTTCATAGGGAATGAGTCGGAGGCCAGTTCATCATCTAAACAGATTTTTAGACTGACAAGAATTCTGTGCAGGAGCTGTACTTGTTTAGCGACATGATGAGGCAAAACTAGTAACTACAGCCCTCTTCTGATTTTCCACGGTTAGACTCGCTAAGCAACAATTAACTGCACCACAAGCGAAAAGCAGAAGCTTACGAACGCAAAACGCGCTCTTCAGCACCGCATCTTCGTTTATCAGCTCAGTTTGTTGCACAGCTCAAGGATCGTGGGCAAATATTTAGCTCTGTCACTACAGAACTTTAAACTCACCAGTGAATACGTCCTTAAAGATCAGCATGACCGCAGGAGTTGCCCAAGCTAAATTTATCAAATATATGAGCATTAATACCATCTACTCACTGGCCAGAGACGAAGTGCACTTCGAGTGCAAAATCGCGAGCATATGTTTGGCACCAGCTCTTTATTCATTCTACAGCCCCAGAACATTATCTTTTCCAGGAGAGCTAATTTTGGATATTTTAGACCCGAGCAAACCGCAGCTATGAAAAACAATTCTAAAGGTGCTGCACAGAGAATCTGAGTGCCAACTACAACCGCGCAAGCTGATAACGTCGCCACTGACGAGTGAGCAGACAGTAAGTTTATGAAAACAACAAAAGGCCACGAATCTCAACAGATAATTTAGGCACGAACCTTGCTCAGCAACAAGAGAGAACTTGTAAAAACCGGTGTTTCAATAACGTTTTATGCAACAACAACTTCAACAACTTAGTCGAACAATCCGAAGCCAAGGTCTTCGTCCTCCGACTCTTCTTTAACTTCCTCCTTCTTGGTCTCCGCTGGAGCAGCAGCAGGAGCAGCCGAAGTGGCAACTGGGGCAGCTGCAGCGAACTTGCTTGGATCAGCCAAGTATTCCTTGAGCTGTTCAGCCTCTTTGAAAGTGACGTCCGTCGCAGCTGCGATGCCGAGCATGTTCTGCAGTCCTCTGGCCAAGGAGTGCGCAACAGAAACCATGGTGGGATACTTGATGGCAAGCGAAACAGCGGCCACATTGCGGACTCCAGCCATGAAACGGTTGCGCAGTTCCTCGGTGGTCATGTCAAGCACATCAGGTGTGTAGATGGTACCGTTGTCGTATACTTGCAGCACAATAAGACCATACGAGAATGGAGTTATTCCGAGCATGTTAAGCAGAGCAGCTTCGGAAGCTCCGACCTTCTCTCCTTCCTTAATCAAATGCACTTCGTTCAAGATTTCAATGGTACCCCTGGCGATCTTGGTCGGGATCTGAAGAGCCTGGAAGAACGATGTCTTCTCAGGTCCCATACCAGTGTTCTGCGGAGGCAGCTTTACATCGCAAGGAGCAATAGCACCAGCCTTGGCGGGTGCTCCCTAAAAACTCATAAATGAAAGTAAGTCGAAATAACTACAAACATTCTGTTGCGTTTGCACGCATTATTTTCACAGCAGAACTACACAATTCTGACATACAGTCTCCTTAATTTGTGCTAATTACCTCTACGTCAAAGAACATCATCAGAATATTGCATCGCGACAGGAATTTCAGGCAGTACCTTAAAGCGTAGTGGTTCTGTCTAATTTGCAAAGCTTTACACCTTTACTACAGCAGGCACGCTTCTGATAGCGTTAATGTGAATGGAAGACTAACTGATTAAACCCAAACACTCATGAAGGACTCCTCATTACCAGAAAAACTATGAAATAGAAAAAGTGAGGGAATGGAGAAGCGAGGCTGGACGTATGACGATATGGATCCTTGACTAGGGAACAGATGCGGCGTCGTGACGATGCGCGCGACGTCGCGCCGGACTTTTACAACGGAACTACAATGTTTTTTTTTGAGCAAGCAAGAACTTTTTTCTTGCCCACGCATAAACTTTCTCTCCAAGTTCTTGATTAGTCGAAAATGCCCGATCAAGGGCTCTGTAGCGGCGTTCGGAAAGGGGGGGGGGGTCCAGTTGGCAGCCAGAGAAACTGTGACATAACGCAGGTCATGTTCGATGGCCAACTGACCAGTAATAAAGCTGCTCCCAGCAACTGCTGGAAACAGATCCTGCTCTTTGTTAGATAACCTAACGTTCTAACTGGACGTAACACTGCATCATCTAAAGTAGATCGAGTAAACTAATACCCCAACATCGCGCAGTTTCAAGCCTAGATCAAAGGTACTCGAAAGTGTACTCCATTTGAAGAACCATGATATATGCCAGAGCCATCTAAGTAAAAGCATAAAAAAGGTGAACATACCCTCCGGTTCTCCAATAATTTGGTGCGAATCTCTCCAAGGTCCTCCTTGGTGAAGACGAAACCAACGTTCTGCACAATGTAGGGGAGAAGCTTCTCGAGTGATGGATTCTTCGAGAGGTGACCACGGATGGCCTTACGGATCATGGTGTTCTTTCCCATGAGAATGACAGCATGACCTACAATTACGTTTCTAAATCGCAATCAGTCTTGTTATACATCTAACAATCAGAGAACCCTTAACAAACAAAGAACTTACCTCTCATGGCCTGACGGATTTCCTGCATTTGCTTCGATCCAACATTGTCAACTCCGACTAGGAAGCATTTCGGATATTCATCGAAGAGTTCGACCAGCTTCAGGAAATAGTTCGCCTTCCAGGTTGTTCTGTCTTCCCTAACCATCGTGGTGAATTAAGGATCGTGTTCACACGTTTTAAAGACAAAACTGCAAAAGAACCTCTTTAACAAAGTCGCTTTTGGAATCGAGAATTCTACACGAGTGGACAAATGCTAGACATGGGGATGGGAACAGACGACTTACATCTACAGTAGAAGCATAATGAAGTGGAACTCCAAGAACCACTAGAAAATAGGAAAGAAGAGAATCAAGGCCGCCGCAAGCATGCAACATGCACAACGAAACCACTCCTTTAGAATGGTCCCTTCGGAACCTCGAAACCAGCATAATTCAGACACTCTCGGCTACGATCAAGTTTGAATGGTTCACCACGAAGCATCGATACGCAGCGAGTGTGTTGAAAAGATGACGCGCATTGTACCTTACCGCGCGTGCTTTAAATGCCATATTTTAATTTTGCGGAATATAGGTGATGATTTAAACGTTGCTTCACGAGGGCGCGGATAATCGTTGATTTATCCTGGTCCAGCTCTTTAAAATATGACATAATAGATGAAAATTCCTTCCAAAGGATGGGTGGTTTTCCTGTGATAATTGCGTAAATGATGTGGACGTTAGACAAGTCCTGTGAATGGCTAGCAGATTTCCGAACAGCTGGCTGGCTAGTCTACACTAATTATCTTCATAGGAA
>KN549262.1:205360-216511 GCA_000797555.1 Oesophagostomum dentatum | reverse complement strand
CAACCTGGATAGAAAAGCAAATTCCAAGATATTCAAACTATAAAAAGAAGTATTTGGTTCTTTGGGCCAGGTTTAAAGAAGAAAAAACATGGAAGCTCTTTTCTCAGTTCCATAAGACGTCGATCTTCACTTATTCACTCGGCTTGATTTTGCTTCACTTTTCAAGCTGAAAGATGCAGATTTGAATGAAAAAAACTGCACTTTAGATCAGTTTCACAAATTGTTCAAAATGCATCAGCTCCTCATGTACAGCGCAAATGTCTTGGACTACTTTTAAAACATTGTAACTTCGAAAGGAAGCGAATATTATAACAGACATCGAAAATGCTGTTTCTTCCCGACATGATTTTACCTATCTCATTGTCAGCTCAAAAAGTGGAACAGAATCAAGTGACATGAACAGACAATGGTCGAGGTTTTATAGAACAGTAAAAGTGCCTTCGAGAAATTGAGGAAAGGTAACCTTACCCTCTGCTTTGAAATCGAGGCCGATTCTGAGCGGCGCGTCTGCGGTCACAGAGACAGTGGAGGAGAGGGCAAGCTCATTTTGCTCCAGTTTTGGCCAGAAGTTGAATTTTCCTGCTTTCCTTCAGTGATTCTATGTTTAAGGTTATATCGAGTGCACTACAGTTCATCTTCTCGCTCAAATGGAAGCAGAATTAGTTGGTCGGTTCTGCTCCACAAGAGAGGGTACTTAGGGTAAAATTGATGTGTAAGGAAAATCGGCGCTATTCCACACAGTACACACCCCAAAATTTGAAAATCTCGGACTCGCCGAAAACTTGTCTAGAGATTCAATCTGACCTCCTGAGTCCGAAAATCACATTTATTTTGCATGGTAACCCGTTACGCTGGGTAAGGGTAACTTTACCGAATTACCGAATAGGGTCGAATTCACGGATCCAGCTCAGAATTCGTACATTGGTGTTGTTCGAGGTGCCGATCACGAATATCATATCATCTTTGCATGTCAATGCTTTACTGCAGAGTTATGTTGGATTATAGATATCAAGTTAGCTGCTTTGAACTGCCTTAATTGTAATCCTACTATGCAGAACCAATTTGTTGTTCGTGACCGGAACCTCGAATAACCCTACTGTGCAAATTTTGAGCTGAATCCGTCACTTAGACCTTCTGGGAAACTTAGCCTTTGGGAACCGAGGTAACGGAGTTACCATGCAAAATAAATATGGTTTTCTGTACTCAGGAGGTCAGATTACGCTTCTATACAAATTTTTAAACAAATCCGAGATTTCCAAATTTTAGAATGTGTGTTGTGAAATAGTGCCCGAAAATCACGGAAACTTATGGCGAAAAAATTTGAAAATCTCAGATTTCCGCGAAAACTTGTCTAGGGACCTTCATGCCGGGTGCCATTACTGCCGCGCGCGAACGAATTCGTCCAGCCCGCAATGCTACATGTGTGTGGTGTGATAACGACGAGTTCGATCGCGTGGAACAACACCGGCCTCGCCATTGGGAACATAACGCTGCGCACCTTTGCCGTTCGAGTTCGAACCACCTTGGTGGGCAGTTTAACGACTTTTACAGATTTTTCATCGCTTTTGTGAAATTCCTAATTTATGACCTGCGAATTTCGTAGAAGCAATGAAAGATTCGTAAAAATCGTGCATCTGTCCACCAAAGAAATTTGCATTCTGTGCCCATTAAAATCGGTGCGGATTAGCAAAATTGAGGCTTAAATGATCGCCACTATGGTGCAGTGCTTGTCGCGAACTCTGAGCCCGAGCATGCCGGTCTACGATCCCCCTCACCAACGCAAGATCGATCGATAGTGCAGAGGTGCAGTGCAGAGGTCCGTAGACTCAAACTGCGCACGTGGGCTCAGAGTCCGCGACAAGCACTGTACGCTCCATAATTATATGACACTTCCGGAAAATTGGTGTTTCTTATAAAAAGAAGAGCTGAAGCTGGTGCACATCTTTACAGCATTGTGTAACCATTAGCTCTCGATTTCTTTTCCACACAACTGGTCTTTCATCAGCGTCTACAGTATGATAGAAGACAGTTTTTTGCAGAAACGCTCAAACGCCTAAAAGAAGAAATCTTTTCCTTCGCTAAACGCTGGAGCTTCCCTTGCTCTGAAAGAATCCGACTGAACTAATGTCTCTTTATCTCTCAGAAATATCTCGGCTCCAATATGGACAATGGCTGGCTCTGAATATGCTTGCAAAGGCATGCGGTGGTTGTCTCTGCGAAGCATCAATGCTTCTTGTAGTGATGCTGTATTCATAAAGCAGCACAAGTCTTTCCTGTCTCTGACTGAAATCTAAGCCTTGTTGGATCACCATATCACGGATGGCAACAACGGATGACGAGACTTTTGAGGAATAAAATTTGTAACTAATGTCAGATTTTAAGTACTTTCCCTCTAGCCATTTGCAGCTGCACAAAACGCGCACACATAAGCCGTAACATGGACAACACAAAGCGAGCGCGTCACACGTACGCGTTCTGTGCAGCTGCATCTGATTAGAGGGGACGATACTTATACTCTCATGATGTGATCGAAGAAGGTTAAAGCTGGATTATACGGAAAACATATTTTGAATATTCAAAAAAACTTTTTGTTGAAATTGCACCTCATAGTCGCACAACTCACTTTTTGTGTAAGAAGTTTAGCACAACATAAATTTGGGAAATATGCAGCATCAACTTCAAGTGTTCTTCCATTTTACAAATTTTGTACGTATAACCCCTACAAACTGCAATAATTTGGTGAATAGGTCTAACGTCAGGTACTTTTTTCCGCTCTGAACGTGACTGTACCAATCCATAGCCCATCCTGTACTGCCTTAACCGTCCACGTTGGCAAAAAACATGTTGGGAATGGTATCCAACTGTAATGAACCTGGTATGGAGCAAGAACGGCACTGGAGTGTCGACGGCTCACAATGTCCGAAAGTGGAAGACTACTTTCTATTAAAATAAAAGTGAAAACAAAGCGATCCGTCTTTGCACGACACCATTTTTCAAATAGACGCTACTGGAGTCTAATTACACAAGAACTGACAACTCACATCATTTTCCTAAAATAGAAAGGTGGAAATGCCTTCAACTTTTCATTGGAAGAAATCATAATCTTACGCACTTTTCTATTCCACAAACTGTACATGACGTACATGTCTCTTAAAATTGAGCCGCTTTGATATGATTTCGGAGGAATTGTTCTTCATCTTCACTTCGTTCGTCCGCGCTTGTGGTACGCACACGGAGGATCTTGCCTTGCCTCTGTTCCTGCGTTGTTGCAGTTCAGCCGGACGACCCTTTTTCTTGCCTATGGTCAGATAAAATCGTTTTTTTTTCCTCCAGAAAAACAAACAGCATACAGGCACGAGTAGAAATCCTTCTAACGTCTTCTGCTCATTTTTTTTGCCGCATTTCCTCTCACTTAAATTATGGAAACGAGATGAAGAATACGAAGTAACAAAACAATATTCATCTCTCCATTCTGGTCCAGTTTCTTCATCAAGATGGTCACATTTCACTCATACAACAAATAATGCATCTGTCTAAGGTTGAAATAGGAAAATGGTAAGGACAGAAGTAGTACTGCGTCAGGCACTTATTCCATGACAGCCTCGAATACTGCAAGAGCATAGACTAGATCGATCTCAGGACTTCTTTCTCATGACGGCGTTCATCTGTCGTTGTATGGCCGCCTTTTGATCAGGCTTTCCCCACACGGACCGGACAACAGCTGTAAACACTTGCATCACAAAACGCCAGCAGACAAGTACATTGAAACTGATGAACACACCAAGCTCAGCCTCTTCCCCTTTGCCCAGTGCGTTCAGCATCGCTTTCTGTGCTTTGCAGACTTCCGCGCCATGTTTCGTCATTGAAGCAATCAAACTCTAAATCAGAAAAGATCGCCTTCATTAGTCAGCCTAACTAAAAACCTTCAAGCTTTGCTTAGGAGTGACTCCTACCTCAAACTCCTCTTCCTCATCGTAGATAACGTCTACAAAGCCTAGGTCTTTCGCTTCCTGCGCAGTAAGGATCGGAGCGGTTGTCATTAGCCGCAGGGCAGCACTTCGTCCAACTATCGACGGCAGATAGGTCGCCCCTCCCCAGGTGGGAATAATTCCCATTCGGGCTTGTAGGAATCCGATCTAAGAAGGTGGACATATGGCAACTGTGGTAAAATAAGAAATCAAGCGTGGTATGGTAAAATTACAACTGAAAACAGAAGGAACGGATGAAGAAGGCATTCTTATTCCAGAATTTGTCCGGAAAAGTGTTGCCGCTTTATCGGCCTCAACCGATAACCGGAATTTTTTCATGTCTGTAAACTCCATAAAAGAAGAAATAAAAAGTGATGACGACAGTCTTTGCGAATCTAAAGTCTTTCCTCCGTTCTTAACAAATACTTATCAGTCTTCAGTTTCTAATTCATCGACGTTTTCTTTAATATATTTAATATCCAAAGCTTAACTTCAGTTTCACAGCTAGGTATGGAAGGTCTTGATCTGAAACATGCTTTCAACGAACACTTATTTTTGTCAATTCTGAAGTCCATTAAAATATCTTTTGCGATCTCTAGCCCAGAGTAAGCAAAAATTTACGCCTCTGCAATTCTGATCATGTTTAGTTAGATCACCCAATGTGAAATCGCGGTAGCTCAGCTTTTATCGTTTTGTATTTTGTAACTCCTCTGATCAGCGGTGACCTCTTTGCCTTATAGAGGATTGACGTCAGATCAGTACCGTTTGGTTCTTCACGCGGATATTTGGAAGGATTACTAAGTGCATTCCAACAAGCTCAGTGTTTTTCGGGGGAACACCTTGAAATTCACTGAAACTGCAATCTTTGTCAACATTTCTGCCAATTTTTAGGTGGACTACTAGGAACTTTTCCGGCAGGTTGTTTGATTGCTTCAAGTTAGTTGTATAGAAAATTTATCCCCTAAAGCTGCATATTTATTAACTGAACAGACCAAATAGTCCTATGAAAATTGAAAAACGGCGAGAATAGTTGCCAAAATAATTGTCTAGACCCGCAAAGCTGCTAATATAAGCTGGTAAGAGGCGAAATCTTGTCTGAAGCAATCAAACAAGTTGATAAGAAATTTCTGAGTCGAGAATGAGAATGAGAGAATAGGATTCTCTCATCTGAAATCTGAAAAAAAGAAATCTGAGAATTTCTGTATACAGCTGCTTAATGTGCTGCATGTTCCTAGTAAAGAAGGTTGTTTTCTGTAGTCACAAAAAACTCGGAAACCCCTCTTCTCATTTTTCGAAAAATCCCCAAAAGAGCTTGAAAACACACCTTGGCGTCCTTATGCGCAAAGCGGAGGTCACAGCACGCTGCGATTTCCTGTCCACCGCCAACACAGTGACCATGTACACGCGCAACACTCACCTAAAGCAAAACCTCGAATGTGTTTCTAGAGCAAGGAAAGTGCCCTAAAAAGAGGATCCTTGCTGCCTCAGTTCTTATGACTTAGTGATCCCAGAAAGAAAACTACGCTCTTTTCTTCTTCCCACAAAATTCCTTTATCAACAGTGATGTACCAACTTACAAGAGGAGATGAGTGAATATTAGCCAGCGAAGCCGACATGAACTGCAGGACTGCGCATCCAAGAGTTGCTGTGCTTACCTGAAAAAATCCACTGAAATTTTAAGCTGAACATTAAATTCCAAGTTCTCCTATCTTGAAACCAGGGCATTTTTACGTTATTTTGAAAATGCCCAGGTTTCAAGATAGGAGAACTTGGAATTTTATTTTGAGCCATAACTCCGCCATTTTCTTTTCTGAGAATTCGTATGACAAAATTAGAAAGAGCTATTTTGTTTCTGAAGCTATAAACTTTTAGAGCTATAAAGGCTAAGTCTCATTCACTTGCTCGGAACTGTGTATTATTAATGAAAGTAAAATTGAAGAAAACTTTGTCTAAAAACTGGTCTATTCTAATGTTATTGTGCACGAAAGAGCAAGAAATCTTTTCAGAATATGGACAGAAGCCGTGCACAGTGTTCCTAGATCCTTCTGCAGTAGCAATTACCTTCAATAAGCATTGATCATGTTTTGATACAACTATTGTTTCGGAAACTACTTGTTTAGAAGTGTTCTGTGACAATTTTGAGGCTATGTAATTCGTTCAAATCAAGGTTAGGGGTGGAGATTTTTCGGGTTTCTACTAAAAGGACACGGGGATTTTTACTATGTGCATCATTTGTGACGATCGAGTTTACGCTAAAGTAGTCCCTCTGATAAGTACAGCTTCGCCCAGTACTCGTTCAAATTCTCTTGTTCTCGTTCTTCGCTCTTCACCTCTTCATCCTAGGTTCCAAGTTTAGACGTCGAACTTTAGCCTTTGCTAACCTCTGAGCAAAGATTTGAAGCGTCAATGACGGCTGCTACAGTGAAGTATGGCAATGAATAGATACCGTGCCTCACCTCATTAACCATGCCGAGATCAGCGCCGCTGCAGAACGACCGTCCAATACCTTCAACCACCAG
Organism: Oesophagostomum dentatum; assembly: GCA_000797555.1. Lineage (NCBI taxonomy): Eukaryota > Metazoa > Nematoda > Chromadorea > Rhabditida > Strongylidae > Oesophagostomum > Oesophagostomum dentatum. The sequence goes on along the minus strand of KN549262.1, from coordinate 210,024 downwards.
CACTCCAGCTCCAGAAATAGAAGAAAGTTCCTAAAATTTCAGGCAAACCCTTGAGGGCTAATGATCAGTGTAAATGTGAAGGAAAGGCTGCACAGAAGTTTGCTTCTCGTTTCTTAAGACTCAGTGACGCTGTCGTAGAATTGCAGAAAATTAATAAGTTTCCAGCAACTATGGTGAAGTTCTGAAAATTATTGGCATGGGCCAGTAAACTCTAGCGCACCTTCCAATTTCTATGTTAAACATTTTGGAAATATATACCGACGCTTCTGTATAGTAAATTTGAAGAAATACCAATGAATTTCATTTTTTTCACCTAGCTCCTTTCACTACTATCTGTTCGACTTATTGGAATGGGGAAACTAAAATAAGAAAGCCCCAACTTAATATCGGAAAGTCCCGACCTCTAACGTCCTACATTTCACCCTCTTCACAAGTCCCTGATCCGCCCCTGAATTCTGTAGAATAGGAGCAACTGAATTTCCAAGAAAATCTGGAAAAGCGGATGACTGGTTGCTTTCCGCTATAAGGCAGCAACAAAATTTTCTGAAATATCCACTTCTGTTTCTCACTTTTAACCTGTCAGCTACAAACCTTCTGATAAGTTCATTCATGTATTGAATATTGCTAAAAACGACTACGCCAACCAGGTCGTTTCGATGGGTCTTTTATCTCACCGACGTTCGGAGCAGGTCTTTTTCTTCAAGGTCTGAGCAGTTTCGACCTGTGGCCGTATTCCGAAACGATCTGGCCCGGGCCATGCATGGCCTAGCGTTCCCGACGCGCCTATTCTAAAAACTCTAGTGCGGCTTATGCAAAAGCAACATGAAGTTCGATGTACCAAAAGATGTTGTTAATGGTATTGGAACAACAGCGCTTGAACTAACTTGTCTACAAGTTTTTGAAATACCACTGGGTCACGCATAGCCCGGGTCAGATGGTTTCGGAATACGGCCACTGCATGCTATACGACCAAATGTTCCCACAACCTCTGCTAGAAATATGTATGTTGTCAAACGCATAAATAAGCGATACAAGCATCAACGACGGAGGCAAAAATCTTTGATTCGAAAGCTTTTCACGATGCTGCATCTGGAACATTGAGCGCAAGGATTAAAGAACACATGGCTAGCATGAGGAGGGCTAATCTACGGACCCCAGTGAAAAAGGTCGAGGCTCCCCGATAGCGAATTTCAAGTTGGGTGCTTAATCCTATGAAAACGGAAACCTCAGCGCAAAAAGCGCTAGAGGCAGCATGGATTTAAATCAAAAATCCCAGTATGAACAATAAAAGTGATTGCGTATCGATTACTGGTGATGTTGCCTCAAACGCAAGCTAGCTCACTATATAAACTGTGCACTGGTGTCTTCCCTCACAGTTCCAATACTGCGCGGACGCAGCAACTTCCGGCGGATCAAACGTTCGTGGCTCAGCCGTTGATGTTCTTCTCGCTCAGGTATGCGTTGCACAACGTAGCCCTAGCAGGGTAGCAAAACGCTTGGTCTTATGGTACATCTTTTTCGCGGACCCACTAGTAAAGTGGGCGAGCCAGGCGCGCGCACATATCTAAACTGGCTAAAACAGCGGGAACCAGCTCAATTTTCATCAGGTTGGACAAGCACGACATCCTTGCCCCGCATACCTCACGGATCTTAGTCCGTGAAAGAGAGAATGTACATACAGATAAAGACTGGAATGAGCTAGAATTCGTTCTCAGACTTTGAGAAAGAAGAAAGACGATCTGTTTGAAACGTTGGTCAGATAAAGGACTATCGCAGCAATCTGGCTGGTATGAACATTTCTGACAGTCTTCCGATAGTCTTCTAACTGAGCTCAGCTTACTTTCCTTTGGCTAAGCGCGGAAGAAATGCGGCATTAAGTACTAAAATATCCGGCTTCGAAGAAAAATATTTCGTTCTTATTATCTCAGATGAAAAGATGCTAGGCGAGCAGACGGAAGCTAGATGAGGGCTGCTGCAGAATTCTCTTTCGAAGTCAGACCTGCCCGGAGCTCTGCATGGCGGAGAGCACCGGCGTTCAAAATGGAAGGCACAGATTTTTTACGCAATTTTCAAAAAATCAAAGAAAATCTGCTTCAACTAAGTGACTATTGTTTAGAGCAGAGTTCGAAGTGCAAAAATCCCACAAGAGTGAATTTTATTCTACGTTCTACTTCTCGAGCGAACGCAATTTCGAAAAAAAGTGACCGAAAACTACCCCTTTTTTCCGACCCATTTTCCGGCCAAAATTTGCCTTTTCGTGTGACGAAACTGGTCCGACTGATCCAATATCTCGACCTCGAAAAGGCAAAATTTTTAGCGCTGTTGTCTACACTTTTTGGTTCACGATCGCTTCTGCTTCAACAAGAAGCAAGTCATTGTATAGGAGCGCTCAACAACGACTTTGACGTCTTATTGCACCATTATAGAAATTTTCGCGCAAATAATATTACATGTGTTCGATATATGTATACTGTCCCTCTCATCATTGCAGTGTTATTTTTTAGAGAAAAACTTGGATCACCTCCAAGAAATAATCAATTTTCTAAAATTATAAGCATTTTCGACTTGTCGGTCACTTTGGTAAAAACTCTGGTATAAGACTTATTTGCGGGTCTATCCTTCGAACTCAGTGTTCGCTTGAAAGAACATTTCTTCTCTTCATTACTTAGAATAAAATGAGTTATAGCAGAAGAATTTTTGATTCACCAGCCACTGAACGTTGCATTAAGGAAAAAGGACATTACAGTCTTAACGACCTAGTAGGAGGGAACATACATTAGCTATCTTTCTGTAATGCCTATTTATTCTTACCACGTGATGTAAGGGCTTAACAGACCTCTGTCCTCTCCCTCAGCTGAATCATCATTTCACCAGATAAGCAGTTGCTCTTGTCTGGACGATTAAGCTGCAGCCTCGCTATGTCGCCACAAACGGTCAACTCCACACTTCCTCCTGTCCACCTGTGGAGAGCCTTTGCGAGATCAGGATCCAGTTGCTGCAGAGATTGGACTGCACTTTTAGCTCCTAACATGTTCGAAGTTCTCAGTAACTCACTTGAGATGACATGCTCCTTGACGATAGTATTCTAGAAACCAGAGGTCTGAAACGGAGAATCTGAAAGGACATATCCTACACGCCTGAAATAAACTTACATTATTCAATTAGCAGTACATTATATGGTAAATACTTTGACAAAACAGCTGAATTCAAAACTACTTGAAGGTTTAGGGGCAGCGTTTCGAGAGATTTTCTCTAACCAATTCCCCATGATAGCAGTCGCATACAAATGCATATTTTCGAGAAAAGTGTCAAAATGTAACCCCTGTTAGTGAAGCCTACGACATGTCAGACTATAGAACAAAAATGCAACATAGAAGTCAACATTCGACGATGTTCCCTATAAGAATATATCTTCGAAGACAGCCGACGACAAGCACAAAGCCGCAGCTCCCTATTTCTTGTTCAGTCCGCTGTTTTCTACTTGTCGTCTAGCGCGTCGTGTGTTTTTCTAACGCAAAATTCATCCTGACAAGGTGTTTCACCAAAACTAGTACGCTTTCTGAACTGCTGCAAGTCCAAATTTATGCGATAGTCATAGAAAACTCGAGTGCTTGTGAAGCATCGTGTAGTGTCTTTAAAATGTGCTTTTCGCCAAAACCGGAAGCACTTTGTCTGTGCCACTGTGATGATATCAGACCTGTGTCAAGCCTTCCCATTATGTATAAGGAAGTCTTTGAAGGTGACCTAGATACCCATAAAAGAATGTCCACACAAGTACTTCAATATTCTGCTTTTATTGACATTTCCAATATGTCGTTTGTGTCAAAATTTCATCACAAACATAAAAAGTCCTAAATCGCTCGCCAAACGTTTTCGGCAGTTTCTGCAAGCAAGTACTGGGAGACCAGTTTTCTCAAAACGCATTTAAACCTTATTAGATACTAGTTTTCAAAGGAATTTCGACCTCATGCACTCTGGTTCCATAGAAACTGAATATGTTGGATAGAGGAATAAGAGCTGAGGTATTTTCACTTTTTAGTCATAAATTTTAAAGTAAAAGTGGTCAGATAATTCGAAGCAGAAAATAAAATTGAAATCAGCAACTATATTTCAAAATACGTCATTCATCATACTGGAAATTCGCAGAAAATTTGGAGCAACCGTTAAATTAATTCCTACCACGACTGAAACGATTTCCGCCTCAAGGGCAAGCAAAGACTATAATTCTTATTCTTCAGATGCTGAAAGAGAGAGTTCTGCTTCGTATCCATTCGGAGAGATCTATACAAGTTTCGCCTATATTTTACTTAAAGCTGCAAAAAACATATGTAATGAACAGTTCAGCTTGCGTTGCAAATAGAGATTCTGGAAGCCTCTGAACCCTCTAGGTTCTCTCACTGTCAACGTTTCAATTATGAGGAGAGAATGCAGAGCGTTTAGCGCACCTACGGGAACGATTATATGGCACAATTCACCGTGGCCTATTTGGCGAAACTGTGAAACTTCCGCATCCGAATGATTGTTCGGCGCGAGTTGCAAGCGCTTGAAGTTGGCTGAAGATGAACCAAAAGTAGCTGTTTCAATGGAAGAGCTGTCGTTCGCTATTCTAGCACTCTAACAAAACTACGGTAACCGCCTCCCCTATAGCAGCCTCTGACATTTAC
>KN549262.1:192601-205260 GCA_000797555.1 Oesophagostomum dentatum | reverse complement strand
CAAGCAAAGACTATAATTCTTATTCTTCAGAAGCTGAAATTCTGCTTCGTATCCATTCGGAGAGATCTATACAAGTTTCGCCTATATTTTACTTAAAGTTGCAAAAAACATATGTAATGAACAGTTCAGCTTGCGTTACAAATAGAGGTTCTGGAAGCCTCTGAACCCTCTAGGTTCTCTCACTGTCAATGTTTCAATTATGAGGAGAGAATGCAAAGCGTTTAGCGCACCTATGGGAACGATTATATGGCACAATTCACCGTGGCCTATTTGGTGAAACTGTGAAACTTCCGCATCCGAATGATTGTTCGGCGCGAGTTGCAAGCGCTTGAAGTTGACTGAAGATGAACCAAAAGTAGCCAGTGGAAAAGAGCATTCGTTCGCTATTCTAGCACTCTAACAAAACTACGCTAACCGCCTCCCCTATAGCAACCTCTGACATTTACCCAGCAACCTTGTTTTATCAGTATTTCATAAATACGGCTATTCGGAAGTACTGCATGCATCAACCTTCAGCGTCCATAACTCGCTCAGGATAAGGGCTTGGATGGAGATATTTCAAAATTTTATTGAAGATTGCATGGAGGATTGTCCCATATACGTCGCTTCTGTAGGTGCTATGAACGTCATAGACACTTCCTTATTAAACTACACTATATCTTTTCTAGCGCTTGTGCAGGAAAGTCGAGAATTCCCGTGAAGAAAAGGGTAAAGAAGGAGTCCTCATAGAGCTGTATTTCACACTATAAACCCCTGAAGAAAACGAGGTGCGAGAACTTCTTCAGCAACAACCTTCAAGGTTTTTTCTTCTACTTCTTCCACTAAAATTTTTTTCTACTAAAGAGATCACGATGCAAAAGAAGAGCTCGTACAAATTTTAAGGTAGTCTGTTTTTTGAATCTGGTATAAAAATCGCAAACATACCCTACCTAATAGTTTCTAATATTCTGCGATTAAACTTGCTCAAAGAACACAAAATTATTTAAGGTGGAAGTTGAAAGACTAGTGGTTTGTCAGTAGAATATTTTGAAAATTTTTCTTTCAAATACTTGTCCTATGAAGAAACTGGGGAAGTAGCGGTGGTGATCTGCTCCCGTCAAGAGGTGGCTACAGAAGTAGGCAGAATTAGATGCGCACACTTATGGGTTGCGTAGTTTCCTACTGAAGCAAGTTTGAAGCAGTCTTTTGTGACGCACCATGACAGATTATCGAAATAATCGTTCTGAACCTTCGTAAATGCGTTTGAACTTCCCCTGCTATTGTATACTACGGCCGCTGAAGTTTCGACGAGATTCTTCGCAATCTTTTCGAAGTGTCATTTTCACAGACCGGCGCAAGTGCGTAAGAACGCGAAGCACAAAAACAAACAACAGAATTTTGAAAGTACTAGTGCTTGGTAGCTGGCGGTCCGAGGGGGGAGGGGCGAGAATCGGTCTGAAAATTGTTGAAAGTAGCCCAGAAACCAGAAAAAAATTGAAAAAGGGTAATTTTTTAACAAATAATTTTAATTATTGGTTTAAAATAATGATTTGAATCAATTTTTTAAAAATTCACAATCGATTTTCCTTTGGCTCCGCCCCCAGCCCCGCCCACTTTCTGGTGCCCCCCTTCCCCGAAAAAGTTCTATGACCGCCACTGATAGCTAGCTTAGTAGCGATATGTACCGCTCTGTAGCAAATATACTCCCAGTGGAAAAATCTTATAATGATAACTTCATAATACTGTCAGGCGGTCTATACTTCAAAACTGATAGTAAGAGGACTAACATTAACCGCATACAATCAAGCGAGCATAGCAATCAGATTAGTGAGTGAGAAAAACGAGGGTCACCTTACGCATTGCAAATATGAGGAGGGAGCACGTAGCCAGTCTAAAGCGTGGTTCAAAATTACGGCAGCATAAATAAACTAATTCTATTGGCGTAGTAAATACATTCAGGTTTTTCTTGTATATTTTGGGTTCAAGTGATACCTTGAGCTCTAATATTGCTAAAATTTCCATGCAAAATAAAAATGGCGAATGGCTATCCTTGTCAAAAAACGAGCGTAGTTTTTACCAAGGTCAAATTTGACATCTGGCAGGAAAATGTGAAGAAACTGCCTCGCCAAATCTATATTTGAAGCAATTCCATTAAAATGACAAAAACTCGAGGAATTTTGCTAAACCGCTTTTCAAGGGTTAAGATGAGTGTTGTGAAGAGATCTGCACATAGAACTATTAGAAATATTAATAGATTTCTCTCTCCGTGAGGAATTTGCCAGCTAATCAAAGGAGCGCTCAAATAATGCCTAAAATCTCTATTTGTAAAGCAGTTCGGCCGCGGACAATTTTTTTTCGTCATGTTTAAGAAGTAATACATTATGGTAAGTGAAAGAATGGCAGATCTTATTGAAGCTTTTGTAGGATGGAGTCTAATATGCTTAGATAAGGGAACTAGTTCACAGCTCATTTACACTCCTGGAGACTCGAAACTCTAGCCATTTCTTACCCTTGAAGAGAGACTGCTATAAGCAGCGTCCAGATTTAAGAGGTTTCAGTGAAGAAATAACAGAAAAAAATCCAGATATCACATTGAATTTCGAAAGTTACGGAATCAGAGGTCAGAATTCCGCTTATCTCTGGCCCATTAACCCTTTGAGTCACAAGCCATGCGAAGGCCTGGAAACAGTGGCTTATAGGTCATATGAATAGTTCAGCTCATAGGAGTTGCAACAATTGTAGCGGATTCCTCGCATACAGATTTCTGCATTTTTTGTTAAATTGCAATGTAACATAGAAACCATTTTGAAATCGAAAAAACGAGCCTTACAACTTATAAAATGAATCAATACCTAAAGCTGAAGCTGCGTAATCATTAGCTAAACTTTATACAAATTTTTTGCAGGAGAAATGGATTAGAGGAGCGTATACAGAAAGTTGCAAAATGCCACGCACTACTGGGAAGAAGCATTAGATGTAATTTCAGCGAATAAAAAAAGTTGGGCCATATTTTCCATATATTTCAGCTGGTTTCTTCTTCGCCATCCTTGTGGGAGTATAAATATCATACTTTGACTGTGTTTACGAGTTCTGGCAGTCAAAAATAGTCTCGACATAGGCATTGTTGTCAACCACGATTTTGGAAGGTTACTACTGTAAATTCTGTTAAAAGTAATGAAGTCTATTATATAGTAGGAACTATGCACAGTATGCAGTTTCTATACAATACATCTCCGACAGGTACAGGCTTCCTATCCTGACATGTATAAAAAATTGACAAAAAATCGGAACTTTGGCGGCTTATATTTCCCTCCTTTTGCAACATTTCGAATCAGTGAAATTCAATTCACGTAGTACTTTTCGAGGACAATCGACATAGCCTATAAGATTTACCAGATCTCGTGTTGCAACAAAGAAAAAAATACTGATACATATACATATATACCAGTCAGACTCAAAGGGTTAAACTAGTACCGAGTAGCAAGCGGTTGCGGAAACACGTGTATCAGGTGCACTTCGGCAATCGATTAGTGTGAAGTGAAAGTCTCAATTTTGCAGGCCCGACTTCTACTCAGGTATTTTCCTTTCTGCCTCTGATTTCAGTCAGTAATCCCCTAGCACGCTGCTGCGGAAATGCACAACGGAGCGGCTCCTGACACTACTTGTGCGAATAGATGGTATTTCTTTTGTCTCCATTTGATCAGAGTACGAGGAAACGCACGGCTTAAAGGCAACACTCACTCTCAGAACGCCTTCTGAGTTCTCGATGGATTCCGAAAGACGAACTCAAAAATGGGTCAAGGTTCAAATTTCTTGGCTCAGAGCTCATTCCTAACCGAGAAATTCGCTCCAGAAGACTCGTCCGCGGTTTCATGGACGAGTTTTCACTTCGGCGCGCTCGTTCTATAAGAGTTGCTTACCGCCTCAACTGTGAGGACATGGAAAGCTTGTACAACTCTACTCATGCCAAATGGTTGTAGCGCTCTAACTAATGTGGAAAATGAAGTGACAGGACAACTCGTCCCCGCATCCTTCATAACTAGTCCACCGAGTACCCGACGTTTCGGCCGTTTTCTCCCCATCGAGCAGCTTACCGGTGCTCTCACTTTGGCCTGTGGGTATTCAGCCACTGAGGTTTCATAAACTACCTAAATCTCGAAATCCGTTTTTGGAGTGGGTGCTGCCTTTAATAGGGCAGAGCAGACGAAAGCGCCGCACGAGGTACCTCTCGAACCATTCCTATATTGAAATTCGGCTGTCTTCGACTTCTTAACATAGGATTTGTTCACATATGGAGAGTTCCTCCAAAAGTCCTTGGTTAGGAAAAATCCAAACGTTAACGTTTATCTACCTTCTCTTCACTTGCGGCACGCGCCAGCGACGACGCGACTGAAGAATACATCTCAACTAACTATAATAGGTGAGAGGGATAGGCGCTAGACACTAATTTTGTTAAACTAGCGGTCTAATATAATGAAGAAACTGTTATGCATCTGCCAAACATAATCAAGTCAAAAACAGCATACGGTAAAGTTCCTGCATTATTACAGAAAAAAACAGCGTAACTTTCAAAGATGACGACAGGTAAGCAGAAACCAAAAGGGAATAAACACACTCTTCACTTCAGTACACAAAACAAAGTTCCTATGTTTATTTAAGTTCATTTCATATAGTTATACATTAAGCGACTGAAGGAAATCTCATGGAAAGAGCACTAGTTTTTACAACAGTAAAAAATTCATGCAATTATTCCTGTTCACGAATATGCTAAAACTTCACGACTTCGCAATGTTATTCACAGGTACAAACATATGCTAGAGAATATATACTTATGTATTTACGTATAAACAGCACGAAGTAGAAACTCATTTTGGTAAATCAGTACCAATAAAACAAATCCATTCTGAATTCCGCTAAAAAAAACTATAATTCTACAGCTTATCACGTTACTAGTGAACCGACACGAAGAGCACTAACACCGAGACGCAGTATCGCATCTTGCGGGAATCAAACTTCACAACCGTTACAATGCATAAATAACAATGATGCAATGTCACAGTTCCAGCATACGTAGAGATTATGCATTCTTCTAGACTCAGACAATTCACAGATTGCACACTAGAAGCAACTTAAAACAGAAACTTGGGCCCTGGACAAGACAGAAGCTTCGCTTTTAAATAAAAACAGTAATAAATAATAAAACTCTCCAGCTTAAAATCCTCCAAAAGGATCTTGTCCTTGTTGGGGGTGCGGCTGACTTGGCATCTGACCATAACCCATTGCTGTTCCGCCGTACATATAGCCGGGAGCAGGCGCTTGCTGCGGCGCGGCAAACACTGTAAGAAAAATATTTTTGAGTGTGAGGAACGTTTTTCTCATGGGAATCTATGTTTCTTCAAAAACTGCGGTTGATTCAGTCAAGCTGAAAGTTTCAAAACAACTTACTTTGGGGATGTTGCATTTGCCACTGAGGCATTTGACCACCGTAAGTTTGAGGGTATTGACCATAAGGAGTAGTGTACTGTGGAGGTGCACCGTAAGAAGGCATTTGCGGTGCTACTGTAGGTGCAGGCATAGATGATGAAACTGGTACTTGCGGTTGACCTTGCTGTTGAGGACCAGTCCACTGAACAGGACGCCTAAATTAAGCAGGACGTGAATAAGTGAGAAAACGGTTATGAGCAAAAGCACGTCTTTTCGGTAGAGTTCGCGCATGCTGTCGTGCTTTCAGCGTCAAAGCAAAACCTGCAATCTTAGGGCGGCATTTTTCAAAAGAAGTATTCCCTTGTACATTTCCAAAATTAACGCTCTCAAACAAATGAATAGGAAATAGGAAGAAAAAAAACAGAATCAAATCAAGATATAACAAAAACAAATAAAACGCACCCCTGATTACTGCCGCTGATGGTGAGATTTTCTGCAAGGTTCGAAAGTGCGGAATCGATATCTCCGCCAATCTTTGGCTGTGCCTGCTGTGTAGCAAACGGATCAAAGGTACCTGAAGCTGAACTTTCCGATCACAAAAACAAGGTAAATTTTGAAACTAAAACGACTCCGGTTCCTAAGCACCACTAAGCATTAAAAACACACAACATTACTACATAAAACCACACACAAAACAAGGACAACATAGATCCACAATGTAAGCCACACCTTGCTGTTGTGCAGGGAAACCTGTAACAGTAAAATTAAGCGGAAACGGAACCAGTCACTTTAAAAGCTTCATATAGCCAACTTTGCACGTGAGAATGCAAAATTGCAAAGTCTTGCACGTTTTTTTAAAACTTCCTTGGCTCGATTTCATACTGGATGAAGGCAACTTTCTGTAATTAAATCAACACAAAAAACAATGATATATTTGCTTCGAAAATAAGTATTGCTACAAGTACTTAATTATGCGCATTTCCTCTATGTTGTAAAAATGTTCAGTAACTGTTCTTAGAAAGCACAGAAAATGTAGCCCACCACTAGTTCTTGTGTTAAATGGTTGTAAGAATATCTAGGTTTAAAACACTGAACATCTTCAACCTCTTTCTTGACATTAAAGGAGCGAGAAAAGTTGCTGAGCTTCAGACGTTGATGACTGAACAACCTCGCTAGAAACTAGAACTCCAAAGCAAAACCAAAATTGGTCCTACTCTGTTGTGCAGGATTGCCTTGTGACTGGTCCATGCTCTTCTCAGTCCCACCACTCGGCTGCATCATCGATGGAGGGAACGAAGGCTGTGTGGAGTAGTTTCCATCAGTGTGAGCTGAAGTGTTTTATGTAAGCCGTTTTATATGAAAACACCAATGAGTAGAGCGAAAATGGAGTAAAAAGGCGACGGAGGAAAAACAACATAATCGAAGTCCAGGCACTCTTTAGAATCAGTAACTTTCCCAGCCGTCTCGGTTATGCTTTGTTTTTTTCCTTTAAACAGGTACAACTGAGTGGACTAAGAATAACTTCATGAAAGAACGTAACATTATGGGTGAATCATCCCATCCCATATCCAGTAGCCCATGTCGCGTCTTGATTCAATCCAATACCAATCAGAAAACCCAACCAATCATGCACTCAAGCAAGGTATAAAATCTCGATGAGCAGAAGTATTCTAGTAAGTTATAACTCTCGAGAGTACATCACTACTTTTCTACAGTTACGAAAATGCAGATGTACACGGGAATACTTTCGAAGTACTGCCGTAATAACCTACAAAATGGTGTATTCTCATAGATTCCTTTCGGATGGGGAGGTATAGGTGGAGGAGCAGTAGAAGGCACACTGCGCATAGCATCAGTCGGCTGAGGTGGCGCCTGTTGCTGCTGCGGTTGTTGTTGCTGCTGCAACTGTTGTGGCTGTTGCTGTTGCGGTTGTTGTTGCAAATGGAATGCTACCGGCGAATCATTCGCTGAAGGAAGATATCAGTAGAAAATTTCAAGAAGTCATATTTCAACCCATACCTGACGAATTAGACGAGGAGAAACGGGGATCATGTTGAAGAGGTCCACCGTGGAAGGGTGAAGGACCTACAAAACAAATAAAATACTCCACTGCCGTCAATATTAACGCTACAACTAAGAACTGACCTGGCTCCTGCTTTACGATACCAAAAGGGTTTCCGAACTGCTCGTTAAGAGCGTCTCCCCCAGAAGGAACAGATCCCATTTGGGGGAGCTCAATATTATTAGTTCCAGTGTTCGCTGCTGGTGGAATACCAAAGGCCGGTTGCCATATCGGCTGTGCGCTTGGTTGTGTCACATTTTCAGACATGAGAAATGGATTCGTGTCACTGCCTCCATCTCAAACCAGAGGATGGGCATAAGATTACTTGTGTAAAAGCGAATGCAAACAGAAAATGTTGAAACTATGCCAAAAAGATGTTAACAACCAAACAATACACATTGCAAGCGGACAACCACAAAACATCCGACGATATTACAATTCACAAACAAACAGCAGACACAAATAAACACCGCTTAGCGTGGTGATAAGGACCGTCATCGTAGTTTTTATAATCTAATACAAAAGGTAAATAGAAAATCAGGTTGTAAAAATTGTAGTTAAGACTGGATCTAACCTCCGTTACTATTGTTTGGCTTCCCATTAGCGAAAGCCCGTACGAAATCAGTCTGGAATCCATTTGTTTGCCCGACCGTTTGAGGACCTTGGGACGACACTACCGGTTGAACCATGACTATAATATCACAGCCACTACAATTTATTCTCATAGCATGCAGTGGCATGCAATGTTTGCATGCAGGAATGACTAAAAAGCCGACTCGAGCAGTTCCGAACTGATTTCGTAGCAAAAATCACCAAGAATAAATCACAATGCATATACCAAAACAAGCAGTTTTGAAAAAAACTTTTAAAAATGTTATAGGAAAGTTCACCTCCTCCAACAGAAGGGTAAGCTGCTGTCGGAGCGACGCTAGTTGGTGGAGCAAACTGTGCGAACGGATTTGTTGCGTCGATAACAGGTTGTGCAGGTTGCTGAAACGCAAATATAAATCCTACCACTCAGCGTTATATAAAAAAATAGAAATCAGCTCCATGAAAATGGCAACTTTTAAAAAAGCTGTCTCAGTAGAAAATACGAATGAAAAATGCCGACAAAGAAAAAAATGAAACGAATAAACGTGGCCTTTATGGCGAAGCAAACAGAACTTACTTGGGTAGGAGGATTGAAAAGATCCAGTAAATCTTCGTTTGTCTTCTTAGCAGGTTCAGAAGTAGATGTAGCATCTGTAGCGAAGGGATTGAAACTGGAAGTGGCAGCTGACGATGTACTACCTGAAGGTACTTCTGATTATACCCTCTTTTCCGCGGACTATGACTAGTGAGGTGGGCGGGACCAAACATGCTTTGGACTACTAACCGAGTCCAAAGCAACTTGAAAAGCAAAGAAGCGTGTAGAAACGAAAAGATCGGATCAACACTACGCTAGTTCTACGTGTTTTAGCCTGTGTGAACACGGGCGGCATCCGTTTTGGCGTCTGGCCCCGCCCACGTCACCAGTCATAGTCTGCGAAAAAGAGAGTAAACTGCGGAAAACTGAGAGCTCAAGCTATGAAAACGCAGAACAAATAGTTTAAAAAAACTTCGAGCATCAAGCATCAGCATCAGCTCGCAAGCAACCGTGGAAAAACCATTATAAGCAGTTCGTTTTTCTCTATTCCATATGTAAATGACAGTATTCTAGTAAAAAAAAATGACACACCGGCGCCGCCTTGCAGACGCTTCTGTTCTTCAAACTGACGTAGCCTTTCCTTCTCCAGTTCTATGTATCTCATCCGCTCGACATCTCCAACATGCGGTTGCATTTGAAATCCTCCAGCCATCGAGAAGTTCGCCAACTGGGACTGCGCCGAAGGGTACTTGAAAAGTCAAATCTTTATTATAGACGTGGGTAAAACTGATTTAAAGAGAGCGGCAAAAATACCTGGCTTTGTGGAGGAGCTCGTCCGCCCTCCAAGTGAATAAGATGCGCCTCTAGTGCCTCTAGTAGGCTTGCAGGTGCTCTGGTCAAGTCAGGAATTTCTCCTCGATCTATGCCGACGGACTCCGCTACACGCAAAAATTCGGAGACCTTATCCAAACGAGTCTACAATACAAATACCTCATACTGTAAGGAAATCGTCTAGACAGAGAGGAAAAACACAGCTAGAAAGGAAAAGATTTCCAAATGCTTTTAATGTATGAGCACCTCTTGAAAAATACACAGCAGGTAAATCTCTGAATAATAAACTCGCCAAAAATCCTTTGTAGGTGTCAAGTGCATCACGACACTGCTTCTTGTTCATATCAAAGTATTTCTCGAGCAGGTTTATGATCCCATCGTTGTAGCAAGCAAAAAGACGAATAAGATCTCGAAACAGAAGGATGAAAGAGCAGTTGATGACGCCATTATTCAACTCGCTTGCAGAAACCTAAATTCCTAGAAAACTATGTCGACGCTCTTCACGGTAAAAGCGAGCCTTATAACTTTTGAAATATACGTAGAAAGGTATTGTAAAACTAGTTTTTTTAATCTCGTAAAAATGCATAAAAAGACTTAAATAAGTGAAGAAACCTTATGGTAACGGCAAAAAAGCGCTTAAGCTGACAGAAGAAAAAACAAAGCAAATGGCAAGCAAATTTCCAGAAGCAAGTTTGAAAAAGTTCGACCCGCGAAACGCAGTAGAAACCATGTTGCTAGGTCAAAAAAGGAAGAAATCAGGAAACTAGATAGTCCAAAACGCGGCTGAGTTACCATGGAGAAACTGAGGTAAAAATGAGATTTACGCAAGCGATAGGCGTTTGAGCTAACTGGGAGTTTTTCAGTGAAGGAAACAGGAGACGTCTAAAACACTAGAAATTCGCGAATGGAACTTAAAGTAGGAAGTTTGAAAATACTGCTCAAAATGAGCCTTCTATCTTTGAACACATCATTAATTCAGCTGAAGCACCTATGGCATAACCCCATAACGATTAACAACAATATCTCAAATGTTTAAAGAAAATTTAGGCTGCCGCTATAGTTCGTTTGGCGAAGTATAGCAGGGTTCATCGCAGACGTATGCGACTGTGAAGTACATGTGTATTGATCGATGCCTGCATCGACGCCGACTGCAACAATTTTCGCAAATGTCAGCGTCAGCGGTCACCCCTGCTAGAGTTCCTTGCGTCTCCCGACGCAAACATTTGCGTCAGGAGAAAAACAGAATAACAGTACAAAACAAACATTAATATTGCACTATACATACGTTCTACACATGAAACTTTGTCGTTATTGATGGGTAATCCCCAATGCAGTCATCTCATAACTATATACAACTTTATAGCACAGCATGTGCTATCGCACTTAAATGATAGTTTCGAAATTTCAAACTGGAAAAAGAAACAAATACTAACCTGAAACTCAAGTAGCGCGTCGATTTGATTTTGGAGTATAGGCAATGTTTTGAGGAGCTGAATACAAATGTTCGAGAGACAATGGATCAGTCTCGTTAAAAAAGCTCATGGAAAGGTAAAGAAAGAGAGCTACAAACCTTGTCCGTGTGCATAGTACGCAACAACCCATCCTCTCTTCCACGTTTCACTTTGCAAAAATCAAATGCGCAAACACGATAAGTTGCTATCTTTTCTCCGATATATTTTCCGTATTTCCGCACATGCTGAGACATATCATATCCTGCAAATGATATCGTTTTCTAACGATTCTGATGGAAACAGCTAGATAAATGAACAGATGACATAAAAATTCTGTTATAAGACGCAAGAACCAGCTTGAACAACTGTTTCAAAAGGATATCTATATACATATCTTCTTGTTATTGCAAGCCCTACTTTTAAGGAAATGTGTCTATCAGGGTGAAATCGCAATATAAGAGCTAGGAAAACCTTACCAGCAGTGCTATTTTTGTCAAGGAAATTTCCGAGATTAAATGTGGTGTTGCAGGAAGCCAAGTACTGCGAAAACCTCTAAATAAGAAAAAAATGTGTAAATCGCATTTGTCATAGAAATCCAGAAATGTGCTAAACTACCTCATTTCCGTAGCACATAATATTGTGGATTGTGATAAGTGCCTTGTATACAACGGTCCAGTTCGGATGCTGAGTTCGTTCTATTAGCAGGTTTGCCATCGAAGGAATTGACACATTCGGTTCGTTCGTACAGTGCAATAAATCTGAAAGGTACGTTACAATCTAGTACCTTTTATATTGTCTTCGTACTTAAAGTTCCAATATGACACTCAAAATCATAGTTTTTTTTCCACCAGTAGAAGCCGAACTAGTTCAGTTAGCAACCCATTGCCAAATATGCACTTCTTGTCATTGGTGACTCATATCTGAGAGTTATTAGGACTCACAGTCAAGATGTTTCTTCTTCGGTGCCATCAATTCTTCTGTTGTTGCTTTGCATATTGTTTTCCCAAGCTGGCTACCAGCCAATGAATGTTTAGCAGCCGTTAACCTAAACGAAGATAGATTTCTTCTGCGAGGAGTTTGCTCCAAAATTTTTCAAAAGCAGAGAGTAATGACATAGAGAGAGAAGAGACAGAGAGGTGAGAGAAAGAAAGAATTTTACGTAGTATTTATTTTATTTTATTATAAAATGTTTCCTCAAACCTCAGGCGAAGTCACGATACTTTTATTAAGAGGCGAGGCATATCTTGTCTACAATTGTACTCTCCTCTGATTAAGCTCAAGCGACTTTAGTCAACAACAATGGGTTGGTAGCTATTTTAGACGTTCCGTCAACTCACCCAGATAGACAGGCAAGGAATTCGCACTCGTGATCAGCGTTACTAAGCCTGAAGGAACCCATCAGTGTTTAACCGTTTCCTTGTGACGAGTGAAATAAAGATGGGCGCTCCGGTTTGGCCAGGAGGCTCGAACAAATTACCAGAGTTACCACAAACCATGGCAGCACCGCCGAATTACTGCTGATCACGGGTGCGAATTCCTCTTCTGTTCCAGATAGTGCCACGTCCACTGCGCTTTGGCGCAATTACGTACCAGCTGCGACACGGCGAGTTGCTTCGGGACCAGGGGTGTGCGAATTTCCGTATTACGGTTTACGGTTTACGGCCATCCGAGAAGACAGGATAGTTTTAAGTTCTGTCAGTTTAATAAAAAAGTTGAATGAAATTGTTGTTAAGCTTTCCCACAAAATGAATTTTTAATTCGGCAAGTCAACTTTCCCCCTCGCTAC
>KN549261.1:216459-230675 GCA_000797555.1 Oesophagostomum dentatum | reverse complement strand
GTAACAAAAGATGTGCCAAAACTTGTGTGCGTATGTACACTCCTTCAAGAGTTCTGCATGTACTGAGTTTCGAGGCTTCAGAATATTCAAAATGGCGAAAATATAAGTTTCGAAAACTACTCTGAGTTTTTATTAAATTTCTGATACTACCAAATTATAGAAGCAGAGGTATAGCCGTTTTCAAAAATATTTAGACATTTTTAGTTTGCGCCACCATTGCAAGAATTGGTCAGAGCATGGGGAAACACACTGCATAGTAGGAGAGTCCAGACGAAAGCGCGGAAAAGGATGCAGAGCTCCCGATGGTGGCACAAACTTAAAATGTCTAAATATCTTTAGAAAGCACTATGTATTATGGCTCCCCCCAGAAGTCCTGTTGTTTTTCTTGCCTTAAATTTGGATCCTAATATTTTAAGGTGTTGCAAAGGAAGCTCAATTTTTCAAGTATAATAAGAATCAGCAAATATTGCCCTACATGATGCATCTTCAAGTTTATCATAATTTTAGTAATTGAAGTTACCAGTAATCTCTCTGGGCCGTACAATTTTGGCCGATTCCTCCTGCATATATCGTTATATCCTCCACCATCTATCCGAACCCTATCAGTTTCACTGGCTTTCGCGAACAAGAACGACTCCGAACCTTATAGAGTAGATGACGACGAATTTTTCCGTATCATTTTTGTCCTACAGCTTCAAAAGGACACCCTAAGCCCGCTGTTATAAGTAATGGTACTTATTTAAAACAGAAGTTGTTAACTCTGCAATAATTACAGCGTTAAGGGCAGCATCCACTTTCAGAACGTTTCCTGAGTTCTCGATGAATTCTGAAAGAGGACCCAAAAACGGATTAAGATTCAAATTTCTCAGCTCAAAAATCATTCCTGACCGAGAAAATCGCGATTTCGCGGACGAGTTTTCTATCTCTTCGCGCGCTTTCTACTGGAGACATGCACCGAATTAAGCGCGAGGGCATGGAAGAGTTCCACTCATATCCAACGGTTCTAGCGCTTTAGCTGGTGTGCAAAACTAATAGGACAACTCGTCCGCGACTAGCTTTCTAGAGCGATTTTCTCACTCAGGAGCGAATTTTGGGCCGAGAAATTTGAATCTTAATCCATTTTTTGAGTTCGTTTTTCAGCATCCGTCGAGAGCTCAGGAAGCATTCTGGACAAGGGTGCTGCAATTAATTACATCCTGAAAGAGCTAATGTAGAGGTGACTAAAAATCTTGCAATAGTTCCGTGCTAACGTAATAATCATATCTACTTTTTGCCTTGAATATAAACGCTCTGTTCTGCCAAAAAAATAATTTCCTTCTAATAAAACAAGTTTTTACCATTATAATTTCTGAAATCGTGGAGTGGAGAAAACTTATGTAGGTGGCGCCTGCAGGCGCTAGCTTGGTAGTTTTTTCGATATATTCCCTTTTCGCCGTTTTCAAGGATTTAAAAGTGGTATCTGCCTTGTAAGCATAACACACTAGTGCTGCAAGCGGAGTTCCAAGCGAAGAACTTGCGTATAACAGTTTTCGTTTGATCGGAATTAGAGGTCCCGAAAAGGTTCTGAAAATTTCCAGAAGAAAACATGACGGAAGTTTTTTTTTGTACACGTAGTGTTTGCTGGAACCAATTCTACAAAGATACTTGATGAAGTAAAATATCAAAAGCAGAGAGGACCTCGAAAGTTGGTGATCTAACTCGTCGTGCCTCCCAACTAATTCTTTACGAGGAGCATCCACTCAGGTGCTACGAAGCAAACCGCTAGCAATGTCCTACTACCCAGTAGGTTAGCATTAAATCGGTAAAAGTAAATAGAAGACAACTATGGTAGTAGCACAGGGAGGCACTCCTGTATGCAATGCGCGTCAAAACTATAGACCACCCCCAAAAATCGCAAAAACTGTGGAAATCCGCAAGTTTTCTGGGCATTACTGCTTTACCATCGTAATTAGCATTTCAAATAACATCTGTGTTGAAGGCTTGACTATTTTTCCTCTTTTATTTATATTTTCTGCCAATTTTTGAGTCAAAATATGGCGCGTCAAAACTAAAGACCATATTTCTACAAAATTTCAAAGTCTAGACTAGACTGAAAAATAATTACAGTCCCGAGTTGACTGAGTACTGCTGGTGCAATATGCATAAAACACTTTAAAATCTTCTTATCCTGGAGTGTTTTTTTTTTTTCTCTTTTTTTGTAGAAATCTGTTGCGAAACCCAACATTTCATTATTTAAAGATTTTTGACAATTCTGTTTTGTTGTTAAAAGGTCACTCAACAGCAAATTTTAATGGGTTATGAGTAATACATACTGATCTAAGCGAGAAAACAGGAACAGAGCAAGATGTTGCATAATTTTAACAAGCTAATTTCGGCGGTGTAACCTCTTCGGAAGCTCGCCACTGCTCCTGCCAATGACGACTCTTGTCTTCCGCAAAGTTCACTCTTTCCTGCATAAACCTGGTTGAAAAGATTCCATCAATTCGATCAACAGAGTCACTTTTCGAAACCTATGAAAAAAGCGCACTCGCGACAGAACTACTAAGAGTCATACTTCTTCCGTTCTAGAAAATTCAGCAATAGAGCAAAGTGGACGTTCAAGCCACCATCTTGTTTCCTAAATCCTCCAAAAACCTCTCTTACTCATTTCTATGCATAAGTTGTAAATATAGGCGAATACGTTTGAAACCAACAGTAGTTCACGAAATTGTCTTTTTAGAGAGTTGAATTCCCGGAAATGAAACTTGCTAGAGTGAAGGCCTTTGACAGCGGCAATCATGAGGAGGGTTTATTTAATCTTGGGCAAGGTTTTGAGCACTTTTCTTCGGAATTGCAAGCGATATAGGGACATAATTTTGCTAGAGCGATTACAATGCGCTAAGTGATGTCGGTTGTATAGAGTTTTTATATGTGGTGTTTCAATCCCGTGGATATCATTTTAGGCTGGTCTGCTCGAAAGCTCTGCGCATTCCTTGTACTTCACCTCAATAATGGTTCTTTTCTAAGAATTTTTTTTGGTGATGCGATCGACATAATACCTTAAATCTTCACACTTACAACGTACACAAATCTTTTGCAAGGCATCTAATTTGAGACGCAGCATCTGAAACTTCTGCACTTCTGCTTCTCTCATAGCAAGGATACGCTAATTCTACTTTCAATTTATAGGTTTGGAAGAAGTTTTGTTAGGGTGGTCTATAGTTTTGATGCGGCATATTTTTACTCAAAAATTGGCGAAAATGTAAATATACAGGAGGAAAAAGTGTGAAACCTTAAATGCATACGTTATATGAGATGCTGACTACGATGGTGTAAAAAAAGTAAAGTATTGTAAAGTATTCCCTAGAAAACCTGGTAATTTCTATGATTTTTGCAATTTTAGGGGTGGTCTATGGCTTTGACGCGCACTGTATTATCTGTTTATCTTTAGTGGTGGTTTACATACAAGAGAAGTATTTAGCTGGCTGTTCAGTTAGTGAAGTAATTAACACCGACTTTCAATATTCTAGACCACAAAAGGAGTAAGTGTCGCTCCAATTTCTTTAGCAAGGTTTCTTACGTTTTTAGGAGTACTTTTGGCATGGAATCAAGATTATTTCTCAAGTGGAAAGCAGAGTGAAAGCCTGGAAAAACGAGAAAATATTTCAATTTGAAGCCTAACCTTTTCACTCTGACACTATACTGAATAGCTTAAAAGCTCAAATGTGAAGCAAATGTACGAGGGTATAGAAAAAGAGGTAAAATATCTTGAATAAAAGGCTGAAGCGACGCATAAAGTCCGATACCCAGGGAAGTTTTCAACAAATTTTGTGCTACATTTTAGACGCAGCCAGTTAGGCTCTACTCTTTCTAGTAATCAACCCAGCATGTGATCTACTCGTATATTGACTTTAGCGAAAAAACACTGACTCAAAGCTACATTCGTAATTAACATCTGAACTTTGAGAAACTTCTCTTCAAAACTTCAGTAGTCATATATTTCATCCAGTTTTGAAGTCTTACTAGGTATGGAGTCTTTCTAGGAAACACAAGTGTAAAAGCTCCAGGCTTGCAGCCTTCCATTACTTTAAAAAAGGATAAAATTGAAGAATGCAAGAATATAGTATCTTGTTATCTTATTTTGTTCGCACTGTTTCGAAGTATATAGACGTTGCGCATTATTCACCCTCTGATAGCAAGAAAAAAAAAGTACTGGTACACATGTTCATAAGTGGGGCTCAACGTAAAACTAAAAAAAAACAGCCTGAGTTTCCTTACAATTCTTTTTTTATGTCTCGTTTACTCGTCCGAGACAAATGTATTAAGCTGCTGTATGCCCTTCCAAAAATACTTTGTAAACGTCAATACATAGAACCTGCACTACTTGTGAAATAGCAGATGATGGCAAACGGCACGCGAATGAGGCTACATTCACTTCTACTCGCTGATTCTCTTTGCATCATGTGCAGAAGACGATCTTCACAAGCTCTCCATGGACCAGTTTTTCTAGAGCGGCGTTTTTCTGCCCCTCCTACCGCTTAGGCAACATCTGCACGGCTCCGACTCTCTGCGAGACGCCGCTGGGTGGACCAACTGCGAGACATTGTTACACACTAATCGGCCACCTAAATGTAAATCATCGAGAGTGATGCGGGTCCATAAATACGCCAGCTTATTTTCGTTCGCCTCTTTCTTTGACCCCACAACAGCGGTGAAATTCCGCATATGCCGACAAGCGGCGACTCATCCAAGGCAGAGTACTCAGAGGTATGATCGATATGTTTATTATAATGAATCTAATACAGACTAGCTCCTTTCAAACTTGAGAGCAACGAGGAAACATCGCAGAGAAATGTGCTGTGGATAGTGACAAACACGAAAGGCGGTGAAATGAGTGGAACACAAACGCACCGTCATAAACAGCTCAGACCATCATGTAATAGTAACTCGGCGTGAAGATGTGCGTGGTTCCCCAGTCTTGGCAGAACCAGCTGAATATCCGTGCGGCGTCGTCAAAAGCGCTTAGTTGGGCGGCAAAAAGTCGAATTATGACTGCGCTTTTCGCCTCGTCATACCTATCACTGGGAACGTGAGCCGCCGCGTTTTCACTTCATCCACTCGTCGGGGAAATAACTCTTCTACCAAGTCTGTGAACTCGTGAGAACGGCTCTATCAGGTCGCGCAATTACCGCAGAAATTCGGCTGCTGGCGACTCGGAAACACTGCGCTCTTCAACGGCTAAAATAAAACAACGTTCACGGATAGCTCACATTTATATACATACGTAGATACCCTTTGGCTATGTTCAATTCTATATATGCACACGAACAAAAGATTATTGTAGAACACGTTTCAAAGTCTCACAACAAGAGAGGAATGGCTTGCAAATAGAGCACAGTGATGAGATAAGGAAATAGATTCTGTTCGGAAATTTAAAAGTCACCACTGCGTGGGGTACCGGAAGGCAAGAAACGTCTTGGAAGGGTCGCTTTGAGCGTTCACAACCGCTGCTGCTGCTAACGCACTGGCTTGAGCAAACTTCACCTTCTCCACCTCAGCCTCCTGAAGTCGTTTCGACTTGGCGCGACGATTCTGAAGTTCATTCATTTCGTGAGTAGTCATAACCCCTGCCCATCTGCTTGTTTGCGGTGAAGGCTGCCCTCCGCAAAGAAATTACGTATGGCGAGGAATTTCACCTTCATTCTCGTTTAGATAAAGCAACGCTCGCAGCTGGGGGTATCAGCGCCTTTCGGCCATTCATTTGCGAAATCGCTCTTTCATTGAAAATACATTAGTGCGAGGGACGTAATAACTGGTATCAGATGCCACACGGGTGCTCGCTGCGTGGACGAAGGAGCTACCGTAGTCCCGCTGCTCTGCCCCAGAAGCGGAGTTCGCCGGTTCCATTAGAACTAAACTGAATATAGTGCCGATCAGGCTCGTGAAGCGCGCTTCTCAATGACTGTAAATCAGTAAAGGGAGAGCAGATGTGTGGGAATGAGCGGATGATGAATGGCCCGATTATGACTCGACAAAAACTATTACTTGCTCGTTAACAATGCTGAATGATGGGTGAGCACGGTCGAACGGTTTTATTGTAAAAATTGTTTCTTCGGGTTGTTTCCCATCACTCAATTTTGCGGGAACGTCGTCAATGTAGCTTACAGGCAATTAGCAAAAGGTCATCGCATTCCGGCAATGGTAAGAGTCTTGCCTGCATCCGCAAGGTGCTTGGAATACGGAAAGTTTTGCCCAACTTTCAGCACTCCGCACTTCTTTCTGGCACTAACCAACGCTTCGTTCGTTACGGCGCCAAATAAAGCATGACAAAGGCTAGGATACGGTCGCCATATGGCAGAGCTTGAGCGTTTTACGGTGACGCGACTGGCAGCAAAGCAAAAAAATGAATGTGCCAGTCTGAAGATCGCAAATTCGAATGCCAGAGTTGGATGGGATGTTGTGGGAGTTTTTGGCTTGAAGTAACAAAACCACAGTTGCCCTCAGTTGCTTAGCTGCCTACATTGCCATTAACTAGTTCTTCTGTATGCGAGTGGGATTTGTTCAAAAAAATTGTTATGCTGTTCAGTGGAAATTAAGAAATGGAAGCTGATAGTTGACCGTGACGGTCACTGTACTTTTAGAAGTAATACTAGTTTAGGTTACTCCTAGACCGTTAAAGTACAGGGACAGTTGCAGCACCATGTTTCGAAAATTGTTTCGCTGTAGATTACCCAATAGAAACTGTCAGCAAGCTGACTGCAACAGCTGCGGATAAGCTCCTTTCACATGAAAGGAGAAAACTAGCAGACCATACTTCTACCACAGAAACACTGCTACTTCCATTAATCCCAAAAATTGTGCAGAATTTTGGGCCAACATCATCCAGAGGGAGAGCGCCGCTACAGTGTCGCGTCACGGTAACGCTGCGACAAGATAAATCAGCACTCCGTATAATTATAGGACAGCATATAATTAGGAGCGAGATACCGATCGTAGAAGTGCGACATGGATAAAGAGTAAACAACCGAACTCGTGCGATGCGTACCTGGAACCAGATCTTGACTTGCGTCTCGGTGAGCTGCAGGGATGCGCTGAACTCGGCTCGCTCGGCTATGCTCAGGTACTGCTTCTGCTGGAATTTCCTTTCTAGGGAGAGCAGTTGTTGGGTGCTGAACGGTGTCCGCGGTTTTCGGTTGTTCTTGTGCTTCCGAAGCATGCACTTGTTCAAACCGATTTGAATTTTCGTGTCCTCATTCACTGCAAATTACCTATTTTCTAATCAGTCAAGGAATCAGAAAGAAAAGAACACCGTACTTGGCGGGCTGTCCTGAATACTGGGCGATTTTATCCATTGGGTCGAAGGAATGCTGTGAGGTGAAAACGACACAGATCCAGGAGAAGTGTCGGATAATGGAGCCGGCAATCTAAAGAAAATCTTCCAATAGTGTGTTTCAAAAGTACCTCAAAAGAGGACATAACGTCAGACATTTTTACGAAGACGCTACTGTAGTGTGATTTTTGTGTGAAAAAAGAATAATTGTAACATACGCGTTCATAAATGTTCCCCTCCGATACCGACTGCCCCAAGAGGAATCTACTAATCTGGCAACTAAGTTTTCATTGCCGTGGCTTCCTATTCTTCACGCGTTGTTGGCCATTTCTAATTGAACACCTAATTACAGTAGCCTGGCTGTCACCACACGAACCTACGCTGCCGAAAATGAGTCTGTAGCAGTTCATGACAGAAACTCTTCCTCTGCACGATCTTTTATGCGAATATTTCTCAACTAGCTGTTATCTAGAAGGGAGAATATTGTCAAATAAACAATCTGCATAAGGTCACTTAGTGCCGGTAACATACAACGACTTCTGTACACAGTTAAGGCACGGTGTACTAACATTATGAGAATGCTGACGATGAGTATGATTCAATGCGTTCAAGCCCAGAACTTCAATGAAACTTTTCTGATTACGAAAATAAAAACGATTGGATAAATTGAGAGAGGAGCTTGTGCAATAAAGTGAGGAACTGCCTAAGAATGGAAAAGCATGGCAACACTGAAGAAATCACATTTGACAGTTCATAGAAAATGAATACAGTTGATTTTAGCGCGTCATCATATCCGTCGTTTGTTGCGGTGTCTTTTAAATTTGTTATATCCACTTAACATGCCCAATAAAGGAAGGAAACTGATACAGAAATAGCAGGACTTACTTACCGGCCTTTTTGCATATCATAAACTCAGAAACATATTTAGGAAGATGAAGGTTTTGAGCGGCTGTGACTATGACCAGGACAAGAAGAAGTGTAGGTAAAGAGCTGAGATGCTCACAATAGAAACTCTTAATTTCTGCACCATCTTCAAAATGACCCACACTGTTTCGACTCGACAGAATAGCAATAAATATGTTCGGTTCGGGTGCACTGCACCTACGGAAACTAGACCAAAACCTGTAAATAACCAAAACTAACCTTGGTTGCCCAAAGAAGAGCATAGCCGTCTCGAATGAATTCGAGAGCCGCACAGGATAAGGTGTCATTGGCACGACATTAGCGGCTCCAATGCTCGGAGCCGGCGTCATCGGCAGCGGCTTGAGAATGTCGTCTTTTCGTTCCAGAATGCTTTCCACACTGAAAGGAGACGGCCGCTTTTCTCCTTCGATAGAGACCATCCTAAAGAAAGTCGTGAGGAAACAAGTAAAAACCGCATTTAGGTTGCATTCGTTTCCGCAGACGAAACGACAAGAACGAGAGCGAAATGCGGAAGACGCTTCACCGTATCCATAGCCGGGGAGGTTTTGATCTGCTAATTAATGGCGGGCCGAGAGGGGGCATCGGGCAACCATTGGGCAATGTGCAATCCGAGAAAATCAGCGCGTAAATTGCACGGCAAACAATGGTTACGGTGATGCGCCAGCTGCCTATCAGCATCCAAGCAATTAAGCGGTGCGAATGAATTCCACGTCTGATCGAGAGAATATTGTCGCGCTGAGGATCTCCTCAAGGCCTTCAGAGTTGGCGAGGATGAGCAAGAAAAAAGCAGTGGGAGAACAGGAGAGGGTGGCAGATTTAAACAGATTTCAAAGCTCTATCCAAATCATAAATAAGACGCAAAAATGCAGAATAGAGCGCAGCTAGCTGTGACAAGTCCGACAACATGCACGAAGAGAAGCAAACGAGAAATGATCCTCTTCAGTGGCGGCTATTTCGTCACTTTTATAAAGCGAGACTGTGGAAAGCCAATTGTCAACATAGCATACGGTGGAAGTAATAATTTCTTCAGGGTAATTACTGATAATTAAAATGGCGCAGCGCCCAGTTGACCATTCTGCCCCATCAGTGGTAATGAGTGTTCGAATTACTTTAGAATGACTAGCCATTTAGGAGCATCGTCGTGCACGCGAAATGAGCCTGCTTATTGTGCAATTAAGCGAATCGAGAGGAGCGAAGAAGTTGATAAGGGCTACCGAAGAAGCGGAGCGGCCTTCTGCGATCATCCTTCTACCAAATGTTGAACGCCGTCGTAGTTGAGACTGTGATAACTGGGAGCGCGGCCCCGCCCCTGCCACGGCTATTGCTCCGTCAAGCTGCTCGTAATTACTGCTTGCTCACACTGCACATACCGTAGTTTCACCCTCATGCGCTTACACTCTAGTGAAGTTACGCGAACGCGCGGATTCCTGTTCGTTGCGGGACCGGTTGCCACAGAAATTTGAATTCAGCAGCTGTAAACTGAACATAGCTGTGGCTTTTCCTACTGTCATGCTCATGAGATAAAAGGTAATAGTAGTGGGAGTTTTTACAAGAGTTTCTCCTCGGAGAAATCCTTGCTAAAAACCGCACAACTGCTCTGTTGAGATGTTTCATTTCACAACTTTGCACAAACTTAGAACTATATAAGTAGTCCCAAAATTGTTCAGGTAGCGTCTGTGTTGCTAATCGTAAGTATCAAACAGTAGCTTTGCATACTGGCGTCCGCCTGAAGTTAAATTTTACAGAACCATTATAATTTGCATTCGACGGGGTTTAGCCTTTGAGAGGAGGAAGAAAATTATCTTCAAATCCAGGTTTCAAGAAGAAGGAACATGGAGATTAGCAAGAGAAATATTCTTAAATATGGCGAAGAGGTACCACAAGGGCAAAGAAGAAGTAGAAAGACAGAGTTCCTTTTCAGCTGCCGCAGAATTGCCCCCAGTACCCGGCCTGATTGATGAACGACAGCACGTGTCTCACCTTCGTTTTGATATGTCACCTGGGCATAGTAGCTCCTCAGAAGATCAATTAGAGAGAATAGATTAGCGGTCCGTCACATCTGGCGGGATGGTTTTTGACACCTCAGTCTCGAAAAAGTATGAGGGTGCGTAGAAGTTTAGAGGTTATTTTATGACAGAAGGAAAAACCATGCCTATAGTCGAATGACTGAGCAAAGCTAGAAAAGTAACTGTGGTAGTAGGCACAACCCACTAATTTTGTGTAAGGTGTCTGACGCCTTCACGGCAGCACTGGCTAAATATCAAGAGGAAACGCGAAACCTAATGCGCTGAAATGGCGCATTGGCGAAATGAAAACAATGCGATAATCTGAACATCATTCAGCACATTCCAGTGTGAATTGCAGCTGCTGTGCTTAGCAGAAACATTTCGCGTTGAGGAATTAAGATTTATATGGCGCCCAATCAGTCAGCGCCTCGCGTCGGCCCACGGGAGGTCCGGCCGGCAGTACTGCTCATTTCCGGGTGGGCACCGCGCCAAATTCGTTTCATCGCACCGCAGCGCAGTGGAGATCGTAAGAAGAACGAGGGTAGACGGTAAGGTGGCTGCTATCAGCGTGATGAACAGCTCCATCAACAACACGTAGAGAAACGGTGAACGATGGCCTCATTACCATATTCAATCTCAGCTGTTTTCCGGCAGACTATTCGCTCTCCTACCGCTTAATTAGCATACGCCTTCAGAAGCTGGGCGGCTACTTTGATTGCTTTGTGATGAGATCATCTGGCTATGCGGTAATCGCTGTTGAATGACTCAAATCTTCGTGAGAAAAGAAACACCAGCGTTCAACTTTATTCTTTCGCTTTCGCCACAAGCTTTTTTTTAATAAAAACATGTGCCAAAGCTTCTCTGGCAAAAATTACTATTACGGGAGAAATACTACAACTGTAATCTTAAACAAAAGTAGCTCATAGCTACTTTAAAACTAGTAGCACAGAGCCTATAATAGTAAACGTCCCATAATTTTGATCAAATCCTTGATCTTAAAGGATTGCAAGCGTGAAAACGTCTCTAGAGTGGATATAATAAAACGGATGTAGTAAAATGAAAGAAAACTAAGAGGCAAAGATTACTACTTGAAGCAAAAGCGAAATGGAGATAAGCCAAAGGAGGATTAGGACATAGAAGATGCTCTGTGCTACACATTGTGTGACTTGCGAAATTTCGTGTCGGTAACTCGCCTAAATTAAGGATTAGGCCAAAATTATGCATTGCAAGGCATTCATCGTTCCTTGTACAAAGATAATCTTGGTTCTATTCATTCTCTTTCAGAGATTCAAAAATAGTAATTTCCTCTTGAGATGAGTTTAAAAGTGGAGCTGAGCGCTGAAAATAAGCACAAGAGCGAGGACTGCAACTTCCTAGTAGAACCTGGACTGCCAAACTGTTCATACGACAGCCGCTAGGATATTCAAATTCCATAAGTTTACTTCATATTCACTATGATCACAGGGCTGCTCTAGTCACTACAATCGAATATCTACCGCTCTGGGGCTCCTCTACATTGAGCAGGCAGATTTAAGCGGGAAGCTTGTGTGAGAAGCTGTACCAGCGTGAACAAGTGAGCGACCGACGGAACCAGCAGCTACAGATGGCTCGACTCGCCTGCTCGGCTACGGTAACTCGGCGTAGGCATTATATCGTGGCAGGCGAATTGATTCCGCTATCCAAGCGACAGAAGTTTGTGTGCTAATTGCCGTCGGCAGCAAGACAACGGACAATTGATCAGAGCACAGTTTAAAGTTTGTTTAACGTGGACAGACTTGAGAGATGGACGGCCGCTAATTTCCTCGCACAGCCCTGGACAACTAATCATGTAGAAGCGTCAAAGCCAATTGGCTAACAACTTTACTTCTTCGCTAAAAACTTCGAAAAGAAAAAATAACACGTCAAAGCCCATCGGGAAGCGATGACTCTCACTACCCGATGAGTGAGTGATTCGCGAACATCTATCATGTTTCTGAGATGGAGCATGCGATTAAAGCGCAGATTGCGGGTAAATGTGCCGGTGGAGCCAGACGTCACACAGTCTCACTTCGTTTCGAGATAAGATCTTGAGTAAGTGCATGAACTGATGTCACAAGTCCAGGTGAAATTAGCGTTCGTCTACACGAGAAGTATTTTTGGGACATATCTCTCTTATGAGCAACTACAAGGAAAAGTATGCTATAGATTGAAGGCTACAGCTACTAGTATTTTTCTCAGATCTAACCAAATCTGCAGGTTCTGTATCGCATGCGAAAGCAAGATTTGTGGATGTAAAATCAAGCTACACCGCAAGCATTCTGGCTACATTTTGTTGAAATTTTGTCAGTTCAGGCGGACGACCAGTTAAAGGAACTAAATGCACATAGGTACAAGATATACAGTAGCATAGCCTATACTGCAGATGTTGTTCAGTTCAGTTTTACTCGTTACACAACAGACCTGGACTAGTGTTTTTTTTTCTCACCTAGCAGTGTCTGGATATGCATGTAAACTCGGAGAAAGGGGCTAACTTCAACACTATTGAATTTTCTATGACTTTCATTGAAAACCTGGAACGTGTTAAGACTCCGTTTTCTCAGTAACGAGGGTATTATGAACCGAACGAATGTCAACCAAAAATGCTTTCTTTCTCGTATGACTCTCCATGAATCTCTGCATACAATGCTTGCTTTTTCCGAGTGGATGAGAGTTCACGGATATTGGTATGACTCTTGAATGGTCTGACGTTCCAACCATATCGCCTTCGTCAGGGTCTGATTGGTAAAGAACTGGTAAAATTTGTCGAGCCAAATCTTGATCACTTCAGGAAAGGACTCTTGAATCGGCCATCCAGCCACCAGTAAATATCATCTTTACTAAAAATAAGCTGCATGTGTTTAAAATTTAAAAAAAATCCTCAGCATGCGATTTCGCGAGTTTTTAAAAGACGAATATCGTACGTTTCTGGGAGCTGCTGCGGTGCAATGATATTGTTCAGGAAGACTGTCAAAACAGAACAAAGCAATTTATAAAGACTGGGAAAAATCCAGTGAACTGAGTAATTCGGTACAAGCCAACAATGGTGGCACAAAACGCACTGCAACCACGTCTAACTGCTGGAGCTTCATAGATCCACCGTAGTTGACCAGTATCCTCGTCTTTTTTTAAGAGAATCTCACTCTCATTCAGCCAACGTCTGGCTGTTCTACTCGCTTTGAAAACAAACAACTACTGTGTCATGCACTTATCACTTCGTCTGCCCTATGCACCTGTTCCGAATAGCTTCGACGATTAGTATCGTATCTGTTAAACTACTAGTTCAATTTTCAGGGGCAGTCCTCTTGAAAGCGGGTAAAGTCCAAGAAGCCACGACATCGAACGGGTTTAGAACATGTACAATTGCGGTTGAAACGTGAGAGGATGCTTCTTGTTTCTTCCACATTTCGCTTAATCGCTTATCCAACAACAGAGTCAGAGGCTCTTCGGAGAAATAAGGAGGAGTTAGTTGTGTCTGCTGATGCTTTCTCGAGAACTTTCACATCCCCTACCAGCCTATGATTTTTCAGTTCAGCACTGTTCCTCATCGTTCTGTGAACGTGAAACGAAATTATCGCGAAACTGCTTATAACAACTACACATTGACTGTGGCATGATCAGCAGCAGCAATAACAAGACAAGGTAAACATGCCCTCCTGACAGGCCCTCTAAATGTGCGAGTACTACAACCAGCAGCTAGGACGCTCTCGACTTTCTAGTGTCACTGACTGCAAGAGTGAGATCGACCGTAAGTCTTCGCAGATTCGGCTACAAACAGCGCACAACGCTTGCATTTTCTTCCAACCGGGAGTAGAAGCTCTTGGTTGCACAGAACTTTCCGACTGTATGACTATTAGTCACTGGCTGAACTGTTGTTGTGCTCCTTGTCGTCATCAATTTTGAACAAGATAACCTACTAATAGTAGGAAACTTACCAGCAAATAATTCAGCTTCAACCTCGG
>KN549261.1:192201-202488 GCA_000797555.1 Oesophagostomum dentatum | reverse complement strand
AGGTTGCCGAATATTCGATCATCTGTACCGTAAAGTATCTCAAAGCCCGCATCAGCAAGCACCGTAGACTTCTGTATACTCTGAGGAGTCGCCGTTGGTTCATGAGAGGCTTTGCCCTAAAACTGTGCTAGATTGCTGTATGCTATTTGCTACTTCTGAATACAGAATGGATAACATACAACGTGCGAAACACTCCGTATGTTGTGCTCTAATGTGTCGCAACTTCGATGGTGATCCGCCGCTTCTCTCTGAAAAAGCATTCCTTGTGGTTATCATACAAAAACACCCACGACTAGTGCTAAAGTTTGGTCACTATTTCCTTGCCTTTGCCGACTCTACAATAGTAAATTTCTCTGTTAGTAACGAAGCTTCCCAGTTTACATTAACGATGAGAATGGGACCAGCACCAGACTCTATGCAGCGAGGCCGTCAGACAAGCTCGAAAGTACAATGGCACTGAATTTATAATAGATGGCTGTAGTTACGACTTCGAGGAAGCCTGACTCTACTCAATAAATTAGCAGATATGTGTCGCCCTATACAGAAACAGTAGGCCGACTCGAAACCTTCTGCATACACCTTCAGTTGGCGGATCGCACTGGTATAAGATACCATTTTTAATGATTCTGAGGTAAATTCAAAAGTTCGTCCAGTCGGTTTCACAGTCTCATAAATTTGTTCAGGCAAAAATAGCTGCGTCTTCTCTTGCCTTAAAGGGTTTCTAGTCGACATTTTCTCTTGCCTTAAAGGTTGTTCTAGTCGACATCTTGTTTATGTAAAAGTGGTCCCGACCGTTATCCTTTGGGAAGCTCCCACGCTTACTAGGAAAGCCATTAAAGCGATCCTCATGTTTAAAAATGAGGTGCATACCAGTGCAAAGTTTAGACCTGAAGTATATACAAAAAGCATATGCGGATGTTTCAATTTGATTTTATTTGGTAGACAATGTCCTTCAAAGTTATCACGCGTCTTGCTTTTTGAGACTTCGGGCTATACCGCTTGCATATTAACAGTAGCCACGGTTTTAATCCGGTTATCGACGATTACATGTGTATTGAATGTGCACTGATCACCAACAGAAACTTATCGATAAGTACCAATGCATTCCGCCTTTATCGTCCTGTGAGGAGAAAACCGTCAAGGTGGTATTTTCTATCAAATAAAACCAAATTTAAAGGTCCGCATATGCCCTTTGTATACACCCCTGCCCTAAGCTTTTCACTGATATATGTCTCATTTCTAAACATGAGGATATGGCTTCCCTTGTTAGTTGCATTTCAAATTTGAACTGAGATGAAAAAACAAGTGTATTTTTAATAATAAAAAGCCATACCTTTTTTCGCAGCTTATTTTCCAATGTGTAGTGGCACCCAGGGCGAATACCGACGAGGTCCAACAGCTTCTCCTCGTCCAACTTGTAGTGGAGATACCTGTTTCAAAATTTTAGCTTAAGAAGTACTTGGCAGACTTTTCTTCGCCTACCCTATTGTCCCGCTAACTAAATTCTTCACGACAGGGCTGCTAATTAGGAGGAGTTCAGTGGAAGTTAGCACTTGAGCTTTCGTTATCAGCGATTTTGTAAAGACATTTCGTGCTGAAAGTAGACAGTAGAATTACCTGTAACAAGAAGCAGCGAGTCACTCTACCTCTTGACTCGTATTCGGTCCTAAGAGAAGAGTCGATCGAGCGTCCGAGTTCGCGCGCCTCAGCATCGAGATCATCGTCCGATTTGGTTGAAAGCATTGTAAGTGGAGTTCTCCTGAAATGACTATGATCAATTTGCATTGGCTAAGCTTCAGCCCGGCGTCAACCTCAACAACATTCTTGCCCAAGTGGTAACTGGTGTCTTGTGTAAATTACTATTTGATTCCCTTTCTTTTACTTCACCTCTTATTAGGAGAAGTCCGAGCAAGCACGAAATTCCCCCTTCTCTCCATTCATCCTTTCCCGGATTCATACATACCTTGCGCGCTAGAGTTCATGAAATTGCTTGTGAAGAATGTGTGCCACGTAATGTACAAGCATGAAAATCGTAGTTATGGAACGACCCTGTATTCTACACATGCTTGTGAAAGGAAATGAATTTTTATCCACTACGTCGCCGTACAAATATGAGTTGATAGTATCTTCATATCTATGAGACTTCACTCTTTCCAGATATTTTCAAACTACTCAAAACGCCAATGGACTTCGTAGTCACGAAGTGCTAATCAAAAAAATGGAATTGTACTATCAAAGGGGCTAAGTTAAAATACACCCTGCCTCCCTGTAATAATTCCACGACGGCTGAGGCTCTCGTCGTAATCTTTTCAGATAGCGAAGCTTCGGTCGGCAAATTTCAAAGCAAATCCAAGTTTCTCTTCACTACTCTCAAAAATCAAGCATGACACAACCAAACATACCTCGAGTGAATAATTTTTGCGAACGAGATGTCGTCGTCGTGTGGAGCACCGTCAGCTACTAGGAGGAAAATGCGGCGAAACAAGTGGAGCTTGTGAGATCTGTGATTCAGGAAAGCATTAGCTAGTAAAGAAAAACACTGATTTCTTTCAGAAACTCTTGAAACAACAGCGATAAAATGCTAGACTACTCTTCTGTTTTAGATTTGAATACTACGAACAACGCAATTAACAACTCACTCGTAAAACCTATCAAAGCGCATGTTTCTGTCGTAAACATCCGTCACAGAAGCAAACGCTCGAGGGTAAGGAATCTCCCACAAGTACGATTTGCTGAAGTTCGTCTTCCAAGAAGCTGAATTTTTACAGTTATACTGTGGCGTTCGAATGTATTCAACATAGGCAAGCCTTCTGTTAGATACACAAGACATTTTCGAAGACCATTAAAATCATACTGTTTAGGAGGCGGAGAACACAAATTCTACTCTATTACACCTGCTACCGCGGAACTACAGGGCTGTTTAATAAAAATGTAAATAATATTAAGTATACGGAATCTATGCTGAAAACTGTGCCGACCCAACTTGGCTTGCCACGCAAATTCCTGCGTTTTTTTCTAACCTAGAATTTTTCGTTCTAGCTTTGCTTTATCCTTCTGCCGTGAATAAATATACTTGAAAGCCCTTGTCTTCCTCTATCCGATCCACTTTAAGAGCTCTCGTTATTTTCATTATAATTTTAAATAGTAGAAACATTATTTAGCATCATACTGATAAAAATACGTTTAAACCAATACCATTATTTCCGCTACTGAGTAAATACAGGTTATTGCAGGTTAGAGGTTCATGGTGTAATTTTAAAAAATCTCTCAAGAATATCTGATGAGAAACCTGAACGTGCATAGAATAGAGAACGACAGCTATGAGAAATATGTACCATACTCGGAGGAAAATTGATTTTGAATGGCAATTGTTCTGGTGAATATGTGCCTATGCGATTTACACAAAATCTGGTAGTTCTGCCATAGCTATTTCCAAACGGCAAATTAGCAGAACGGCATCTCTAAAGTGCTTCTTCGTAAATGCCAGAGGCTTCGCGCCAACCAATGTACGTTCAAGGAAGTTTCCGTACAAGCTGGAGCGTGACTTTTTTAAAGGGCCGGGAACCAGAAAATAGGGGATTACTTGGGAGCGAGCAAAATTGTCGACTGGAGCGCGCACTTTTTTGTGCGCACATTTTTAACATTGGGCAAATGTCAATGAAAACTCTTGACATTAACATTTGTAACAGAATTTTTAAAAATAAGCCTCGATAACTTTCGGGTACCAACAACAAGTTTCCATAAGAACCCTGGAAATAGAAAGCAATGTTCAAACGGATATCCCTAAAACAAAATCCAAAGTATGTTGTGAGGCATCTGAGCTTACAAGAGGTATCATCCCTTTAACTATCAGGAGAAAGGAAGCGAAGTATCGCGGGAGCGTTGTAGTAAAAATCTTACATGAAAACTACTAGTGTCTCCAACTCTTCTCTATGAGGTCTTAATAAAGCAGGCATGACAGACGTTCTATCTTTCGAACTTGGGCGCATAGTTCTACGCAGAATTGCCTAGAATTTTCGGGCTTCGCGTGGAGAATGCCGGATTCAGGAATTGTCTTATGTTAGTGTGGCTAGAGGCAACTCAGAATGAAAGTGGTTCAGCGTGGGTATATGGCTTACGAACCGGTACGGCTCCATCTGAGTGCACACACGGCGACCTGCTGCTTGTGGATCGCAGGTGGTTAGTCCTCGGAGGGCATTAATCAGTGAGGATTTCCCAGCTCCTTGTCTGCCGCAGAACCCAATGTTCATGCGTGTCTGAAAGCAAAAATTTTGCAATGGAAGAAACTGCATCACCAATATTGATCCCTACCGTATCGATTGGGTAGACACCTTGCTGGAACGACATTCCCGGTTTGTAGCTAAAGTCAATCACAGGGTTGTAGATAGGATATTCGTCAAAGTTGTTCGACTTAAAAGCCTCAATTTTGCTGCGACGCAGCCTCACTGCCAACAGAACACCTACCGTAACTGTAGCAGTGGTGCTTGATTCCGTCAAAGCGCTATACTTCGAGGGATAGTAGTACGACGATTTTCCGCCTTCACTCTTGTACGTATCCCCGCGTCCAGAGTCCGGCCTGCTGTCATATCGTTCTGAGCTTTTTATTGGATCAAATTGAGCAATGCGGTCCTGAACGAGAGCTGCTAAGCAAAACCAGAGCAGCGCTTGTTGACAGCATGACGAACTGCTCACCTTAGCGTATATTATATTTCTTTTAATCACCGGGAATCCGGTGCGTGGCGCAGGCGTGGGCGGTAGTGATGGTAGCAAGTGCTTGGAGTCTTCCGCCTGTTAATGAATGAATGTTACCTATGACTTATGTTTAAAATCATGTACTCCTAGGAAAGTAGGAAAAGTATAAAATAGCAGGTTTCACACGTTCCTTTACAAGAGGATGGCTATCATCTAAATGTTTTATTCGCCACCAAGGTCTCGGAAAGCGACAAGGATCGCAACACCGTTTTCGAACTATCCTGTGCTATGCTTAAAGGGAGTGGGTACTAAGGAAGAGAAGGAGGGGCAGTGAAGAGGCGTGTATGTCGTAGCATACCTTGCCAACTTTCGATGTCAAATGCGATTTCTATCAGAACTTCGTAGTACGCAAAAAAGTAGGCTTGAAGGATCTTTCAGTCCCTTAGGCGTTAACCACAGCCTACCGTAGGTTTTTATATACAACTTAAAAGATGCCTTGTACTTCTTCGAAAAGAAACTCTCAAACGAGGCGTGCGGTGAAGAAGTCCACCAGTCAGAGAAGCGCGACCACCTCTTTGCTTTCGTAAATGGTCATTCGTAAACGTCAGACTAAAGCGCGTGGCACTGTTTCATTCTTTAACTATTTTATTTGGACAGAAAGAAAACTAATGAGCTCGCAAGGCCAGCCGCCGACGGAACTGTTTTGCAAAATTTTACAAAATCCGCTTTTAGAAACAGTTTGCACTGATTTAGCACAGATTAGTTTCACAAGCGAACTAAATCGAGTCCAGACCTTCTAGTTGAGAAAGCCAAGGATTTGCTTTCTTTGATATGCAACTTGAAGCATGTGCAAGACTGCATTGAAGGCAGTTTTTTTAAGGAAAAAAAAACGTTGGAACTGCTGAAGAATTAGCACATAACGCGCTAAAGGCAAAGACAATGAGGCAAAATTCTGACATGCGCAGATTTATTAGGTTGGAAAGAAAGTAATGAGCTCTAGCTTTGAAAAATCACAACGTTTTTACTTATGAGAGCAGGAAGGGAACGATTTCGTAGTAGACCAGAGGACTCCTTCCTGCAACCCCAGAAATTGCGTCATCATTACTCATCGTAGTCTTCCCCTAGTATGGAGGCTAACTTCGTCCCCGACAATATTCATCTTCGACATTTCCAACTTGTCCTCTTCACCGATGGCTACTACGCAAGGGCAGCTCACTACAGACTCGAGGACTTGTACGGCGACGGCGTTGTTTCTTAGGCCCGGGATATACTTCGCGCCACGCGACCAAATCGCGCGCGATAGGCGTAGAAATTGAGGTTTACGCGTGCAAAAATGGCACGCAACCGCCCAAGACGTGCGTGTCTTTGGACATATGGCGCATTTTGAACAGTTACCTCAAGCTGTACAATGCAGCAGCACTGCGACAGCTTAGACGGACATCCACGCATAGGATGCTATCTGAGGGTGTAGTGGGTTCCGGAACAGGGACTCAGAAATGGGATGACGTTCAAAAATCTCACCTCAAAAATCATTCCCGACTGATAAAGCAGTTCTAGAACGAAATCGTACTCCGTAATTTCACCGGCGAGTTGTTCATTTCGTTCCGTACTTCAATTAAAACTCTATAACCGCTGAGCTTAACCAAAAAGGTAAAACTCTTTCATTTTCTCGCACTCTCCAGCATCAAGCATGCGCCGGAATCGGCAACTCGTCCGCGAAATCGCCCAAATACGCGCAATGTTCGTGACGAATCAAGTTTGGGCAGAAAAATTTGAACTGCAATTCATTTCTGAGCCCTTTTTCAGAAACCGCTGCACACTTATAAGGCGCTCTGAGCGTGGATGCTGCCTTCGACTGCTTTTGGGTTCAATCGTCTTCGGAATTCCGATCAAGTCTGTGCTATTTCTTTGCTTCAAGACTTACCATGCTTCCGTAACTGTCGTGGATGTCTTCGTCGGGAGGAGGTGGAGGGGGTCGATCTGGTGGTGGAGTTGAAGCTAGAACCATAGTTTCCCTAGCGTCGAAGTCGCAATAGCTGCAAATGCATGTGATCTGGGTTGTTATCAGAGAGGCTAAGTACAGTAATAACTGAGTCGGTTTAGTACAGAAAATTAGCATTTAAGGTCTCATGACTGTGGACAACCTCCCGTTGCCTAAAGTCTATCATGTAGAATCCAAAGCACAGTAGCAACATATTTCCGAGCTAGTGCTTGTCTTGCAAGAATGTAGGCGGAGATGAGCAGAAGATCAGGTAAGATTTTCAGAATTAGCCCATATCTACGCTGATTTACAGGCTGCCAAATAGTTTCGAAGGTAACTGAAGATAGAAATGCTCATTTAAAGACGAGTTACAAAATCCATAAAGTGAAAATAGCTAAAGCTGAAGCTGCTCAATTTTGCAAAAAAAGAAGTAGCAAAATGATACGTATGACTGTTCGGGAAAATGTCTCTTTTGCAATTTCGACAATTTAAAAAAATCTTTGGGATATTTTTTCGTAGCAGTCTAGCTGGATTCTTCCTCGCTATCATAATAAGCGTATAATCGCTTTTATTCTGACAGTAGTTGCGGGTTTCCTTTCTCAAAAATTTTTATCGTAGGTGCTTGTGTCATCCAGGGCTTTTTGGGAGACTACTATCTAAAGCCCGTCAAAGTTGGTAATATTTGATATTTTACGAAAATGGTGTTTAACACCATTTCTGCTATTCTTTTGATGTTTTGCCTCTGTCGGGCGCAAGCGTTCACAAATTGGTAATTATTGAAAGTTGGATATGAAAAGTCAAAAAGTCGTAGTTACGGTGACCTGCATTTTAGTCAGCTTGCATTATTCTGAAGTTTTGAAATTCAAGCCATGTCGTACTCCTAGAGAATTATCAATAACTTTTATAAGTTACAGCAAACTTTGTTATGAGAAAGAAAAATGCTAGTACATATACGTACCGGTGGGACAGAAAGGGTTAAACCTTAGCGCGAAGAGATAAATATGTACATACATATGTGCGGTAAACACGTAATGGTGTGTGAAAAAAGAAAACAAAGAAACAAATAAGCTGCATACCCGTTGCCTAATGGTGGCGGTGCGTGTTCGCTTGGCAGTTGACTGTCCGCCACGGTACTACTGCGACGGTGATACCTGTACATTAGCATATATCGCATTTGTGTTGTCTAGCCGATTAAACTCTCACAGCTG
This sequence comes from Oesophagostomum dentatum, assembly GCA_000797555.1. Taxonomy (NCBI): domain Eukaryota; kingdom Metazoa; phylum Nematoda; class Chromadorea; order Rhabditida; family Strongylidae; genus Oesophagostomum; species Oesophagostomum dentatum. The sequence goes on along the minus strand of KN549261.1, from coordinate 194,607 downwards.
CGTGAGAGGCACATCGTAGAGTGTCATTTTTTAGCCAAAAACACGCTGATCTAATTTACAAAACAGGTTTCGGCTTCGAACATTTCAAAATACAGCAAGAAACTAAAATACCTCTCAGTCACTTGCACAGAGGGAGATACACCGAGCTTTGGATTGTCAGGCAGTTCCAGAGATGAACGAGTAATTTTTACATTTGGAATGATAGTAGAAGAAGACACTGTTGTAGGGATTGTATGCCCATTCATACGGCTTCTGGAGACCTTGTTTCCCATCTTTGTCTTCCTGAAAAAAAAATCTAGAAATAAGAAGTCGTCCAGAATACGTTGAGGAAAGAGCGCTATTTCTGGGTGAGTTTCGTCAACTTAAACCAAGTTCTAAGCTCGCTTTCGAGAGATTTAGAAGGGAGAATTTACGCTTTGAGTTTGCTGCACCCATATAGTCGCCATCGAAACCTGAACTGAGTTTTCTGAGTATCACCGGCCTTTCGAAAATACTGAGGAAGTTCATTTGTCTTTATGAATTCGTTTTCACTATACCTGGTTGTGGCATTCTTGTAAAAAAAAAAAGGCGAAACATGAAGATGAGGGCGCGAAATGTGGTGATAAAGAAATTGCTAATATTACGCGGTTTTTTTCCAAAATCTTGTAGCTTCTGAAATTGATAACTTCACACTAGGTGCGCAAAAAACTACTCCAGATCCGTTTTTTCTTCCCTTTCACATGCTGTTTAATTTGGAATTTGCCGAAGCTAAAGGCGAAAAGGCATCATTCGTACTGTATACACAGCATCTGCGAGAAATTTGAAACCAACAAGCAAGCTTATGATGTTTGTCTAGTGAGTGCACCTCGATTTTTTGCGTTCTCTTTCAAATCTCATCTCTGGCCTCGCGAGCGTCCTCGTGGCGGTGGTTTCTTGAGTCCGGATTTTCAACACCGCTTCCCTATAGGCGAAGAAACCTCAACTCAAGGACCGCTGCTCCCCCGAAACTAAAAATTGCAACCCTGCTAGAGAAGTTAAAAAAGGCTCTTGAATCGACTGAAAACGATGAAATACAGTTGAAGCAAAGGCTGGAAATCCCTGTTTTTTTTCTGTCATTATAATAACTTGCTGCGAGAAGATCTTAGAATTGCATGGAAACTCCAGTCGCCTATTTAATAAAATTGCATTTTCGAAAAATTGCTGATTTAGGCTAAGAAAAAGCAGTTCTCTGCCTTAGAATAATCTGTTATAGTAATCAGCTAATCTTTGGTAAGGACAATTTCTCAACACCTGCTGAGCGATAAGATAAGAAATTTACACGGTTGAGATCAGAACGGCGATTATATATACATCTTCGTTTTTATTTCCTCTTATCGGTTTGAAAAGAAAGTATTATATTTTCCATAATCGATGATCCCCTCGTTCCCTTGAAGTATTTCCGGTTTACCAGAATTTGCTTATCTGTTATCTCATAGTAAAGTTAGCCTGTGAAAATCGGTATGCAGTAAACACTCAGTTGGTTGCTGAAAGCTGGCAGGTTATTCTCAGCGAAGAGAAATGGGCTGTGTAGTTCTCGAATATTTATTGCAAAGCCACCGTTTCCGCACTTGCTGGTTAAAATTCTGCGTGATGTACAGCATCTTCGCACTTACTCCTCTCCTTGACTTACAAGGGAAGCCATTAAAGCGATCCTCATGTTTAGAAATGAGACACATATCAATGAAAGCTTAGGGCAGGGATGCATACAAAATGCATATGCGGACCTTTCAATTTGATTTTATTTGATAGAAAATACCATCTTGACGTTTTTCTTCTCTCTAGACGATAAAGGGGAAATGCATTGGTGCTTATCGACGGCTCGCCGTTGGTGATCAATACGCGTCCAATACACATCTAGTCCTCGATAAAAATGGACTGAAAGCGTAGTAGCTACTGTTAATATGCAAGCGGTGTAGCTCCAAGTCACAAAAAGCAAGACTTGTGTGGTAACTATGAAGGACATTTTCTATCAAATGAAATTAAATTGAAACGTCCGCGTATGTTTTTTGTATATATTCGGGTCTAAGTTTTTCACTGGAATACACCTCATTCCTAAACATGAGGATCGCTTTAATGGCTTTCCTACTTAGAGGTGAGACAGATTAATTGTGCACTACGAGAATAGCACCACAGCAAAAAAGTGTGAGCGAAGCAAGCAGCTTTGTAAAGCATGGATTGTTTTAGAAGTATTCGCATTAAGTCTTTGATTTTTAAGAACTTAACAGACCACGTGATGACGTGAGTCCAACGCCGCGGGAAAGGATCAAGCAGCTTATGGTTCATATTACTTTGAAGATTGCCGCACCGGTGCCACCGCATTATTGGCACATGTGCCGACCCAAACGGGCACATGTGCTTTTGTTGGGAGATTAGCGGTGCCAAACGTAG